>CM029115.1:6057500-6395000 GCA_016859345.1 Istiophorus platypterus
CTGGAAGAAATAATGAGGAAACAAGTTTGGGGAGGTTTTAACTGGATATTTTACTCAGTGCAGCTATTCGGCCTCCGTGTTATTTTATGACCATCGTTCTTTAAGGTACATGGCACGGTGGAAAATATAGACAGAGAAAGAGAAAGAGAAAGAGAAAAGAACCATGAGTGTGTGAGATCAAAATATTTATTAGTAACGTTGTCGACTGCTATATTGGTTCTAATGGTATAAAAAGCTGACATTTAAAGACACCCGGGTTTTGGCATTCATACCCTAACAAAACAAGGTTTATTCTTTGTAATGCGTGAATCCACCCATCCTTTCTCAAGTTCGGTATTCACCCATAATACCAAATGGCATTCAGTTCAATAAGGTTTCAGTTTAAACCCACGTAGATCATGTCTCATGTTTGCCCAGTTCAAAAGTGCATTTCATGGATTGATTGGCGAATGTGGGGAGGTTTTAACGTAGATACGGTCCCATCCAAATAAGCGAGACAACATTAAATTAAAAGGAGTTTCTCGCTAAGTAAATGTGCTTCCGAGACCTAGCTAAGCTCGGCTTCTCCTGGACTCACTAGCTACCCGGCGTCACCAACCGACTTTTGTCGCTTGACAAACTAGTAAAACGTTGAATCATTTCACACGTCAACAAAACAGCGCGACAAAGTCTTTTACTGGCACCGATGTTAAAACAGTTAACGCGGACTCGAACAACTTCGTTCAATAATAAACACGAAGCTAGCGCGACTGCTAACATTAGCAAACCCGCCGAGACTTGTATACGGGAGAAAATCAACGCGACCACCAGGAGTATCCCCAGCGCTACGATCGCCCGATGTCTGAAACGGACACGTTACCGTCGAAAGCGTAGTTTGTTGTCCCGGTGGCTCTGTGTACAACGGCTTCTTGTCCTCATGTTCCTTCCATGTGCAAAGATGCACTTCCTGCCAAACTCCGGGTTGACAATCTATCAGCTGATGGAGGAGGGGGCGGCGCGCCGAGGCCGCCACCCTCCGAGAGAAACCGCCCGCTTCTCGACGCTGAATCTCAAGGAAAAACTGTAAAAAAGGGCCAGCGGAGCGTTAACTCGGTGTCTCAAATGCACGGAGAGAGGGTCACGTTTCCACCGGGGAAGGTAATGCTGGGAAATAAAGCGACCGCCTTAGGGACAAATGCGATTACGCGCACAATAAAAGCAAACACTTGGGTGGAACAAAGCCAGCGGGGCCTGCGGAATGCGGACGGGGTTTATTCACGGTTTGGCGCAAAAAGAAACCCGCTATATGTGCGACACCTGGTCAGTGACATGTCCGTCATGCGCAAGCCGCACCTGCATGACGGGTGGCGAACAAACACGAGAACGAACCGGGCTTTTACTGCACATGACAAGGTGGTTAACTTTGATCCAAGACGATGAAACCTGTTATAGTCACTTTGTAGTTACTGTAATTCATATGTATAAATGTCCGGTACTTCTGTATTTTTAGTTTTATAGTTTAGTTTCATACTGTATTTGTTATTTTAGAGCTTTGTTGCTGGATGGGTTTTAATCCCTGCATGGAATACCAGGATATGAGAGTATTATTGACCAAAATACTTTTTTTCCACGCCTCTTACCAACTTTTTTTCCCCCTAGTTTTTTGGAGTCATTGAAATAGACTTGCCTGTTTAAAGGCATTACTGACGGTCCCTGGATACTTGTTTTTGGATAGGTGGATAGGTCTAAATGACAAATGTCGTCTTCGAGACCTGTCCTTTATTCTATGTTAGATGCTCTGGACAAAGGCATCAGTTAAATACCTAAAATGTAAATGTAAATGTAATTGTAGTTGTGCTGTTAATCTTTAAGGGAAGTGTAGATGTTTCATGTTAATGTGAGTTTTATTTCACAATCTGAATAGACCCCTGGTCAGTGTTAATAAAATAACCACTAATAACAAATACAACCAAAGCCAAAGAAGAATTAAGCCAGTTCATTTGTAAAACAGAAATATTCAAAACTACAATGAAAGGTCCATATTTAAGAACCAACAGCAGCAAAAGCCAGTACACCATTCAATATTCAATATTCAATATTCCATTCTTTTTTTTTTATCAATATTTTGTATGTCCACCTTTATCTTTGATTACCAATTCAACCTCCTGGGAATGAATGGTTTCGGTCTTGCACAAATCTATAGAGAGATGTTCTGCTGTTCTTCACATATGATTATTTTCAGCTGCTCTTCAGCAGAGGGTTTTTGTTGCTTTACTTTCCACTTTAAAATATCCCAAAGGTATTCTGTTGGATTCAAGTCTAGGGATGTACTGGACCCCTTGGGGTCATAGTTTTCACTTTTTTCTTCTTTACATAGTGTTGTTTGATTTTTGCATTGTGTTGGGGATCAGTGTCATGGTGGAAAATTCCTCTCCTGCCAAGCTTCTTAATACTGGGAGGGATCCTGTTGTCTAGTATTTGGGCATAGAAAAATTTGCATCCATAGTGTCTCTTCCCCTACACATTTTGCACTCATGCAGCCCCATATCAGTAAACTCCCAATTACAGGTTTTGGAACCACTGTGGTAGTCAAGGTCAGGTCCGAACCAAACCATGCTGGACCCATCTGATCCAAATAAATTCATTTTGGTTTCATCAGACCAAAAATTGTGGTGCCAACACTCATCCCTTTTTTCCATGTTCTCTGGCAAAATTGCAGTTTTACATTTTTCAGCAGTTTTGTGAGCAATGGTTTTCTTCTTCGACACTGTCCATAGAGGTTCAGGGCTTCATCAAATGTCCTTCTCACTGTCTGATCAGTCACTGAAACACCAGTTTTCTAGAGATAATGCTTGTGCCAAGTCAGAGGCACTTGCTCATGTTTTCCAATGCAAGGCTGTGTAAATAGTGAAATTGTGCATCATTTTTTCAAGGGCATTCTGTTATTGGCAGTTTTCCTTGTCCTTTACCTTCTAACCACTGCTGCAGCTGTGGCTTATGTTCAGCAGTCTGCCGATACTCTAGTACCCTCTGCTATCTTTATGAAGTTTCACAATCAGGCAGTGGCATGTGGTGACTTTTACAGAGAGGCAAGCAGAGCTGAAGAACCAGTTACATTCACCCACCTCTCCGCCCACAAACCACGTTTTCACTGTGAATTTCAGCTGTTTATTAAACCAACAAGAAAAAAAGACAAACCTTTTTATGACGGTAGTATTAAAAATTCTCTCCTAAAGTCAGAGCCTGTCATGTGTTCTGCTTTAGTGCTGCCTATGTTTCCTGTGCCAAAAGTCTCTCACCTGCATCTTGCTGCACTCTGCCTGGACATCTTCATTTTTCTGCATTACTTCCTAGTTGAAGAAGTATTAGTATTATTCCTTTGAACTGGCAGTATATATATCAAATGTACGGTATGGAGGAATGATATTGAATATATCGCTTCTATGGTTATATTCAAAATATTTACAATTAACTGACAATGACACTTATGTGTCAATGCAGAATCCTCAAAAGCCTCAATATGCTTTCTCAACCTTATGGCAGATCTTGCACAGGGATCCCTACATCTTATTTAATAGAAAGGAAAATATATTATTTTGACAAATAAAAAACATAACATGATTAAAATACGTGGCTATTACTTTACATGGTTAACTAAATTTGTAAATTTAGTAAATTTACCAATATGACATGATAAATCAAAATGTAATTTGCTTTATTACTTGCTACTGCTACCTTTTAACACTTAGGAAGAAAATAATTGAAGTTAAAGTATACTATAATGATAATAATAATAATAATATAATAATAATGATGATTATAGTAATAATAATAATTTGTGCAATATCATAATTGATCTCACATCAAGGAAGCTGAGTCAAAGGCAGCTTGACAAACCCACTTGGTGCTGTAGTTAGTCACTCATCAAAGATCCCAGAACGTCCAAAAAATGCTGGTCTCCCCTCAACTTGACAAGCTCCAATCTTTGTTGATGGAAAACAGCCATGTCCATGAAAATGACAGGTGGTAGTCAACCTAGCCACAAGAGGATAGCCCACAATGGCCACAAGAGGGCAGTAAATTACAATATGAGTGCAAGCAGGCAGTATCAGATCCTTTAGGAGACCGAATGCTGGTCTGAGATGTAAGGAAAGACATTGCTTCCACTTCAGTTTTATTCTAATTGATGTCTAGTTTTAGCTTTTAGTGGTCAAGAACTGCATGCCTTGCTTGTCTTGATGAAACACCACTGATATCTGGTTTCTTACTTGTTCAGGCAATTCATTACCATAGATAGCAGTATTGTATTAGATACAGCTTAAACCATAACTGAGAAAAATGTGGGGGTCACAGCTTTGTTTAAACCCTGGTTCATGCAGTTAGCTTTCATTGGAAATTACAGATGTACTCACTTTTTTTGCATTGAAGTTGTACTTTGTATCCCATATTTTCAATACAACCTATCTAACTAGTTTGTTTTTATTTATACATAACACCAAATACCCTACATTTCAACTTAAAAATAATACAATTTTCATTCACTTTTCAAGTCTTTTAATATTCTGGTGATATTGCACAGGAGTATGCTGTAGTTTTGCTGTATACTATATATAACAACACATTAAGTGATGGTTGGTGGTGATGTGCGGCGACTCGTGGTCTCCTGTCCTCATGTGGCAATAGGAGGTTGGTGATGTTGCCAACAGGACACCAGGTGCTTTACGAGGTACAAGGGCCTTCATTAGTTCCAAGAGTTCTCTCACGTGGATGCCATTCTCTTCCGTCATGGGGCTACCTCAATGTACTCTGAAACCTTGAGGTTTTCTGGCATATGATAAGCAACAGGCCCTTGTGTTCTTGAGAAGTCACAGGAAAGAGTGGGAGCACTGTTGTTTATGGGAGGAACGCTGTCGTCATCTTCTTCACTCCCACAGCGGTCACGTGGATGTATTGCCTAAGTGTCCTTATCTTCTTTTGGCAGGGCCACTGTTGGCTTGAGCTCTGGAGTGCAGCTGGAGACGTGGCTCTTTAGTTTGTTCAGTGGAGCAGGTTTCTCCACAGAGTCTTCAGGCTTATAATCAGGGAAAGACTGCATCACTGCTCCCTTTTTGCCAGGAAGCCAGTGTCTCCCGCAGAGTTCCAGCAGGTCCTTCAGCATCCAACTAATTCTGGATGAGGTCTTTCCCCTCTTGAGTATCTCATCCAGCTTGTAGAAACATTCATCAGTCCAATTCTTGGCTGTCACCAGCTCCAGCTGTTGGCCGGTGATGGTGAGGAGATGGATCAGGCACTCCAGAGACTCCTGGTCACCTTTCCCCAAAAGCTGACTGATGCACGCAAGAATAACGACACTCTTCAGCAGCCGATTTTTAAATAGCCCCTCGATGCATTGATATTGGCAACCAATCGTTGGCAAGCCGTTGCTTTATTTGGCTGCACCTGTACATGTTCCTCCACCTGGAGACAGATGCAAGTAAACATGCATATTTGACTGTACTCTTGGTTAAATATTGGATTGTACTAATCAAAAAGCATGAGGCGAGCCAAATTACCTAATAAGTGTAAAAGGGAAAGTGAAACCTGTACCCCAAACTTTATGTCCATAATTGAACCGGATCCCATTTTCACTTAGTTCCAGAAGATATTTCCAAAGGTACACTTAACACAACGTTTGGGATTAAACATTCATTCCATTCAGTCCTTAAGGTTTTTAGAAAAAATTAAAATTTGAACATCTGCAATTTCATGACAACCAGGCTCCAGTTCAAAAACACTGTGTTAAGCCTCAGAGCAGCCTTCTAGTTTTAGTGTGGTAAGACTATTTTGTCGATGACACAGGAACATTTTCAATGCACATCGTCTACATGAATGTGTTAAACAAGTTAAACACAAAATACATTCATTCAAAACCAGAAATTATATGCTTAAGAATAAAAATGATATGCTTAAGCATATTATAAAAAGAACAGCATGTGCAAATAATTCAGTCAATAATTTACTCATCAAAATCAGCAGGCCGAGGATTTTTTTCAGCTCATTCCTTCAGTGGTAAAAAGTTCTCTGCCCTGTTAACTACTATTACATTCAGTTTTTCCTCTCCTGCCTCCTTCATTAAGTTAAAAAATGCCTGTTGTTAATGTTGCAAAAATACACCAATATGTCAAACCTTACATTACTTGGTTGTAATTTAAGTGGAAGCCTGGTACTTGCTGTAAATGAGACCCTATTTTACATCACACATGCTAATGGCTAAAATTAGTTCAGTGCTAGCTGACAATTTTTAGCAGCAAATATGACAAAATTACAATAGTTAATTTAGCTAACCATTTGTAACATTACAATGTTGAAAACGTGACACAGATACAGTGTTGATTGAATGTTTTTTTTCAACGTATGAACTGTTACTGCTCTAGAAATGTTGATTGAAAGTTGAATTTTCAACCTCCATCATATAGCCAGCTTTCTTCGCTAACCTTTTATTAACTCGATAATTCAGTATTGAGTCAACGACTTTAGCTACCTGGGTCAGTGACGGTGGTTCGACCCATCTGTCTTCCCTTCTTAACATCATTATGCTCCATCAGCCCGTTCCTTCTTTGATCCTGTTAAAATTATTGCAGCTGCTAGAGGCTGATTAACAATAAAATGTAACTGTGGGTTGTAATCACCTCCCTGCCAAGACGACCTAAGAGTTTTTACAGGATGTTATCAGTGAAGCATTAGTTGCTGGTCTTTCATCTACTTCTGAAATATAAAGATGACTTTATTGCGTCTCTAACTATGTAACTGAAATTGCAATATGACATTAAATTTAGCTTTGATTCAATTTTCTTTGGTGGTCAATTTAATGTTTTATTTGTTGAATTTGCATCTAAATTCACAATTCAACTTTTGGAAAGAAAAAAAACCCACTAGATTTTCACCCAGTCACAGATGAGTGACTTAGGCTAGTGTTTTACTTGACACATTCACAAGTAGACAATGATCTGCTTGGGTCAGAGTGACATAAGTCTCATCATCAGAGGGTGTATATGAGGCTCTGCATGGACGGACATGTACGCGACCAGAAAACAGTATAATAAAACAACTATGCATCCATGGTGGGAATAATTAAGGCTTTACGCCTGCGAGGCAGCGGCACATCGCTTGCATACAGGGCAGTTGGGCCTCACATGGTCTTCTGAAAGACAAGGTCCATGACTAATTTCAGGTTCTCCTCCCCTTAGTCTTACGTCTGTTCTGCTGAGCCATGAGCTCCTGAAAGGTTTCAGGAGTGAGTCTGTTGAGAATAGTGCTTAAATGACAAAAACAACAACAACATATACCCCAAATGACAGAGTTGATCAAGGGAGAAAATGAAAATGAAAATTGATACATGAGCAAATAAACACATCATCCTCGCACTAGTGGCTTCATCTCTGTTTGGCATCAAGTAAATATACCAGCCAAAACATCAAAACAGGTAACTAGTAAAATAATCACTATATCTATAGTAATCGCCCAATAATGTGTCTCAAACAAAATTATAATTTTGTCATCAATCATTATATCAGTTAATGATATCAAATAGATAGTGACATTATACGTGAAAGAAATAAAGTTACATCTAGATGTATCATGCAAAATATACGAGTAATGCAAAAATCAGCCAATCAATCAAAAAAAAACCAAAACATAAAAAACCAAAGAAAGAAGTTTTCAGCCTTAGCACACTTAACATTCCTGAGTGCTCCAGCTCAGATGTCCATTATATGGACATGTTTGCAGCTCATTATCTGTTTGCAGCTCATTATCTGTTAATATCCAGATATTATATCTGTATTAGACCATGCACTGAAGAAACAATGCACACACCACTTGAATCATGTATAAAGTAGAGATGTAACATCATGCAAAAATCACAATTTTCTGCTGCAGTTACGGGTCACATGGGACACGATGGTCAAGTCTTGTTAGAAGGAGCAATTCATTTTGGGTTTTGGTCTTTTCATGATTTTCAGCTATATACCTACCAAACACAAGCAAAATTCAAGTGATTTGTAAAATCATATTGAAACCAGGCCAAAGTAATAAATATGTAATTAGAGATCAGCTAAAACTTTCAAAAACACGCATGTAATCTTTCTAAATGTCTAGTAACCTTTAAAAACAACTTGGTAAACACAGTTTAGATAAACAGTGTACGTAACCATGCATTTATTGTCAGTTTTATATTTTGTTCATATAATTCCATTGACAGGTATTTTTTCAAAAATAAAACAAAAAACAAAAAACATCAACCAGATCAAAAAAGATTAACCTCACATTCATTGTCCAAATACTAATGACATCACAAGTTTGAATCGCACTTTTTCTGCTTCGCTGGCAGTAAAAAAAATAATCCATCACAGATGCTGGTTTGGCAATGAAAGTCATCAGAAATAACATGCATGAATTAATATTAATAGAGCAGGCTTCCATTTCAAGCTCTTAAAGGCTCATTAGGATGGCTACAAGAGGATTATGGGTGCAATTTATTGTGCTTTTATTTTTTTAGACAGTGTAAAAAGTTAAATTTGCTCAAAAACTTAACTTAAGTACAATTTAAAGGTACTTGTACTTGAGTGTTTCCATTTGATGTTGCTTCATAACTTCATAACTCCACTAAAATGCAGGGGGAAATGTTGTAATTTTCACTCAGCTAGATTTAACAAATACAGTAGTCTAGATGTGTCTAGATGTTAAACACACACACACACAAAGACACACACACACACACACACACACACACACACCTATAAGATGGTTTCATTTAAACAGTTTGAGGCCAAAAGTAAATTATTGAATATTTCACAAAAAACTAAAGATTAGAGAAAAGCCCAAAAGATAAATAGAGAGCTTTGTTTTTCTTCTTTCCCCCTCCATTAATCAACTCGTGACATTTTATTATCTTCTGACCCTTTGAAGGACTCTGATCCCTGCGTTTGTAAGCACAGGACTGAACTTCCTAGCTGTTCATAAAGTCATGAAAATTAGCCCCAGCTCTTTCAGCTACTACAAAAAAATACCGCTTGCACATAGTTACATAAGTATCAACAATCTGATAATGTCAAATATTGAAATATATGATTCACAGGCCATTATTCTGTGGAATGAGTGCTTTTAGCCTTGAGACTTTAAGCATACATGCTGATAATAGTTCTATTTTTTTTTCCAAAGTAAAATTTTGACTGTAGGATCATTGTTTATAATGGATGTGAGATCTTCTCCCTCCACTGCAGTCAGAGACACTCCATCAAGCAAGTGAACTTTTTTAGCACATGGTTTTGCAGAGAAAGAAAGAAAGATACAAAGCAGCAATGACACTTTGTCCAGCAGAACTAATTTAACTAACTGATTAGAAGATAATAAAAAATTACTACAAATAGAGAAAAAAGTTAAGCCAACAATAACCAAAATATAGTAAACATGGAGGAGGTTGTGGTGGTGGAGGGAGCTGCAGTAATAAAACAGGGTTTGAATGAATGTCTCAGCAAAGGTTATAATGGCCACACTGTACACCTGCAACAATAGGATTGGTTGTTACTGGTCAGCTGATAGCTACACGGCTGTTAAATTAACCAGTGATTGTTATGCGTCAATGAAACAGATGATGCCAGTCAGCTAATGCAAACACTGTGCCTCAGCTGACTATAGTCCAGATGTTTACACATCCTCATTTTGTGATTTATGCCAAATTTCAGTAGACATTTAAATGCTGTCTTTCATTTATAGGCACACGTGTATGCCTTAGTCTGATTTGAGTTGTTGATATAATACAATACCCCTCTATTTTTCACATCAACTACAATTCACTGTGTCCACATAGAAAACCCCAGCAGAGTTTCAGTGACTGCTCACATTGAAAAGGAATTACACACCTGGCTTTGCTGGACCACTGACGGTTTTGATGTAGGATTTTACAGTCCAATTACAAGTGGTCTGATCTTTCTTGTTTAAGAAAGACCAACATGTCTCTTTAATAGAAAAAGCAAACGAGTCCTTAATACAGGACTAATATCTGCACCAACCCTCATCTCTTCCCTGGCAGTACATTATTAATGGGTGGTGTGGAGGCTGGTGAGTACAGGGGCCTTCCTGCACTAATGGGTTCATTCCTCATTGTTAGATGTCTGGTGAGGAACACACACACATTCTGCTTTCCCACAGATTCATCCTTCCAGGTGCACGTGCAGGCACACACACACACACACACACACACACACACACACGCACGCACGCACGCACGCACGCACGCACGCACGCACACACACACACGCACACACACACGATCACATGCCTACACACAAAGGTGTGTGCTCGATGCGGAATATATTCTTAGGGGAAATTATTATATTTTTAGTAGGCATTCAGTGTGAACAGTGAATCCTCCACAGATCCTCTGATAAGGTCACAACGACAAATTGAATCCAGCTTATTGAATCCCACACCCACACTGTCAATCAGTATTTCCTAATTGGATCAAAGATTACTTGTGGCAGCTGTATAAAACATCAAACAAGTAATTAAATGAAATAATGAGAAAATAAACCTTAATGTTGCCAAGTGGGAACGGAGGCGAGCTGAGGAACGTGATTCCGCTGTGCTCTATGAAATTATCTCTCTACGGCTCAGGCTAATTGCTGGAGGATGTCCTCTTAACTGAGTGTGAAAAGCTGTGTCTAATTACTGCAACATTAATCAGCATTAGTATGTTATCACAAGGTTAACTTATCAGGAGGGGCCCATGAGCAGCTGGAGGTGCCATTTACCACTGCTGCACTTGGCCAATTGGGCCACAAGGGGTAGTTCTTGTTCTTTCTATAAATCATTACTCATTGCAGCCAAGAGCTCAAATCAAAGGCAACCATATTGGATTTGACTGAGTGAGTATTGTGGTTTTGAGATTCCTCAGTGTCGGAGGGGAGCAACCAGAATCAATATCAGCTATTTCCTGCTCACTGTGGACTTGAAATGGGAACATTTAATTTGGTTCTCGGGAGATTTAAATTTTTAGGCTGTAATTTGTTAACATCCTATTTTGCACAGACACACCAGAGGAGAGATCTTTACCTACTATCTATGAGGAATTACATACACTGAAAGAATCTGCAAAATCAATGTCAAGCAATTGTGTGTATGGTGGAGCAGTTGAGTCTGATGTAATGAAGATTGACTGGAGGGTGATTACATCCTAAATTACCCCACTAGTCAAATTTGAATTCAGATCCAACATCAGCCGTCACTGACTGTTGAGAAACGTAAAATGCGAACTATTTGCCACTGCCATAACAAGCAGCATAGATGATTGAATTAGTATTTTTAGCTGAAAAAGCCTTTTAAAAATTGTGTCAGTGCATTGCTGTAAGGAATTCATTTCTATGTTTTGGCCTATTTTTTTAAAGTCTCACTGAAAAATGTGCTAGATTTAAAAGCACAGGGGTGTATGTGCAATTTTGAGTCACTGCTTGCCAAATGTCCTGCTCGTGTGTAGATTAAAGGTCATTTCTGGCAGCAGGTTGGTCCTGTGCCCTGACTTCATTACTAGCAGCTCCGGAGTAGTCTCATCAGGATTCCAGCAGGGCAGAGAAGCCGTACCTCCAGCAGCTCTGCCAAAGGCGCTCATTTGTCAGAGAGGCATGGAGATCACAGGCCGACAAATCTCCCACGTCTCCCAGACTGTCAAGCTCTTTGCCGGCATATCAAAGACAAAAGAACAGAGATGGAGAGCAGGAGAGCAGAGCAGCCATTCTATTTAGAGATGGTCAAGCGTTTAAACCCCCCAAGCGTGCTCTTTGAAAATGACTATTAGCCTGGGTGAGAGAGATTACAAGCAAATAAAATTACATTCATTGTAATATTTGATTTCATAATACCCCTAGAATTATAATTACACTGCACTCGCACGTTTCATTTAAAATCCATTCGGCGACAACAAAGAATCAGAGATGGGAATGAGCAGGTTGTGCATCTAGTGAGTGAGTGAGCACACATTATCAGACCTGTTTCACTAGGAGTAACAATAAAAGGAGAAGAATGGAGACACTAACAAGAATGTAATCAGCTGAGAGAGCAGGATTTAATGATATGGAACACATGGCTTTATTTTCATCTGTCAGTCTTTTTTGTGCAACAGCAGGAGAGAGAGTGTTTGGAAGAAAATGCCATTTTTCTGGATGCTGCAATTCCGATTCATATATATTAATAAAAAAAAAAACAACTACAACAACATTTCTTACTACCAGACAAGGGTTCGCCCCCCCCCCCCCCCCCACACACACAGTCACACACAGTCACACACAAACCCCATCATATCTCAGCTAGGACCAGTCTGTCTGTCAGGATTGCACCCAAAAGCACAACGGTGTATTACAGGGGGAATGTGGGCATATGCTGTCTGGCTTAAACCAACAAGCAGAAGGGACGAGATAAGAGACATTCTTGGGCGACACAGAAACGAGGCATGAGAAGGGCCAGCTTGATAGCAGTACTTGTTGTTCTGATGTGTTAAATAGCTGGCCTTCAACACCTCAATCAATCGCTGAGTGAGCCACTGTGTAGCCAAGGGTTGTGTGAGATAGCCAGATGGCTGAAGTCAATGGAGCTTTGCCTGGTCTCTTGTGTCACAAAGGGATGATTATGAATCTAGCCACACCGACTGGACAAAATACATGAAATATCACAGCCTGAATGTTTTCCTCAGTTGATAAGCTCAAAAAGACGTTGCTTCAAAATGTATCACTGATTGAAGCCCTGTGCTTACCAGCAACGGAATAATAACAAGTCATCCCCAAAACATTCAACAACATAGTTTGCCTTGGGTGGCTATCATGCACATTTCTGTTTTGACTTGCATGACAAGCTTGTCTGGTGTGATAAGTATTATGGTAGATCTCACTGCACGTAATGATGCCTACCAACCTTTGTGTGGTACTCAAGCCATTTGACACTGGAAAGCAGGAGGCAGCCAATATGCCAATGTGCGCATAACAAGAACGTCTGTGGGACAAGACAAGCCTTTTGAATTTGCTCCAAGACCTACAGAGGCCTGTGTTGACTAATCTGCAAACAATCCGCTCTGCAAGCCCCATTGCAAGTGGAAGAACAAGCCCCTTAAGCTGTGACATTAACGAACACAGCGAGATAAGATAGGGTTTGTTATCTTGGTGCATGGAACTCCTGCCCAGATAGGAGATAAGAGCCATTCAAAGCATGTTTGCTGCCAGACAAATTTCCAAAGAAGCATGGGAGGCAGGCAAAGCCAAGCCTGGAATGCTGTAAAGCCTAACTCAAGCCAGTCTCATGACGAATATGATCCCTGTGCCCTTTTCCACCTTATTATAGCCTCCTTTGGTATTTTTGGGAGTAAGTGTTATAACTCATTGAAGACATTAATATACTCTGAGATTGAGCTGAGAGAAGCAATAAGAATCCTTTATGCATTGAGAGAATGACCTCACACAAGGATGTTGAGCGCCTGTATACAGTATCATACTGGAAAAAAAAAAAATTGAATTTCGTAAAACAGTAACTGTAGATGTAATGTCTTGGAACAGTTTTTGTTTCATGTATTATTCACATGCTTAAAGGCTGTGAACTGCCTTTAACAATGTCTCCCTGTGATAGGGAAGCCACTCCGACTGACAGAAATATGTTGATGATGATGAAATATTATATTCCAGATATACATTGTATTAATCAGCATATGGCATTGCTGTCTAAATATTATTGTTTAATTAATCACTCATATTTATGATTTGTTGCCGCTGAGGATGTTGAAATAACTTGGCTCATCATTGTCCTGTAACTAATCTTGGTCTAAGCTGTTTGAGATCATTCACTATCTGTTGCAACTTTCACAAGCATAAAAAAAAAAATCGCCACTCCCTTTTTTTATTTTGCAAGTTACAATTCCATTGCATGCTTTAGTCACTGAAATGGATGAACTTAAAATGAATGTATCACAAGTTAACCTTGTGACAACATACTAACGCTTGATTAATGTAGCAGTAATTACACACATTAATGACTTCGCCACCGTTAATATTTAGAGAACTCTTGAGGCCAGTATCAAAATGCTAACTTTAAAAACCCAGCTAACTTAAAACAGCTATAACAAATATTAAAGTTAGCCATAAAACTAAAAAAAAAAAAAAAAAAAAAGCCATAAAACCTTTCCATATAAGCCAAGGCATTTATTGAGTAGTAGCTAACTCTGGCTAGCTTTATATTTGTTATATTATTATATTTGTTGTCATGATTTATAGCCATCATTTGTTGCTATTATTCATCAATTTACCCAAACCAGGTTTATCCTGCTGGTAAAGGGACTGAAATTCCCTCTCTTGATTATGCTTGCTGTGGTGATATGATCTCCCTACAAGCGTTTTGTACTTGAGATGTTTGCATCTCTTGATTATATCATAAATAACACCATATATGGAAACCTGCATAATGAGTAGTCCTGATACTGAATGAAATGTGCCCCCCCATCCCAAAGCTGAATGCAGTTGCTGTGCTGATGCTGGTTTAGACTACTGGTGGTCTTATTCTAACTGAAAACCTGGCTCTAAAGCAATACTGACAGTTTAATATAAGCTCTTTGTTTTAAGTAGGGGGATAGCATGGTTTTATGTGGAAACATAGAATGTTTTATCTTTAAATGTGTCATTAATTCAAAGGCTGTAAAAACAACCTTTTTGTCAATTTCATAATTTCATATTGGAAAGGAAATCCTCACACATGGAAGCAACGAACTAGGTGTTGCATCTCTGCCAGCGTCAAACTGAATAAATGCTTATGAAAATGCCCACACCACCAGAGGGGATGGACTGAATCGTAATTCTCATTCTGCGGCTTGGAAAAACTTCCGCCTTTCCCAGAGCCAAGCGGCTCTGAGGCGATCCCAGTGATGAGCCAGGGAACGCTCTGCTAACTGAGCTCTGGAGAAATACGGTCACGGCAAGATCCATATTCAAATAAACTTCACTCTTGGCCCATGCACACAAGCCATGTTGTCACCAGCTGGCAGTGCCTCTCACCGCCCCTTCAAATACTGAGCCACTTTTGATTAACGTCTCTACGGCTAATCATGTGCATTAGCTGTGCCAAATTGGACGAGCCACGTATGGCCTCCATTTGCCTTGAAATCTCTTATTTTTTTAAACTCATTCAAAGCGTTCGAGAGCTTCCCTTTACACCACCCACCCCTCCCCTAAGTCGTCTCTTGTCTAGTGCCCATACATAGAACAGAGAGGGTGGTGTGGCGGCACAGTGCCATCATGTGGGTCCCTGAATGAGAGGACTATCGCTGCCAGATGCACCCAGCTGCATAAATGTTATTCATTTTTTTATGGCTTGTGTACATAATACGGCCAGTGTGGGAGATTGTGAGGTTCCACTAAAGGCTGGAAAAATCTTCAAAATTGAATCAAAGTGGAAAACTTATTTTGGCTGGTGGCTGCTCTGGATCTCCTCCTTTTCCAACTCCCTTAATTCTCTTCTACTCCTCCCTGTCTCACAGCGTGCTCTCTAAGGTTCCTCTGTGAGTGATTTACAGTATATTCTTTTTCCTAGGCTCCATTGGCTGGTCTCCTCACAGAGCCATAGTGGTCGTGGTGTGAGACGGCGAGAATATTTGTCATAGATCCAGAGGTGCAAAGACATTAAACAGCACTTTGTCACCAGGGTCTGGAATTCACACCATTTGGCTGTTTCCAAGTCAGCTCCTTCACCGCTGACTGGCCTGGTTTCTATCAGCTGCCGCTCTGTTGACATTGAAGGCTAAAAAAAGATGGCAACATTGAAGGATGTATACTGTTAGCCTTTTTTGGTGGTCAAAACAACACGCAGTCTACAAGGACCGCTGTGATAGGGACCCACTGCCAATGCCCTTGACTTGGGGCTCTCTCCCTCAGTTCACAGTTCAGATATAGTTTAGAGGTTTAGAATGGCTCTTGTCAGGGTTTGCTACTCCCTGCAGGGAGATGGGCTTGAACTCCAAGCAGAGCCACGGTCTCCCAAATCACCAGGCCCAGCGGAGGCCCCAGCCATCCAAATGTGATAGTGGCAGGGGCCTCCTGTCTCATTACCAATCTCCATTTCAAAACAGACTTTAAATGGGAACTAATGCATTAGCTCTTGCTGGGGGAAAAGTCTAGGGAGCTACTACCTAGCAGCTCAAAAACGCTTTCATACATGTTTTATCAGCGGGGGAAGAGCAAGCAAGAGAGAAAAGGAGCTTGGACCGAACCATTCATTTGTTGCCCATCTTATTAGCTTGGCACTGTGTTATTAGCGGCCATTGTGCTCTATAAAAGCCCCTTATGCCTGATCCACTGTTTGCTGAATCTGGGGTGAGCTTTGTGCCAAGCTCTTTTTGGAGGTATTTGAGAGCATGAAAATTCAATCCCAAACCCTCCGCATTGAGTTTTCGCACAGATAAATGAAGAGGATTAGTGGAACAATAAAACAATGTCTTACCTCAGATACTACCATATCCTATTAATTGGGATTATAGTGGAGAAATGTGTAAAAAAACCCCACAATCTTGTATCACAGTTGCTTCTGTGTGACAAGCTGGTACATCAAGCCTTGTCATAGTAACAATGTTTCATCGAATAGGAAATGTGATCCAAATAATGGCAAGTAAATATAGAAAATCATAAACAATACCAGCAAAATAAAAAAAAAAAAGCCCGAACATGTGAAGAATGGCTCTGGAAAAGAGCTGACAATTGCAGACCCTGTAATAACCCAACTTGGGTTGGATTTGCTAGGCAATGTGTCAATTGATTCCCATCTGATGATGGACTTTGTGTTGAAATAAATTGACCTTGTCAGACGATGAGTGAAATTGATGGAGCTTTTCATCTCTGGAGGGCCGTTCCACAGTCAGCCGTAAAATGGATAGAGCACAGGACAGAGTGATTGAGTCGGGGGAAATGTAAGGTGTGTGTTTTTCTTCTACCAAAGCTTGCTTGGCAAATAATAGTTACATTAAATCACTATGCAGGAACTACAGGGGCTAAGCACCTGCAGTTGACTAGATGATTAGGACTAAGAGCACACAGCACTAAAGTGAAGCAGGGCGCTGACAGATGCTACCCAGTGGAGGAATATGTGGCTCAGTTACCAGGGGCCTAAATTGAACCTGATAGTGATTTAAGTCTTCCCGATCTGCGAGCCCCATTCTGGAAAACAGTCTTTTCAAGGAACCCTTTTAAAAAAACATGTTGGAGTGTGTGAGACACAGGAGTGGCATTGATTTTCAGTAACATCCCCTAATGACCTGGCCACGGTTTGATCCACGCTGTTATTATGGGCTGATACCATGGGACAGGATTGGTGGGTCTTGTGGCACACAGCAGTGAGATGAGTAGTCGGGGCATTATCAGGATGAATTGGCCATCTCTGGACAGGCGGCGAGCACAGAAGAGGTCTTGTCAATGGCAAGAGGGGGCGCCTCAGGGATCCCTCAGTGGACCACACCAGAGTGCCTTCCGGCCTCATTAGAAAGGCAGATGAGTGGTGTGCATGAGGAGGGGAGGTGTACAAGGGGGGAGAGGAGCCTCTCCTCTACCATCCGATAGCCTGCCTCCCAGGCATTGCTCCTCTTAATGAGTCCAGACCACGGGTCAATATGCCACTGGGCTGCCAGTCAATACCGGTTACCTGCAACACAAACACTCAAAACCTGCTTTCATACAAAATCAATGTCCTATTAGTCCCTCCCTGTATTGCCTTGGCCCAGTCTCATTGATCTCCCCTGAAGAGCTGTGCAGCCCATGTATGACAGATTATAGTCAAGCGATCTGATGGCTTAGGCTACACTGCTAGCCATGTCTGTTGCCTTTATGATTTCAAAGTAATAGTTTTATATCAGATGAGCAAATACTCTAAATACTGAAAACTGAGGCACAAGTATTATTGGCAAACCTATCAACCTAAAATCAACATTCCACACAGTAGGTTTGGTTTACAGACAAATTCAGTACATGTAGTCAGCACTGACAATGATTACCAGGATTAAAGACAGCCAGCAAATGTATGACATTAGGTCCAAACTTTATTCTGTACATTTTAAACCATGAATGTTCATTTTCATTTTTTGCAGGCCTAAAACTCTACTTGTTTTGTATACAAGATTCTAAGAAAAACAACTGCACAACACCACAAGGTTGACAGAGAAAGTCCTTTTGCCGCCCACTAAAAAGTGTCCTTCAATTCTGTCTTGGGCTGGTCCAGTTTGTGACTTGGAAGTCTTTTAATAATTCATCATTATTTCATTGGTACATATAAACATGTGTTAATCCAAGTTTCTCTCAGTATCACCATAATCCTCTGCTCCCTCCAGGTGATTGCTTTTTTAGGGTGCTGTGTGCTGCTTTGCATAGATTGCAGATGATCCTTGTAGGCCCCCTTACAACACCCTCCTGTCATACTTCTCATCCATTGGCCAGGCTTGTCTGTTACCATGATATTCATCAGGGGAGTGATTCCCCATGTTTCATTTAATTTTGTTTTTCTAGAAATGGTTAAAAAGCCTAATAAATTTACATGGTAATTTTGCAGCGCAGGAATATCAACAAGTTATTTACATCCGTTTTCTTTACAGAGACTGAACAAAGACCTCATAATATATATTTATCTGCATATCTCAAAGGCAAAACAAATGAACGAAACAAATCCATAATGTAACATTGTACATTGTCATCATTGAGGATATCCTGGTACCATGAGGTTACATTTCTGAAGGTTGAAACCAAAATCCAGTCTTTACAGTGGGTCATAATGGATATGTCTCACAATCAACTGGGATAAATATTGTAAAAGGTGTGGCTAATGCACAAAATACATAAAATTCATAGAAATGATATCTATACATGGAACAAGGATAGGAAATGTACAAACTCATTTCAGGACCTCTCTTTTCGCACAAAGCTGAAAAAAGGTATTGGATTAATATATTAATAATTATCAAATATTTAAGTCGGATATAAACATACACATATTTGTGTTCTCTTTACCAACATTATTCAACCTCCAGTCCACTAAAAGTAAAGTCATGGCATGTGCTTTATCAGCCTTACACACCTTTACTTTGTACAATCATACCCTTTCCCTTAGGGAGTTTTGCTCTTCTCTGGTGAAGAGCAGTGCATTTTGTTCACAAGAGGATTTTAGATTAGGGGAGTGGAGCTTGTGAGTGCGCCTAGTAAAACTTTGTGCACTTTTCTAAGAAGCTACCGAGCCTCTACCTCTTTGGGGTTGCGAGATGGGGAGTAGTCTCGTGGGTCCTGTGTGGTGGTGAGGGGGGTAGTCCTCCTGGGTGATGCTGGCCTGGCACTGCCGGCTGGCACAAGGGGCGGGGGTGCACTGAGTGCGGCAGTAGGGGGTGTTCTGTTCAGAGGGCCGTTGTGTCCTGTGGAGGGGCTGAGTCTAGGGTAGGGCATACCGCCGAGATGAGGCATAAAGGGGGGCATGTGGGGTAGATGGCCCTCCATGGGGGACTGGTGCAGCTGATGCAGGCGTGCTCTGTCCAGCTCCTCCCGCAGGTGGAGGCGCTCTCGCTCCTCCGCCTGCTGTCTCATCCTCTCATGCTCCCTGCGCACCTCCAACAGGTGCTCATGGTGAGAGTAGTCATGAGCCTCCCTCTCACGGTAGGCTCGTTCCTGGTCATACACACTGGGGAAGCGATGTCCTTGCTCGGCCCTAAGCTGGAAATCCATGCGCCGCTGCAGGTCGAGGCTGCGGTAGGCCTCTCTAAGTGGATCCCAAGGGAAGGCTGGGTGGGGCAAGCGCTCCCTTCCTGCCAGAGGGCTCACTCCCATGAAGGGAGCCATACGAGCCCGGTCTAGCACATTGAGGCTGCCCATCTGGGGCATGGCACTCATGGAAAGGGGCAGAGAATGTGCCATGGGAACACCATGCAGGCCAGGTGCTGGGATGTCACTGCCACGTGGTGACGGAAGAGGGGGCTGCTGAGACAAAGGTGGGTGGTGGTGGTGTGGGTTTCCAGGTTGGCTGATGGGAGTGGGAAGAGCTTGGGGTAGTGGCTGGGGGGCAGGCTCGGAGCTCACCACCATAACCTCCTGCTCCTCCTTCCTCTCCTCCTTAATCTTCATGTCATTTTTCACCTTGTGCAGGAGGTCTGCAGGTGGGGGCTCTTTCCTCTCGCTGTCCTTAAGTGTAGGCGGGGGCCCACCTGCCATCTTCATGCCCTGCTCATTGATCACTGCCTTGGAGTACGGAGATGGAGAACGTTGAGCGGATTTGATGGAGTCTTCTGAGGGTCTCCTCTCCAGCATCTCCTTGCCAGGTGAACGGCTCTCTTTCACCTTCACATCAGCCAGTGTGGAAGACTCTCTGTGGCGCTCCAACAGTTCTTTCTCCGCCTCACGAACCCGGTCTACGCTGCCACTGTGATGCCGACCCGAATCACTGGAGTTCTGGCTGTTTGAGCGAATCAAGCTACTAATCTGGTAGCTGACTGGTGCAGAGGCTGGAGATGATCGGTTGGAGTGTCGGTTGCGATCCACAGAATCCCTGTAATGACATAATAAGACAGTGTATTTAGTATCAGTTAAAAAGAGCATCATGCGGGTGGGTTTTATTAAATTTCCATAATAAGAGTTTTAATTTGCTTAGAAAAAAAACAGGTTACCAGGTTCCTGTCTTTCTCTGATAATGTTTACTGCCTTATAATCCGATAGATACCCCTATGTTGCAAGAATACCATCCATAGAGACCCTTTCAATTAATTTTTGACAGATAGCTCTTCCCAGAGCCGCTTGTTGCCTGATTTGATTTTTTTGATTTGTCTCTGTTTCCTTATTGGATCCATGACTGATTGATTTTAGCTTATTTGGGGGACTCAAGTGTTTCTGTTTTGTCCTAACAAATTTGAATATTTTATAAATATATGCTAATGCTAGCTAGAAAAGGGATCATTACTGCGGCCATGTCTTTTAAGTTGTGACCATGCACTTGTGCACTTAAGTGGATCGTTTTGTTATGTGTATGCAAATATTCACAATTTCTATCCTTCACGTTTATTGAGTGTAAAATGATGATTTGTTACCTTCTTGAGGAATCATCAAATGCTTTCAAACAGTACAATGAAGTGAGATTTCAGGTAAAATGTCACATTGTGATGATAGGAAAAATCTTTTTAGTACCTAAACTATTGCAGAAATATCATTTTCTATTGAATGAATTCAAAGCTAATATCCTCAAAATATTAGTAGTAGATAAAAGGACCACCACTCACCTGTCTTTATCCTTCTCCTCCTTCCCGATGGATGAGTCTCGTTTCTCTCTTTCCCTCTCTCTTTCTCTCTCTCTTTCTCGTTCCCTCTCTCGCTCTCTCTCGTGACTGTTGGCTGAGCTGCTCCTCTCAGCGTCTGTGGTTTTGGGCCACTGTGGCGGGGTGGGGAAAGACGGCGGGGTGCGTCGAAGCCTGTTCCAGGTGTCGTGGTGGGGGCTGCCAAACGTGGGCAGTCCTCCTGGCCCCTCCTTGGTGCCAAACACACTGTTGGACCCTGAAGGGAAAGGGGGAGACAGGCGTGGGACCCACTTTAAGTTAATTGAGCACAAAACCTTCTTGAGGACACATAAGATGAGAAAGACTCAACAACAAAAGCGCCTTTGTCTTTGTCTCTGGAGGTTCTCTCACTGAAGCTGTTTGAAAAAGTTAGAGGTTAATGGCTCCCCCCACCAGTGGAAAAAAACACAAAAAAAAAAAAAAACAACTCATTTGCTTTTGGACTATAGGGCTTGCCCCCTCCCCCCCTTTGCACCGGATGAACAGGGGAGTCTCAACTCTCTCTGGAGTTGAGGGCTGTGAAAAGCCAAGGGGGACCTTAGCATTCCATGGCATGTCTATTCCAATCACATTCATTTCACAACAGGATTTGGCACACAAAAATAGGAGGGATGAAGAGAAAGAGAGAAAGGCATAGAGAGAAAAATGCAGGGGGGAAAGAGAAAGCCCTCCATGGTGGTGCAGAAGGGGCTTGTCAAATAATTAATAGATGAATTGCCACCAAAAGCGGACCAGAGAGTGCCTGTTGGCAGCAGTGCAGCCACATTACAGCCAGGCTGTTGGGGACATGGTTGGTGGATGAAGTGGAGGCAGGGAGGAGGTTTGCTGTGGTGCTGTGTGTTCTACTGCCTTGTTGGGCCTCGCTGGGCTAGGGCTGCTTTGACACAAAAACTAGAGCTAAGTGTCTTAATTTTTTTTCCTCCCCTCCTGGCTCTCCCTGTGGTCTAACTCTGTGCTGCTCTGTTCTGTCATTGGCCACAGGGGCCAGATTGAAGGGGGGAGCGGTGGAGGAGGAGAGGGGGCCAGCGCTTACCAAGCGAGGGGTTGCCTAATCCTCCGAAGGCACTGCTTGAAAGGTTGCCGAGGCCGCCAAAGGAACTGGAGCGACTGAAAGGATCTGCAAAATGCCAAACAGGGATTAGCAAAAGGAGGGGGGGCTGGCTAGCAGTGCTCACCCCAACACCAACCCGTTTCACTCGGCTTTTCTCTTACAAGCGAGCTGTGGTTTTTTTAGCGCTGCCACCCTAGCTCTCTGCCTGGTAATCGTGTGGTAGCCAGGTTGCGTGGATGCTGGACTCACTGCCACTAACTGGAGTGGAGTGTCGCTGACCTTGCTGGGGCTAGTGGAACAACAGTGCTTGATGGGGAAATCAGTTTTGAGTTGCTAGAGCTTAGCTGAAAATGGACTGTGGTAGGGCAGGGGAATTAGAAGATGGAAAAATTAGGCTACACAGACCATAATGATTTAACTGGAGAACCAGTGTCTGATGGGCTCCATTGACATAAACTCTAGCCTCCAAATTCATTGATAACAATAAAAAAAATTTTCCCTGAGAAGTCAGTGAAAAACATTCATCAACTGATAATTTGCAGTGCCATTTTATTCAGCAAAAATCCATCAGGAAATGCTGAATTTATCGGCAGATTAGGGTTTAAGGATTTTCAGCTCGGGGGCTTGTTAATACATCAGAAAAGATAACAATTGAGAAATCTCCTCTCCCTCACAGATGAATTCCCTGGACAGGAAAATTTTGCTCACTAAGTCTTCCTCTGTGCACCGTGTATTCATAAGCACAAAAAGGATTGACTCAAGTGCTTATTCCATGAAATCAACTTTGAATCCAAAGAGTGCCTGAGATAGAATGATGAAAAATATATGAATGAATAAAAATAATTATACACACAAATAAATCCAGCAACATTAATTATCCTACTCCCATGAAATACCAAATAAACTCCGCAAGTGAATTGAAAACTATATCAGATATGCTGTTGCACTGTGTTTATTTTCTCCAAACAAATGAGGGATGACAGAGAGTGAACACTAGGCTAGCCATGTCTATGTAATAACCCCACAAAGAGTTATTTAAGGCTATGTTATGAATCATACTGTCCGATTATATGATGGCTACACTCCACCGGCTGGCTACGCTGGCCAACTGGATTCCACATAAACCTTCAAATGAATCTGAGATCCAAACTAGAAATATCTAGGCTTCAAATTACACCCTGGTGGCGTGTAATGTGTTTAAAACATGAGCGCAAAAGAGAGAGAATGAGTGAGAGAGAGACGGAGAGAAAGAGGAGATACAAATGTATAAAAAAATTTGAACATGGGTTACTTACACTTACCTGCCAAATGGCTAGGAGGCAGGAAGCCGCTGGGGTGTGGGGCAGGGCCGTAGGGGGAAGGAGCTGGGTGGCTGGAGCCTATCAGAGGGAGAGGGAGGATAGAACAGTGTTATTATTATCCAGTCAGGCAGTCATAAACTATAATTAGCCATGCAGAAAGAAACCAAAATCATTTTCCATCCACAACTATCACAGTTCTGACCCCTTTGATTATCTGGGACAAAAAAAATGTAAATGCGCATAAATATTAACAAGTATTTTTTCTGCAACAGCATGACAAACTTGTTTAATCCACTGTACATGTGAGCTAGATGAGTTTAGAGATGGCTGAGTGATGCCATTGAGCAAATTAGCAATTGATATTTTGGTTTTATTGCAGCTGTTGCACATTTGTGTGTGAGTTGATAGCTACTTATTGAGGTCAGTTCCAGACTGCAACAAGCTGGCCTCTTCCACAATACGCTACTACCATCACCCATTTTCCATGAATGGTTAATGAAAGAACCAATTACAGAAGTGCCTCTGACACACCACTGCATAATTACCAGTCAAAGGCCGTTCGCCTTGCTGTTGCCCTCCAAAGCAGCAAATCAGTCAATTACCTAACTGAGAGTCATCCATATTCATAGACATAACTGACTCCCTTTACTGGCAAAACATTTGCTACAAAAGTACTACAATTAAGTGAACATTACATGAGTGGAGAGGAAAAAAAAAACGGATGCCATTTTTTGACAATGGTGTAGGAACAGTTTTGACCTGTGGCTATAAAGGCTTATTTGCATAGACACAAAAATGCCATTGGAAGGCTCAGAGAATGGAATAATTTGAGTGTTTTGAATGACTTGTCTTGGAAGGTGTAGTTCATCAGCCTGCATTGGTTACTCAGAGACCATACTGACCTGTGGAAGAGAAAAGGGGTCGTGCCAGGTCATGAGGGTACGGGAACCCTGGGAAGACTCCTGGAGCTGGGGGTCGACTGAACAGGTCCAGCTTCCCATTCATGTCTAGTTTGTGAGGATCCAGCTGCATTTGCTATAGTCAAGAGAGGGAGACAAACAAAGGAAAATTAGGTCGGTAGTCAACAGTACCAAACATTTCCAACAACAGACTGAGAGGGATTTATCCTCAGCTACACTGGGTGAGAGATCAGAGGAAGACAGATACATCAACAATGGCTCCATGTCTCCAATTCTGGCCAACTGTGTTATAACAAATATATGTAAGCTGATTAGAGACACTAAATCCGTGGTAACAGGGATTCAGAGTCCAAGAAGGACTGACACCACTGGGCTAGTGGCATTAGCAGAGGATCTCCATGGCGAGGCCACACCATCCTCTGTCAGTGAGAGGAGTATTTCCACACAAGCATTTTTTGTCTGTGCTCACATGTTGCATTTTGGTCAACACAACTATTAGTGCTATAAATCTGATGGGTTTATGATCTGCCCCTTTCACTTTAGGTGGACTGAGCCATGCACAGAGCCTTTACTTAGCTTTAGGGAACACTTAACAAGAGGAGACAGCGTTCTTGTTGGATTTTGTATCGTTATTACCATTAACAGTGTTCTATTCACTTTTTGTAATCAGCCTTTTCCCACCCACGTGGTCTTTCTGATTCCAATAACACAATTATTAGATTATTTTACAAGTAAAGAACTAAATGTGACATGATCTGACCTACTGTGTATTCACTAAGTATGTTATTTGGGTCATAATTCCATTACCAATATACTGCATCTGGTTTTACATGACAGCAAGACTCCTGCAAGACATCATTATCCATCTCACGCACCTTCATTTTCTGCTGGTGGTGGTAGATCTGCCATGCGATCTGGACATGCACTGCACACCACTTGCCAGGTTTCTAAAAATTTAGAGAGAAACTGAGGTTAGCCTGTTGGCTTTGATATGGGGAGCTAAAAGTGGATTCTGGCATTGAGATTTTCTGGCCAAACTACAAAGTGGGAACTTGTCAGAATTTTCAACCAGGCAATGGATTAAGAAAGTCTAACCCTGACTTTAACCCAATAGAGACCTAAAAGCTACCCGTAAGTGCAGCCAAAAGCCTGCAGGAATTGTTAACGAATTTGAAAATTTAGACTTTGTGGCCTGGCCAGAGAGATGACACATTATTGAAAAAAGATGGACAAGGCAACCACTTACCCTAACAGATGTCCTGAATGGATCTGTTATCTGTATGGACAAACGGATGATCATTATCACCAACAACAAAGATAAGTGGCCAAAATATGCAGATCTCTCTGAGACACATCTTGTAGGGAGGCTACATGTTTGGCTTTCATCAGGCAGGACAGAGCAAGAGGAACTGTTTGGGACGCTAGTGGCCTGATGCTTACCCGTGGATCCTTCTGTAGGAGTGTGTGAGGTACTGCTCCAGGACGTGCTGCGACGTCAATGGGATTAGATGCCTGACAGAAAGAGAAAGAGAGAGAGAGAGAGAGAGAGAGAGAGAGAGAGAGACAAAGGGAAAGAGATACATTGTGATCAAACAAATCTTCAGTGGTTAAGACACAGAATATTTATATAGAGAAAGAATTAGACCAAACCGACTACATAACTATTTTATGCAGAAAACTTTAAGAGGTAAGTTGACCTCATATAATGATTCTCAAATGGGGTCTGATGTGTCCCTATCCTTCCTCAGTGGAGGACTCTTAATTAGATTTTTTCTCTTTCTAAATAAGTAACATGAGTACTATTTGACTAAAGCTTGATTCCAGGTTCTGGATGGGTGCTTCATGGCATGGAAACATTTCAGAAACTGCACTATAACCACTGAAAGATCATCCAGCTGGAGATGCCAGCATCACCTTAACCTTATATCCTCCTTCAGTGATACTATAGCTCACTAATCCTCAACTAAAGCTACTATATAGCTGATGTTGTAGATAAAACTGCAATGATGCTGCAGTCACTGAGCCATGTCAGAGTACCACATCTCCTCTTTAAGTTTCTGAAGCAAA
Source organism: Istiophorus platypterus (assembly GCA_016859345.1). Classification (NCBI taxonomy): domain Eukaryota; kingdom Metazoa; phylum Chordata; class Actinopteri; order Istiophoriformes; family Istiophoridae; genus Istiophorus; species Istiophorus platypterus. Next base: position 6,084,162 of record CM029115.1, read on the forward strand.
AGTGCCTAGATCAGCCTTATTAATCCATCCATGTATCAGGGACAGGGAGATCCTGCAGGTTGATCTAGGTCACCACCCCCACAAACAAACACACATCCCAAGCCCTTCCTCCCCAAGCTCCTCTTCGGGAATACTTAGTAGGGGCTTTAGACAGAACTGTTCCTTGAACCATCTGGAGGGGCCTTCAACAAAAGGGCCCCTCCATGACAGAGTCCGCTGGGAATAGGGCCAGAGGATTTAGGGCAGCTTTGATTAGTGGCTTACACTGGGTCACAGCCGCTGGGCATCTGCCAGACAGACTCACACCCTCACACCACTTCCCATCCCTCACATCACTGCCGTCCCTACATCTTCTTTCCTCTGCTCTCCGAAAAACAGACAGATTTTGCTCTTTTATCCCTGGCATGGCTTGTCACGGCTCGGGTCAGCACGCAGCTCCGACCCCGGTTCGGTCCAGTCAAGTTTGACAGAGTATTATAATGGATTTAAAGGGGATGGGACAAGGTTTACTTGGATCCTGTTTCATGTCTTCAGTGTACAGAGCTCTGCTGCTTTTCTCATTCAAGACAGAATATCTATTATCAGAATCTTATGTGCTGTAATTACAGGGTGTAACCTAAGCCTTTTTTTACTCGTTATTTCTTCTATGGATATAACCTTCAAGGTTATTTCTTTTATGACACAGATATTTTAAACAACTGCATATGCAATACTTTCATCTCAACCAAAGACTACTGCACCATGCTTTTTGTTACAGGTTAGCTTATCACCCAAATTAACCACTTCAGAATGAAAATCTACTGAAACTCAACTCACAGAGGCACATAGCTTATAGCTACTGGCATACATTATTTTACACATCTAAATTCAAAACTTCAATGCAGAGTCTGTTCTTTATTACTTTCATTAATTCTCTTTGGTAATTGTGTGTAGCCATTCTGACCCATGCAAAGTCTCTTTATATAGAGAAGAGTATTTAAATTGTTTATTTTCCCTGGTGAAAGGTGACTACTTGAGCGTACAAGATTTTATGAACTACAAAAAAAGACAACTTGCATTTCAAAATTTTGTTTTTGCCTTTTGTGTACTATTAGTGAGTTTTTGTTTCAATTCTGTATAAACTTGTGTCATTTCTTTTGTCCCCCATGGTTCCTTAAAATCTCTGTCTGTTTGTAGCTTGTGGGTTGAGGGTAGGGATGTGGGGCTGACCTTGGGCTGGAAGGCTCCTTGCAGCGAGCTGAAAGGTCCTGAGTGTGGGAGCAGCGGGGGCATGCCTGGCATGGTGGGGGGGTAGGAGGGGAAGAACTGGGTAGAAAAGAGGATGGGAAACACAAAAAGTCACAAAACAAAATCATACAGAGATGCGTAGAGGACTCAAGCTTATGCACACACAAAACCACAGCCAAAAAAAAAAAAAGTGCTGTCAAGGCAACATTCAAATATGTCAAATATTTGATTTGCCAAATGCAGATAAGAGAAACTCACATTCGAATGTCTGATGAATGGATTGTCCAGTTTGGGAGTGTATTTGTCGAACTGGAAGAGATAAGAGAGAATAGAATTAGGAAACTTAAGTCCACAAAATGATCTACTTCATCAAAATCCTTCATTCAAAAGCATTCTTTAATAATACCATCTCATTATTTTTACATCATAAAATGCGATCAACATCTGTAACCGGTAATAAGCAGGATTTTGATCCAGAATAATAAGCCCTGGAGTAAAGCAGCTGGCTTGCACTGGTCATGGGTTTACTTAAACTGCATGGTCAGATAGGCAGTTAAATTACTAACAACACAGCCGCTTCAGCAGGCTGCCAAGATGAAGGCCGCCTGCACGATTTTCCAATTGAGCATACAGTGGTTGGGCGTGGAGGCCCAGTTTTGGGAATCATACCATTTTAAAAACAGACCAGTTGTTTATGTTCACTGGAAAATTTGTAGAAATGTGAATCTAATTGCTTTTGACTGGTGAGCTTTTTTTTTGTTGTTTTTTTTTTTTAAAGACAACAGTCCCCCATGGAATAATTGGGGGGTACAGGGACTGTACATGGAGAAATATAGCTTGTTTTGGGTGTACAAAAACCAGACTCCAGTAGAGATTTAGTCGAGACAACAGGCAAATTCTCTGCACAGAAAATCATGGAAGGAATATTTGGAACCTCTGTTATGAGCAGTCGTTTTTTATGAGTGAAACTGAATTGAGTAGATGACATTTGGCTAATTCAGGACAGATCAGCATGAAACTGATATAACCTTGAAACACTAACCTTATGTGAGAAAACCATTTCTTTGGCAGGGCTTATGCCTACCAGAATAATGTCAGTTAAGGCTGTCATATAAAAACTGTGTTGTTAGTTGAAAAAATGTTTCTGATCATATCCTGAACACATGGGAATCTAGTCAGTAAGCTGAGAAGGAGAGGAGGGAGAGAGAGAACGGCAAATGTATGAAAGGGGGCTTTGTATGTCGGTTTGCTGGCTCTCTATTTTGAAACAGGCTATTTACAAGTGACAGTTACTTATTCCTATTCCATAAATACACAAACCATTTGCAGGTACTTTTTGCAAGTGTTTTCACAAAGCTCTCTTGGCAGGCACAGATGTTTTGGGTTTACATAAAACAAGAAAATGAGTGGGTATGAATCTGTGTCTGTGCGCGGGTGCTGTGACAAGGATAGTTTTAGGGGCATCGTGTGTACGGTTGGCTAAGCTGCCGGAGCAGAGGCAGGGTTTGGGTCAGGGACCCTTTGGTGAACCGGGGCCATTCACATCTGCACACAAAATGGCAGCAGCGGCAGCAACAGTGTTGACGGCCCTGTTTGTGGGCGATAAAAGGCCAAAATCAAAGACAGACAGCCTTTTGAGAGGAAACGCCAAGCCAGCTTCCGAGCTCATTAAACAGCTCCTCTGCATTTCTGAAGGCGCGGCCTGTTTAATGTCTGACACTGGGAGAGGGATTTTGGCTGCTTTATGGCCTTGTAGAAAAAGAAAAAAAAGAAAAAGAAAAAACTCTTGCGCTTGCAATTTATGGTGCCTGTCACAGTTTTATAGTAAACAGCTTTGGCTAATTAAACCTTAATATTTCATCTTATAACAATTAAGGATATTCCTTGTCCAGTGACAAGGCAGGGGCAAAGGGGCTGGGTACCGAAGACACTCAGTGCTGCCATTTGGCAAGCCAGCTGCTTGAGGGCATTAAACAATAAACAAATATAGAGGCTTCATAGTTTCATTAATTACAGCCATTAGCCAAGGGCTGTAATATAGTTGAAATGACATGGGGCATCTAGAGAGCAGGAGAACATAAAAGAGAGAGAAAGAGAGAGAGGATGCACAACTGGGCCATATGTGGTTTGCCTTTTCATGACAAAACAGTAAGACAGCCACAACATTATCATTACTCCTGCTTCTTTAAGCAAGCAGCAAAGAGAAGAAAAACAGCATTGTTACTGAGCAGAGGAAAGAAAGGGAAAAGAAATAATTTAAGTAACAATACAGTTTCAATTATAAGGGGAAAAAAAACAGCAGAAGACATTAATGGCAGTCTCAAATCCCAAAGTAGCAATACAACAAGAGATTTGTGTTTATGTTTGTGTGTGTGTGTTGGTTGGGGGGGGGGGTTGTACATCATGGGCTACATAATACCAGCATTAGCAAGATGGGGAAAATCACCTCTTTGATCTTCAAAGACATGACTGTGTACTGTATATAATTCCTACCATGTCAGGAATGAACAGCAGACCCGGCATGATAACAGCATGTGTGTCGGCTGAGGGTGCGTCTAAACGGTCTCTATACTTATCTGAGACTGTGCCATAAATATCAGAGCTTTGATTTCTAATGTACAGGATGGGGATAATCTTGGAGCGCAGCCTTAATGGGACCACTGGCTCTCAATCAGAGGTCATGACATGATGGATTAGATCTATTAAACTAATGCCAAACAGCTACAAATGGGGCCCCTGTCTGAATTGAATGTCAGAGATTGCTGTGCATTTGAAATGATGGATGAATAGTTATAACCTTTTTTCCTCTGAACTAATCTGAGAGCTGCCAGTGTTGGACCCCCCCCCCCCCCCAACATACACACACACACACACACACACACACACACACACACACCACCCCAGACTTGATGGCAGTCACGGAAGCAATTAGAAACATTATCAAAACAGTTTTGCGGTGATGTCATCCCCCATTCATCCACAATTTAGATTATTTTCACCGGCTTTGAATTCGTCATTGGCAAGTATGGTTGCTGTTGAGCTGGGTGCACACACGCGCACATGCACATAAACACACACACACACACACACGACAAGGAATTTGAACACTAATATACAAATCTAAAGAAATGCACACACGCTGACACAGATCTGTCTGACGACGCCTTTGTTATCAGGCAAATGAAAACATTCAAAACCATTTAAATCACATCCATACGCAAATAACTGAAAAGTGAGTCTTCAGGCAATTTCCCTTATTTGATCCTCAGGAAAGACTTAACAGCACAACTATGTGAAAGTTAAGAAGAAGAGGAACAATTTCATTTAAAATTTGATAACTTGTTGGTTTGGTAGACGTGCTGTTAGACCGACAGGAGCCTCTATGAAATGTGATGCATATTGTGGATAGGCAGTTTTATATATAATTCCACTATGGATGAAGAAGTTGCAAAGAAAATAAATTAAAATAAATATGTGCTTGATCACGTTTGACCAACCTGAGCAGCAACTAGCATGTAATTGGACGAACTAGCAGATGCACTAGTGTGTAAGTTTGTATGTGTGTAATGGGAGGTGGTAGCCAGTGGACCATATACGCCCGGCATTTGTCCTTAATACAGTGGAAAAGATGTGATGCTCCCAGCTTCTTGTCAGGTCTCAGACTGTAGCAGCAGGACAGTATGCAGAAATCAGAACAAAATTCAAACTGGATCAGAATCATATTTTTCAAAGGGGGGGGGGGGTTCCTACAGCTATGGGACATATTTGGTGAATTTAGGGGTAAAGAAAAAAAGGCAGGTATTGATTGAAGAGGAGACTGGGAGGGGTAACAGGTGGGTGGATGGGAAATTACGGGAGCTTGTTTTTTTTTTTTTTTACTTATCCTCACATTTCTGGCTTGGGTACGCACCATGGGGGGTGCGGTGGGCGGGGTGAGGATGGCAGCCGGGGGCAGACTGGCGGGGAAGGGCGTGAAGGTGTGCTGGTGGGTGTGTTGGTGCTGGTGCATGTGCTGGTGTTGGTGAAACTCGGCCCTCAGGAGCGACACGGGGGCCAGCGGCGAAGCGGACGGCCCCCGGCCCCGCTCCGAACTCTGAACCAGGAAGCGGTTGTTCAGCTCCTGCCTCAGGAGGTCATGCTCTGTAAGAAAGGAGAGCGAGGAAAACCAAAAAAAAAAAAAAAAGAAAAAAAAGAAAAAAAGAAAAAAGGAAAGAAAAAAAAAAGAAAAAAGGGGCGGGAGGAGGGAAAAGGGGGGACACAAGAAAAAAAAAAGGCACGGGCGCCCAGTCAGTCTTCACAACAAGGGTAGAAGAGAAGAAAGAAAATAGTCACCTGGCATTCTCTGTTTCTCCAGCTCATGCTGTGAGGGTTTTCTACGTGGGGACTCATTGGTGGTGGTAAGAGAGTTGCCTGTGACAATGTGCCAATCAGAATCCCCGAATGAGGCTGGCAATACATGATTGGTTGGTTGAATGATATCAACAGGCTGGTATCTAAAGACAAGAGAGAACCAAGAGTCATCCCAGCAGAAAACACACACACTCTTGCCCTCTATGAGAAAGTCAGTGCACAACTGGCATATTCATTACATATTCTGGAGACACCCATCATTGGTGGAGACATTTGTTTCCTTCTACTGCAGCATGAAATTGTTTGTTTTGATGAAATTGTTGAACGTATTAGCAAACCATTACAATTCACATATTGCTGGTGAGGAAAATACAGAATTCCGGTTGTTGAGGTGGCGCCAGATTGCTAACGGAGTGCACAATTTTTTAACGTGACATTTTCCAACATGTTAAAATGCTGCTTCCAGTGTGCTCAAGATGTCTCCAGCTGTGATGAAAGTCCAGTTGTTAACTGACAGTTTCCAGTAATTCATCCAAGTCCTCCTACAAGTGACCTCATCACCCTTTTAAATTTTTAAGCTACTATAAATACAGTCTATCTTAGAAGATGATGTATGATATTCTCCACCACTGATAATAAGACCAAAAATTAAAGCATGTTACTTGTGGGGGGAACAGCACACTATTGCTTATACATTTAAATCTTATTTATTTCCATTCTGCGTGATTTCACTTCCAAAAGGGTGATTTGCTTATGAGGCTCATTGGAAATGTCTCAGATGATTGATTACTGGTATTTCGTTAATTGAGGTATCTGTAGCTGTTGCACTAAGTGGACCGCATTGCTAATATTTATGGCCATAACATTAAAGAAATATCCTGACTTTTTATGAAATGAGCTTATATTTTACTACTTTCGTATCTCATGAGCTCCGTACACTGCTTTTGAGATAGATGCATAATTATCATCTACATAGGCACTGACTGACTCTGAAAACGGATTAAAAATAATGGAGTCTGGGAATAATACTAAAAGCAATGTTTTCATCACAAGCCAAAACCCAAAATGTGTTTTCTTTTAACAAAAAGTGTGCCAGTGTAACACCCTTTTCTTTCCATGTATAAAATCAGTAAATGTAAATTTAGCAATAAAAATACGCACATAGATCATTAGAAAAATAAAAAAATATATATTCTTGCATGTACTGTACTAAGCAGGATCAAAGGATAAGTAACTAAGAAGTGTAATAAATGAGCACTTACCACATCAGCAACTCATATATGAACACTTGACGAGTTTTAACAACATATAACATATTTTGTGATATTAACATTGGAAAACAATCATCAACTAAGTATTACAGGCTTAAGACTAGTTCTCTAGTCAGTAAGCCTTGGCTCTGTTGCAGGCATATGTAAATATTTTTATTTCTCAGACCTGTAATTGTAAAATACAGTAGAACTGTGCAGCCTAGTCTAGTGCAACTGAACATAAGATGCAGCCTGGAATATAAAATGGCCATGTCACTATACAAACTGTTACACAGCCTGTGTATGTACTTTATGTAAGCAATTACATATCAGTATTCAAAGATGTATCCAATGTGTTAAAATAAAGCTTTCTCATAAAGAATTGCCTCAAATTCATGCATTAAATACAAACACTGTTTGCTGAACTTAGTAATTCAGGTAAAATGTGTTATAAAACATAACAAATCAAATCAAAATGGAACAACAGTGAAAGCTTGTGTTGGGCTTTTTAAAGCGTCCGTGTGCCGAAGGAGTTTGTGTCTGCACTGGCGAGCTACCATCTAGCATGTGAGATGCGCGGCTTTACCTGGGTAGGGGGTGCCGGCGGGGTGCCCAGGCACCACTAAACTGTTGGTTGGTAAGGTTGGTGGTGGAGGCAGTGTGGCTGGGGTTGCAAACATGGCCGGATGGCGATGAGCCGGGCTCCGTAGGGAGGAATAATGCGAGGTAGAAAGATTGGCTATGGACAGTGGCAAAGCAGGGGCCGAGGATGGGAGCCCACTGAGGTGGTGGTGAGGGGATGGGGGCAAGTGTTGTTTTGGAAGACCCACTGGACTGCTGCTGTGACTGAAGTTTTAATGGGAGAAAAAGAAAAATATTAATAAATAAAATAAATAAAACCCCACATAAAACAGTTTTCCATTAAAGGAATGATAAGTAAGAATTCAGTAGTATGATACATTTGGTGAGAGTACCACTAAGTTTAACCTGTCCTTTATGTGTTCACTTTTTTGTTGCTTGTCCAGTATTAGTTCCAGTATTAGTTCTGCTTTATGTTTTCTTACACTGAGCTAAGAAAACAGGTGAGGGCAGAACCTGAGAAAATTAGATGAAACTGGAAAGCGTGGACTATGCTGTATGTACTGGGGTGTTGCTCTATGAAAGCAGGTAAATCTGACAGCTGGTCATTGCAAGTTTTTGTGGCAGAAAACCAATATCAATACAGTTAGCATTGTGCAGAATATAAATTGTACAGTTTCTCGTGGATTTGGACTTCATAATATAGTTTCTCTTATTGCGGTCTCCAACCGACTGGCAAGGTTACATTAAAAGACAGTCGGATTGCTAGAGTGTAACATCTGGATCTAATATATAAGGGGAGAGAGTGATAGTGACAATGGCACTGAGACTTCTTGTAGTCTTAGACTGACTTAACTCAGCTAGCCAACTGAGATTGAAATGTTACTGAATATACCACTAATCTCAGTTATAGCACATACATTAAGGAGTGTGTGGTTTTTGTTGACCGTTTTTCAATGCCAATTCTTAGTGGGGAGCCATTTTAATGAAGCACAAACGCCTCCTGCCTTGTACATCTCTGCCCCAGCACCCTAAACACTTCTGTGTAACAGCCCACCTGATGTCTTGGAGGCTGTTGTACTGCAGCGGGTGATGCAACTGGTGGCTGATTACTGGTCGCGCGTGGTGCTGCTGGGGTGGATGAACACGAGGCTCCTGGTGTGGGTGTGAGTGAGGAGGGTGGGGCTGGGGATGGGGTGCCCTAAGCAGGGGAGGGGTAGGGACAGGGGGTGGAGGCTGCTGCTCCTTCTTGACACTGAGAGGAGGCGGGGTGGGGAGGCGCGACCTAGGAGGCTCTGGAGGGGCCGCCGCTGCGGCGGGGGCAGGGGAGCCCGTGGGCGCTGAAGCCGGGGTGGGGCTGGGCACGGGAGGTGCGAAGGGCACCTCACTGTTGCTTTGCTCCTGGCTGCGCTGGAGCCCTGATACCTTGGCTGAGCTACAAGTCTTGGACTCGGGACTCTCATTCGTTGGCACACCTGAGAAGAAAAGAATGAGAAAAATGTGAAAAAAGAAAATTTGTAAACCCCTGTTAAAAAAGTTTATCCATATTTGCCATCTGAGATGTCAAGTAATTTCCTGGTTTGATTCAAAAATGCCTGATGCCTGATAATATCCATAGACGGATAGCTGTTTGCTACAGTGTGTGTTGAGAAAAGTATACATAATCAATGATAAGTAAAACATTGCTGCGTTTCCTCCTTTATAATGTCGTCCCCGTGTCTTCTGCCCAAGGTTCCTCTTGCTTCCCTCTCCCTAGGTTCCATTAAGTGTTTAATCAGGTCATTTTCATGCTTGACTATAATCAGATGATCCAATTTCTTCTCGCGATCCAGTCAGTATGAATAAATCACAGCTAATTAAAGTTAAATGTCGGCCCCTATTCAGGGCTTTGCTGAGCTCACAATCTGGCATGAAATAATTATGTTTCAATTGTGCTGTGAAGAGAGATCATGGCCCCTTATCTTGGCCTCTCTGCCACTGTGCTTTTCTATCCTCCCCTCCTGATCTTTCAGGGGATTTGGGAAACCGCAGCAAAGCACTCTGAACTGGCCACTTTGTCTTTACCATTCATCAGGGGTCTTTTCAACAGACAAGAAGCTTTTATGATTAGCATTCCACTGAACAATGACTTTTCATACTTCGGCTGTTGCAATTTAATGACTACAATTATATGCTGTCGTAGCAGGAAAATGAAAGTGGCCAAAAAATGCAGCATCTCAACACCTTTCACATACAAAGCATCTGAAAGCACTTATGCATCCTAATGAAAAAGAATAAGTATTTGGTGATCTTTTACTTCTCTATGAGTGAAAAGAAATGCAAAATAGGCCACAAAGAAATTGAGTTTGGGGAGATGGTAGTACTACAACTACAACAGAGAAAACGCTACTATGTCTTCTGAACTACTCAAAGCTGCTCATGGTGGAATTGGTTTTAAGCACAGAACCACCACATGCATAGAAAAATCAGAGAAACAAAATGTTCACACACAGATGGAGACAGATAGAGACAGAGGAATAGAGAAGTCAGCCTGGTGCAGATGAGGCTCTCTAGGCGTCTCTAATCTAGAGCTAAGATGCAGCGGTACTTCAGTCAGAAGGCTTACTAGCTCTGCAATTAAAAAAGCTCCACGGGCACTCTCAACGGTAACAAAAAATGAGAGGAGCTGGGAGCTGCTGTCAAGCCAGTGAGAACTCGATATGCAGCCTACTAATGGAATATCCAGTCCCTATTAACAGCCTGCTTAATCTTTCAAGGATCCTAACACCCATAAAAAGACCAATAAAAAGGCAGGGCAGAGCTTTTATTTTTTTATTTGTTGAGCTCCCTTTGCTTCTTGCATTTTATGGGAGGACTGGGGCTGGCTAAGGTGTCACGATTTTCAAATGAATTCCGGGGTCTGGGTGTATATAGACCTCCTGATTTATAAGGGTCTGGGATGTGGATTAAACCATCAGCCTCTCTTCCTGCAAGCAAAAGAGAAAGAGGAAGACTGAGGGCAAAGACAGGGAGACGGGCGCAGACAGACAAACAGAGGCGAAGAAGCAAATATCCACAGTCGAAATGTCGCCGTCGGGTGATGTTGCCATGGAAACCTGTTCTCCCAGACACAATGCGAGGCGAGTAATATGGAATGAAGTCTCACTACGACCACTAGGAGATAGAGAGGGGCCTCTAATACTAATGCTGGAAAGCCAGGGCCACAGCGAGCGCCGGGTTATCTTAATGATGATTCTAATGGGCTCTAATGGAGGCAGGAAGGTATCAGCTCAGACCAACCCGTCCCTCATTAAAATCACTCTGCAAGCTAAGACAGTCACACACATACACACACTGATGCACGAAGGCATGCAACAGAAGACGGACCCAAAAAAAAAGTTTTCATTCTGGGGCACAATACACACACACAAACACACACAAATAGCAGCCATTTTGACTGTAAAATAACACACAGTGATGACAAGATGAGAGGAATGCCTCTGAAACATGTCACCTAAGGGCTATATGTACTAAAAGCAGTGTCATTTTTTAACAATGTCCCTTCGCAGCAAAACCACACACAACCGTCAACCGGAGTTTCAAGCATTTTCCCGAACTGACAAAGTAGGCATTGTTTTGTTCATCTTTTCCTCAGGACATGGAACACAATTCCCTGCAATCACACACTGAGGAAAACAGTAGGCGAGCCACAGGCAGTCATGTGAAACAAATGCCATACGAGAGTCTGTACAAAAAAATGTGCTGTCCTGATGCCCTGCCCCACAAACCTGAGCAGATGGTGTGAGTGAGTCAGGCAGGTTGGAGGGCAGCCCGGTGGTGGGGGCACCCCCCCCCCCCAATCCTCTCCTGTTAGCTGGGTTAGTGCACCGGGGGGACAGGGACAATCCCTAGGGGGGTGTTGGCAGGTCTGCTCACCAGATGACATCTCATCCTACTATTGATCTTTTTATAGTTGTTCCTGTGGCCCTGCTTACTCAGGGGAATTGGGCCTTGCCCTGTGTGCACGTGCCTGGGTTTGTAGTGATATGGGGCTGGAGAGCGGAGGGGTGGAGGGGTGGAGAGAGGAGGGACACAGGGACCAGCAGACGGACAACAGGCTGCTGGGATTCACTGGTGATGACTGATGTGTCCAGCGGGGAATCTGGGGTGAACAAAGTGTCGCTACACAGCTGTTCCTGCCTTCGATATCCTTCACTTGTGACCCTGTTTTGTCCCCGCGGAACATCTGGAGGGCTGGCACAGATCTGGTCCTCTGTGGCCTTAATGCAGCCAAATAACCCAGCTCTGAATGGCTTGGACCAGTCTAGAATAGCTTGGCCCTTAGCTGGGCTTTGATTAGCTAATTGTTATCCTCCAAGAGACCTCAATAAAGGATAGAATGGCTCCCTCGTTCCTGTGACGAGAATATCCCTCTGAAGCATGGACCATTGACACACACCATGTCAACAACACAATGGAGAAGCCCAAAGGACACCACTGCACACTTTTGCTTTCAAATGCTTTGAGTTGCAAAGCTGTAACCTTTAAAAATCAGTCACCATGAAGCTTTGAAAACCACTTTATTATAAACACACACCTGGCTACCTGCAAATGGACCCAATGGCTTCATGAATGAGACGAGAGCCCCAGAGAATACTCTTGTCTGGCCTCCAGCTAAAACCCTCAGAAAACGAATACTGTGCATACAAACCAGTGTGTTACATAAATTACCTGCTCAATGTTGACACAGACACCAGTATTTAAAACTGCCAGGGAAATAGAACCTGTATGCAAAAAGTGCTTTTAGATTAGATACAAGGATATGCAAATTCTCTAGTTGACAACAGGGGTTTGGGTCTAAGGGAAGCTTACGGCTGCTGGGTGTTCTCATTTTACTAGGCAAACACTGCGGCTCACTCCCTTCATGGCTTTGCCAAAGCATAAACGGTCAGAGCACTGATAAAATAAGGACATGAACAGATAGATATATAAATAAAGTGGCATATCTGCTGAAAGATGTCTGAGGACGCAGAAGGTATGCGAGAATGCACGCTGCCTTGATCCATCTCCTGCTGGCTCTGGTTGACAGAAAATTCTGCTGCTCTTGACGGTTGAGCTCACAATGATTTGGTTTTTGTACCTCTCTAGACAAGCAATCTGCACAGAGCCAAGGCTTAGCTCACGAGTGAGTGACTGTGGAAGATGGCTATAACAGATACTAGCAGAAGGCAGGAAACTGCAGTCTTGCCAATCAACACTTCATTGGCGTGAGGTATTCAGTCATAAAAAAAAAAAAAAAGGCGGAGGGATCTCAAAAAAATGATTTTGTATGAGAGGAACAGAAGGGCTGAGCAGTGTTGAATCATTGTGCTAATAATAAAATCAGAGGAGAAATTTGCAATGGCTTGCTTTCCCTCAATCTGCCTCGAGCATCTCCCAAACTGTAACGAGGGGAGCCGAGGCGACGTTTTTGCAAATCACTCACTGATGTTAATGGGGGTGTGGACGAGCAGAAAGCTGGCTAACATAGCTAAAGAGTGGGGACATCTGGCACATTTCAGTTATTTCTCTCTGTCTCTTTGCTGCAGCTGACAAAAGGAGTGGATGGTAGCAGAATGGGGATGGGTGTTAAGCTGTAACACGTTTACAGTCGAAGCCCAGGCATAAATTGAGAACCTAATGTTCATTTCAGAAAGCTGGCAGCTCAAGCTGTGGGATGAATCAGTTTTTCCTTTGCATATCGGATCCCAATTCAAACTCAAGACATATGGTGGAGGACACATATGCTGTTCACCTCACACAGCACATATGCCAATGTTGTAGATGGGAGACAAATGGTGGGGAGCACATATCCAAATCAGAAAGGAAAGGGAGAAAGGAAGATGTTGACTGTCCAAATCCCTTTATGTCATATACGGTCCAGTGGTGCTCCAAAGGCAATGGTAAACCCTCATTAACCCTTGGCTATAATGTGCTGCAGAGAGGCAAGATGTCTCCACACTCACATTTCCCTGTTCCTTCCTGAACCTCCATCAGGGCCCATCCCCCAGCAGAGCTGTTTCTAGCCGAGCTCATGTGCTCTGGGACAGCCATCAGTCTCAGCTTCTTATGAACACAGCCGGGTCGTCTAAGGTCAGTGCCACTGGGCTCTCCTAAATAAAAGGGTGGATATCTTGGAACTTTCAGCAGAAAAGCTCAAGTATAATGGTTCCTTGGACAGGGCCCACCCTGCCAGCCTGGAATTTGACCCCTTTCACTGTCACTGACCCTGGTGACCCTTCCTACCCTGGGGCCACTGTGGACGGACAGACAACAGGCAGGAAAAGGGAGGGGTGATCTGAAGTTTAAGGATGAGTTTTGTGCTGAAAAGAAGGGGAGCCATCAGGAGCTATTTGTGCAATGCTGCGAGCACAAGCCTTATCATTTCATTAATTAGCATGACACGCCCGCCTTATGGACTTGAACGCCGCGGTGGCAGCTGTCTCAATTGATTATGGCAGTGGATGTGTTGCTGCAATTATCGAGGTGACTGGAGACAACGCCTGCCACTTCTAATAAAGGACTTAACTCCTGCTTCCAACATTACTGCACAGTGGTGAGTGGACAGTAGCAGCCTCCCTGGGTCTCCCATACCTTTAAGACCTTTTCAGAGTCTCTCAATGGGCTGCCGTGGAGCTCAGTGTGGGCTGTAGTTCTTGACTAGCGTGTCAGCTTTACTTAAGCTCGCATAACGCCAGAACAGTATCACTTTGGTGCCCCACAGGAAAACGATCCTCCTTTAGCCCACCCGCTGGCTGACAATCCACAGAGAATGGAAGGAAAGGAGGTAGGAAAGAAAGAGAGATTAAGAAAGAATGAGATATAAAAGACACAAAGACAGAGAGCTTTTGCCAGGAAGCTTCAAGTCCAAGCAGAAATGGAGGGGGTGAGTGCTCAGCAATGTAAACAGAGTCACTGCTTTCCAGCCTCATCTCATGTATGAACATGCATGAAGCCCACATGCCTCTAAGTGGATATAATGTTATCTTTCATTGCCGCACTGATTATTTCTCAATGGAAGGGAAATGGCTGGGTGAAAATCCTTCAACAAATCCTAAGTGGCATGACAGTGGGCTGAAAGAGCCTGCATGTTTTTCTTTTCCTCCTCCTCCATCTCCATTTTCACTCCCCACACTGAAAGCAAAGCAACATTTGGAAGCGGACAGCTCCTAACCAGTCACCATGCCTCATTCGCTGTTTTGACATATGCAGCCATTCCAATTTAGGGCCATGAAAGGGGTAGGACAAACTTCTTTGCCGACATATCATATTTCCTCAAGTGATTTGCAGATACAGGAGTTTTTATGGGGCATGAGTATCACAAGCTGTTGTTTGAGCTACTCAGCTACTTCACGTAAATACAGCAGTCATATTTGTCACGTCATATAATACTCCCTGAATGCCAAGAATGCTGAGCCGGCTTTTCCAAGTGGTGGCATTATATATGTGGTAACGGCTAAAAACAAATATCTCTTTATCAACAACTGCCAGAGAGCTATATCATCAATCAGCCACCACAATTCTTCTTCTTGTCATGTTTGCATGTTGAAGCATCCTGTTATTACAGGCCAGGGCTGCTGATCCTCACTTTGTTGCTCAAAGCTCAGGGCCACTTCTCTTGTCATTCAAGAACCTGTCAGTGCACCATCTCTTACACTGTGCATTATAGTATGCCTGAGGTATTTCACCGCATAGGGCAGGATACAATAATAAACTAAAAACAATCATTGTTACCGACCGATTTCTAACTACAGCATCAGCAAACAGTGACAGGAAAATACACTGTGCCTAATTTGAACGTTCAAGACTCCAGCCTAAAAACATTTTCTTTAATGTAGTTGATTTATTCAATAAAAATTACATTCTTGCCGTCCAAGACGACATACTTCCAATTGCAATTTCAATTGAAATCGTTGCTCTGAACCATCATTCCAAACCAAAATATATCATATTCAAGTTCTCATATTTGAGAAGCTATTCGATGGTGGATGTTTGGCATTTTTGCATGATCAATGCCTTAAGTGATTGACTGATTTTCAAAATTAATGCAATTATATTTTTAATCAATTCAATTAATAGATCCATCCATTTATAATTTTATCAATAGTCTCCATAATGCATGCTGATCAAAAATATAGTCTTATCATTTAAACTCTATTTTGAATTTGTTATATACCATTTTTTAAACCCTGCAGCAGACTGCAGGGGATATCTATATGATATAGAATAGATGTAAAGGCTGGATGTGATAGGGTAAGATCTTAGTGGACTATTTGTCTGAGGAAAGCACCCCAGTGTGCATTAAAGTTTCACATATCTCTAGGCCCCCAGGGAAACGCACTGTCCTGTATAGACCAATGGTTGTAATCAATGCCTCTTCCATAGTAGGATCCTGCTGCTGAGCTGCTGCTGGGGTGCTACTGGGTAATTAGGCTTACAGACGGAGACTCAGCAGCTGTTGAAGACTAGGCTAGAGCTGCCATTTCCCCTTCTAATGGCTGCATGCCAGAGGAGCTGTGTTCTTATGAGCTACAAGTCTTTCTGCAGCAGTTGGGGCTTGTGATATGTGAAACCAGACTTTAAATAAAAATACTGCTCTAGTCTGAGTTTTCTCTTTTTGGAGGGCGATGAATTACATGTCAATGCTTATGACACACTTAGAGGACCAAGGTGGTCTCTTCAAAATCACTCCCCTCCCTCTCCCAACCACCATGTTCTCACCCACTGCGGGAAAAGAGTGACAATTGGAGGGTGTATCAGGTTCGCAAACATTAAACGTCCTTGCTTGCACCCCATTCATCATTCTTGATTAGAGAGAGAATGTGACAGAGAAAAAGGGATAAAGTGACCCAGACTGGGGGAGATGGAGGGAGAGAGAGTTTAGTTAATAAGGCAGAGGTGAAGGGAGGGAGAGTAGAGGGCAGGGGAGTTGTGTAAACTAGTGGTGACAAGATTCCGATCCTTACTTGTGGGGGGCTGCTGCCAACCTAAACCCACCACTGTCTTCTCCCATCTCACCTCAGCTCAAGCCACACATATAGGTAGGCAACCAACACACACACACACACACACACACACACACACACACACACACACACACACACACACACACACACACGCACACACACGCACACACACACACACGCACACACAGATGCAGGAGAGCCTGAGTCTGGCCTCCTCAAGCCTTAATAGGCAAAGAACAAAAATCACATTCACATTTCCAGGGCTGCTATGAGCTGCTGTATTTTGATATAGCATTCTAAGTGTAGCAAGGGAGGAAATGATTTGATTCAAGTGTAAAAGCGGCATGTCAGTTTTGGGAAATGTGTGAATGTGAGTAAGTGTTTTAAGAGAGGGGGGTGCACGGTGAAACGCGAGCAGGTTGAACCCCGAAACAAGCCAAATCGCATGTGAGATGAAACCGACTACACCAGGATTAAAAAAACAACCCCCCCCCCTAAAAAACCCAAAAAACAACAACAAAAAGTCCCAGGAAGTGTCGAGCAAGGCCGGCTGGCGCAAAAGTGAAAACAAAACAAAACAAAACAAACACTTTCTGCTCAACATATTTCAGACTGCAGATGGCAAAAACGACACTGAAAGAGTTGAAGGAATCAAAATCAAACCGCCAAGTTTGGCTGTTTCATGAATCTGTGTCGAAGCGAAGGCTCCACACCACATCAAACCCTGCAAATTCTCCTGAAAGCCTCCTCTCTCCTTTTAGCAGCCAGTGCTTAGATTATTGTGTGAAGCTAAAAGGTAAGTGCTGGGAGTGTCACACTTGAGAGTGTGTTTTAAGCACCATAAAGTATCAAGACCCAGATGGCTCATCCTCCCTGAAAAACATGTCCACTCTACCTTGGCTCCAGTAGCACCTGCTACCAGGATTAGGTCAGTGCTGCGCCAACCCAACACACTAATACAGTGGGCCGCAGCTGATAAGGAGCCCAGGGCACTTCAGCACTTGCCCTGCGCTCAACAGTTGATGAGTCCCTACCTGTGTCATTAGCGATAGCAATAGCTGTATTGATCTTTTCCAAAAAACAGGGCGCCATGATTTCAATGCTATTTGTCAATGTTAGGTTACAACAGATGTGGTCTTTTGACTTTCAATATTAGTGCTGGTAATTCTGGACGAGGTCTGAAGCTGACTAGCATTTGATTATGCTCCCAAATATGTTTTGAATTTTATATTTTTAAGCCAATACAGTTTATTAATTTATAAATTTAAAGATTTAACAAACAAAAAAAGCTAAGACATAAATACTAACACTGAACCCATTGTGATCATCAATAGTAAATACATTCAGCAGCTGCATTATGATCTAAATACTTCAATTCAGGTTATGGGCTTTTAAAAACAAAGATTACAGTACTCATCAGTACTACAATTTATATATAATCAATGATACCGTCTCATACAGAGGTGAAGTTTTTTTTTTTTTGAAAATGAACAATACCATATGTATCAGTCCAACCCCAGTTGATACTCCTGCTGAAGCTTTGTGCACACTTCTTCATGGGTCATGTGGCTTTGGAGCAGTCTCTCTTGCTCCTTCCCAAAGCAAACAGCAGTGAAATCCCACTCCTGCTGCTCACCCCTCAACACAGCAGCACTAACCCAACATCCAGGGATGTTGGAGCCCATGCTCTGCTGAATGGGGTATTACAGTCGGTCAGAGGCCATTAGGGGCCCCACCACCAGGGCCCAGTACAGGGAATTTACCGGTAGCCAAAAACAACAGCCAAACAGATGACTGCTTGAATATTGGAGGAGACAACACTGTGCATGTTCTTTTACCACCCTGAAACGGCCAGAACGCAGGCCCCTGTGTCTCAGCGAATTACCGCCTGTCTGTTAACAAACACTAGGACGATTAATGGCGCTCACGCCCAGTGAAATACAGGACAAAGAACAATCCCCTTCTCAGCAGTACGAGTCGGGTTAC
Organism: Istiophorus platypterus; assembly: GCA_016859345.1. Taxonomy (NCBI): domain Eukaryota; kingdom Metazoa; phylum Chordata; class Actinopteri; order Istiophoriformes; family Istiophoridae; genus Istiophorus; species Istiophorus platypterus. The sequence goes on from CM029115.1 coordinate 6,102,538, forward strand.
TGCTTCCACCATGTGTTCAGTTCATGGCTATAGCAAACCTCTCCAAACCCAGCCTGCTGTAAAGCATACTGTCCTAGTCCAAGCCTGTGGTAATCCTTCTAGACAGAGTGTCTCTGATAAGCTGCTAATAGAAACATGGATGCTAATGTGCTACCAATGAGAAGGTATAAGGCTCAGAAATACTGAACAAACAGAAGAAGACCACCCATCTAGAAATACTTGGAAAATACTTAATATGGCAAGCTGATACTTCTGTTTGATTCTGGGATCTTGTTTTCTGGGTTCATCTCCTTTCTCCCCAGAATCCTCTCTGGTACATCCTTCTGATGCATTGATGTCCCTGTCCGTCATGGAATCTGAAGCATTTTACATCAGCGCTTTTCCTGGCCATGGTTTTCCCATCTTTATAAGCCTGTGTGAACTGCTTCCCAAAATGTCCAATCCATTACGAGCATGTTTGTAATATCCATCTAGGCTGACGACTGTCCCCTTGCCAGAGATTGTACATTATCCAAGCATCGTGTTTGGCCACAATCGCCTACCATCTGGCTTTGTCAATGAGCATTACAGCCTCATCTGCAAACAACATTGGCTCTGAACTGCTCAACACAGATGAGCTTAAAACGCACATAGCGTGGAACCGGGTTCTTCAAACAAATGCAGGGTGGGGGAAAAACCCACTCTTGCTGGCAGACTGACTTGAGCTGAGAATAAAGGATTAAAAACAAGAATACCTGCTAGTGATCACAGGCGACGCGCTTTACATTTCAGGCCTGACAGCAGTGATAAGACGCTGGTCCTGTATTCTCACAAGTAAACAACAGAAATGCCTTCCACGCTGCAGCTGGCTGTGCCATCATCGGAGGAGGAGGATTAAGATTAGACAGAAGATGTGATGAGAGCTACTGCTCTCTAGAGTTATCCTTTATGAATTCTCTGCTTTATCCCCTCTAAAAACAAGCAAAGGGACCCCCCTCTAAAAAAAACAAAACAAAAAACCAAAACAAAAACCAAAACAAACAAACAAAACCCAAGTCTACATCCATTTTCAACAGTGGCGATTTTTCCAAGGTGGCAAACTAACCACAGTGGCTGTAGTGCGTTTGCCAGAAAGTCTTCCCCTTTCTGGGAGCCTCTGATTACCTCACCCACTGGTGAATAATCAGCTCCCTAAACACACCTAAAACCTTGTTACGTAGGGACCACTTAAACAAGACCCCTACTGCTAAGGGGGGGGGGGGGGGGGGGGTCAGGAGGCAGCTTTGCCAGTTGGATTTCTTTGCTTGCAATAGTCATTTACTTAATTATCTTTTCTCTAAAATCCATTGCATCTTAGCCTCATCAGATCAAATAATCTGAAAGGTTTATCTCCAATACAGTAATCCTGTATCCTGGGTTTAACATTAGAATGCCTTCTCCCTGTTATGTGCTTGCAACTGATAGCTGCACAAACAGAAAGGTCAGTTGAGGTGTAAGTGTCAGCTCTGAGTTACAGCCGCAGCAAAAATTCACATGGGGTTTTTTCTAGTACGGTATGCAACACTGTTGATGGTGTGGTAGCTGAGGTGTAGCAGCTAAAGGGTATCATTGGTGTAGAAAGGCAGGACTGAAGTAAACTGGCATTTTATCCCTTAACTTGAACTGAAGAGACAGCAATGAAAGGACCCAGGGGAGCACTGGTCTCTGTTGTGTATAGGAGATGACTCTGATGCTACACAGTAGTGCTCAGTATTGAAGTGATCCAATATATTCACTTTGACTCTATCTGATACACTTTGAAGCCACCTGTATATGCCAACCTGTTCTTGACAGTAAGATGGGATGTGCAGATCAGGGATGACAAACTCCTGCCATTATAAACTGCTGTTATATAGTAAAAGTTCAGCAGACAAAATGCTGCTCATGTCCTTGACAACTTATCCTAAAACTCCCTCCTAGCCTTTAGTGATTTTGTAATTGCTCCCTATCCGCAGCTAAAGCTTAATCCATATTCAGTCAATGAACACAGAGCCACACAATAGCGCCTAAACACACAGCCCTCAATGCGACTCCCATTTTCTGTCACAATAGCTGATCACCACCCATGGGCCTACTGACACAGATGACAGGCAATGATAGGACTGACAGACAGGTGTCAAGTATTCTGATTTGTAATGGTTACCATAGACAAGAGAGAGAAATACATTGACTATCTAACAGTTTCTATTTCAAGATTGAAGCTCAACCAGCAGTGACCCAATACTCTAAACAGTTAATATTTCATGCTGGGCTCTGCACTGAGTAAACATTTTTCTAATGGAAGTAATAGTGCTCCAAAGGGGCCATAGAGTGCACACGGGGATAGCATGACATATCAGCAATGACTTTACAAGCCAGCTAATTGCTGTGCATAGAAAATCAGGAATGCTTCAAAAACAGCTTTTTAAGGTGCCAGGCCATCGAGGGGTTGTGGGTAATGTGGCTTGGTCCCCCTGACTGCCTGCCACTCTACATAAATAGTACATGACGCCGTAATCGTAATTTAAAACGCTATAAATATTGAAGAAGAATTAAAATAATTTATGGAACACCGCAGTGTTACAGGATGTGTGTGAGTGTATGTGTGTGTGTGGGAGTGTTTTGTCTCCTTTCACTCCTCTCTTGCAGCTTATAGTGAAACGATGGGCAGCAGCGGTGCAAGCTGGGAATTCTGTAATTGCTTTTTCTGTCCCTGAAGCAGGCCTTCCTGCTCTAAATCAAAAAAGGCAATCTCTGTCAGTAATGGCTCAATTAATAATTAAACACATGTCTTATCTCTGCTGAGCTCCCCCTATTTATTTTCATCTCTCTGACAGGCATGGCTGCACAAACAGCATTAGCACTATCAATAAAGGGAGCATTAATATCAGCCCCTTTCTCCAAAAACAAATCACCCATCTCATAAGCTGTCCCATGTCTGTGAACAGTAATAAACCAAAGATTAATAAAGAAACAAGTCATAATCTTTGGTTTTCTCGAAGCTAAACCATTTGCCTTCTGTATACTGCTAAGAGTTTGTACCTTTTTAATATTTAAATGAAATCAGGAAACACAGATGAGCTGCTGTTCAAGCTCAGTAACAAGTGAGGCGGTGTTAGGAGCAAGAGGGATGGTTTCTTTTAGGCATCCAAAACTACCAGCCTCCAGCTCCCTTTTGCACACAGTGTGATTGTCACACAGGAGTGCCCAAACCTCAAAACACACAGCTTGACCATAAGTGCTATGTCAATACAGGAACATTGGTCTATTTGATAAAGAAAGCATTTCCTGCAAGCTGTCTGGACTTTGTCAAACAAATCACAGTAGGTACTGGAGGTGAGATTCACCAGGCTTAGATTCCACAGCGGTGATGGCTGCTTTCAATTCCAGCGCTCGCTCATCTGCCTGTGTGAAGCCTCTGCAGCCCTTTTGTTTTCCCGGCAACATGTCTGCCCTCCAGTCATATAGCTCGCTTACTGGCCAGCCAGCCAGCCAGCAAGCCGCACTCTTCATCTACCTCCACTCTATCCTGATTCAGCGGCGGTGAAAAGCTGATTAGTTGGTCAGAGGGTCAACCTCCATTCATTATTTAATGCGTAAGAGGCTGCAAACAGTCAGCCCGGCCGCCGAGGTTAGTGATACATTACACTGACCTGGCCAGAAGAGAGCTGCTCGGCCGAATACAAACATGCTCTCTCATCTACTTCACTATGCCTGAGGTGCCCTCAATCCCCCCTACCCCTGACCTTGTGGCTCTCTCTCCAATCACCATCCTCCCTTGCCTCTCCAGCATTCAGAATCCAGTAAGTAAGACTGTTTCATTTTGCTGTACTCTTACACTGCAGGAGCAGGCCTGTAGCTCTGGCTGCCCCATGGAAGAGGAGGAGGAGGAGGTGGAGGAGGAGGAGGCCATAGCTCTTTTATTGACACACAGCAAACAGCAGTGGCGGAACAAAGGCCACTCAGCACCTATTGAGAGAGCGGGCCTGCAGACAGGGTGGTTGATTAGCGATTCGACACGGGGACCCTGGACTGTGTAGCACATAATGAGATCTTAGGGAGCAAGTCCTGAGCCGATGGGGGAAGTGGAGGATGGTACAGTGGAGGCGGGTTAGAAGAGGGGAGAGGCGGGGTTCAACCATAAGGAATTAATTTCCCACAATATCAGAGATGGATACATGACTAAAAAGGCCCCATTTAAAAAAAAAGAGCAAGGGTATGGCCAGATCCTAAATCCTTAAGCTACAGCAGTGTTAATGTGTTTATATATAAACAGTTAGAGGATAAGCCCTAAATCCACTGCCAAGCTAAATGGTTTATGCATCTTTTTTGTTTGTTTACTTCTATGTCAATTAAGTAAATTGGTCCAACATCCCTGACGAGCAAGAGATCTAAAGTGAGTGGATTTTGCATTCATGTCCAAAAGCTTATATCTCCCTGAACACCACACTAACCCTGTCTTCACCTTTCATGTGGCCTCAGAGAGATGTTAACAGAGTTAGATGTGCATGATGGCAGTTGTGTGCGTGTGTGTTTTTTTTTTTTTCTCTTCTTCATCTGCATGCTCTCTCCTTCCTTTGTTCCACTGGTCTAATCCAGTATGTGTGGGCCGGTAAGTTTAATGGAAACAATTTATTAAGTCCGGCTTAAAATGCCATCTGCAGCTAAGCCTCCCAAAGCCGCTAAGCTCCTGGTTTCGCCCCGGAGCTTGCTGTGTTCACGCTTACTGTAATGCTCTGTTTAAAATGAGCACAACGGGTCAAAATTAATCAGGATTACAAGGGCACAAATCCACTTCAGAAATGGGTTTTCTACCAATCTTTCTCCTGCTATCCTAAGATGCCCCAGGTTTGTTGGTTGGCAAACGGCACGGGTTTACCCTCCCCCCACGGCAGGTAGCGCCTCGCTAGAACAACGGCACCTCAGAAGCTACAAGGGAGCAGGCTATAAATAAAGACTTTGCCTAGACTATGCCTATTGCTCTAAAACCCACAGATACAACATTCAACATAGGCACTGCAGATCCCAAAGTGTTCTTCTCAAATATATCTAGCCACTGACAGCTAGGTGATAACTCCCCACCACTTCCATAGGCGAAGCATTGTGAAATGTCATAAGAAGGCCTACCGATGAAGTGTTTATCTGTGCTCTGTGGAGGTGCCCTGTACATGCTCAACAGCTACATTTAGCTTCTCATTCGCCTTCAAGCAAGTGACAACGGTAAACTCTGACCCGCAATTCAATAAGAGTAGTCCTGAGTGGAGCACAAGTCTTCACAGTGCTTTTACTTAAACATGCCATCCTCCAGGAAATCGATAATTTGCAGGAGGTTTAAGCCAGGAAATAAACAAAAACCAATAACTGTTAGATAATGTTTGCCCTTTGCTGTATCTTCCTACCTCATAACAACCAACACAGCCAGACATTCAGCAGAACTTGTGCTTGCTCTTGGGTAACAAAAACCAGAGAATTTAACATTGTGTGCTGTTTTATTACAGATACCATTAGCTTGTGCTATTACCAGCACTGTTAGCTTGCATCTAACAGGCTGTCAACAGACAAGCAATGTAGAGATAATGAAAATTAAATATGAGGGAGAGAAGGCAGGGGTGTATGGGTTTGCCCAAAACCATGTTCTGTGTGCATAATTACAGCACTCTGCCCTCGCTGATTACAATGTTGGTCTTTCTTCTCCTCTATTAACCCTGAACCGTTTCATTAACATGACAGACTTTGGGCCTGTGTGCAATTTGGACTTAACCTCAACTGTTTGTACCCGTAACTGCTCACCAAAATAAAGTTCAAGGCACCATGTTGAAAAGAAATGAAGAGGTGAAAGGAAAAAAAACAAAAACAAACAAAAAAAACCCCCACTCACTATACAAGCCAAACATCATCACAGCATTATAGAGTGTATTTATGTGCACAATAATGTGTGTGTGTTTGTCTGTGTGCATCTGTCTGAGTTTCTCCCAGCCAACAGCTCGACAGGCCTGGTGATCAGAGGAAAGCGGGCTTTTCATCGATCCCACAGGACTGTGAGCAGGACCGGTAATGGGACACATACGCTGCATTCTAAACCAGAGGAAAACAGCCTGTGGGCTGCTCTGTATTACACACACACATTATACACACACAGAAAAAAACAGTCTAGGCCAAAAACAAACACTTTCCTAGAATCCTTTGCAGCTCAAAACAATAACATTGGGATGGAAGATGGGAACTTGCGGGTGGCATCTTTGCACTGTAGCGTGATAACTTCTTGAACGTCACCAAATCACTTCATCGAACAGCTGATTTCCTTTCTGCTTCACCCTCTCTAACCCTTATTTCTAATCTGGTACCCTTCTTCTGAATTACCCAAACAGGATCTGGTTGATCTGTGTGATAATCACAAGAGACTCTGATTGGATTGTCTGGATGTAATTCCAGGGTCCTAATCCTCAGCCCTGTGTGCACATTAGCAGGATCCACAAAGGCCTCCCTTCACCAGCTGACATGGAAGGAGTGTTTGAGCTGATGTGTGTCAGAGACAGCGGCTGTGAATGTGCCTGTTCTCCGTGGCAGAGTATGTTTATATCCAGCCGTGTTCTGTATGGGCATGCAGGGAAAAATAAGTCAACACCCTGACAGCTGACGACAGCAGCAGTCCAGCAGCCCAGTGGAGAATAAATGGAGTCAGACGTGGTCTAGTTGTTTTCTAAACCATGCAAGTCTGGAAGTCATTGTCATTGTGAATGCTGGTTTCATGAGGCCGACGCTGGTCACAGGTCATCTGCATCACACAGCCGGCAGGCCTGGTTTCTCTCCTCGTTGTCAGCCATGCTTTTCCATTTAGCAGTCGAAGCTACTGCACTACACCAAGCAACACCTTTGTATTCTGTTGAGACGGAATATAACTTTCATGGCGGATGTTCTGATGTGAGGTGAATAAAATGGAGGTTAACAAAACCTCTTGTTTGTGAAAAGGCGGTGGTATATTTACACTATAGCAGGTGGTATATTTACACTGATGCTACAGCATGGCACCTATTCTCCTCCTCTGACCTAGCAAGCATACTGCATTTAGTGCATATACAAGTGCAGCCCACATGGTATCTGTAACATTCCAAATTCACCAACACATGTATGTGGTTAGACCGATGTGGACACATAAATGCAAAAAAAAAAAAAATCACCCTAAATCGTACATGAATGTAAAAAAACAATGGCCTTATAATCCACATATGTGCATATGTGGATGCACACACACAGAGTTTCTGTTGTCTGGGGGGCTGACAAAGCTCTTTCTCTCTCTCTCTTTTTTTGGCATCCATTATGTTCCAGGCCTGCTGTCAGAGAGCTTGTATTGCCTGAGGGGACGTTCCCATTTGTGGGAGCATGTGGCAGGGAGGCTCTAAATCCTCTCTAATGAACCAATATGTAGGAGGGCTAAGCCTTTGGCGGGGTCGTCCAAGAAACGCCACTCGGCACCCGGGCAAAAATGTATGCATATGTAGTCAGCAGACCTTGTTTATGTCTTCTGACATTTAAATCTGAATTGTAGCTGCAGGATTAGAGCAGTTGTTGTTATGTGTATGAATGAGGCAGAGGAGGAAAAAGACTAAAGGGGGAAAGGAGAAAACAGAGCAGGTTCTTACCTTTGGGTGTGGTAGGGGAAAAGAGCTTCTCCGATCCTACATCAGACACCTGGAAAAACAAGAAGGTGGATCGTTAGTGGATGTGTCTGATGACCTGAATCAGTGACAAAATACAGAATATCCTATAAAAACAAAACAAAACAAAAATGACTCATTAAATCTAAGATATTTCTTCAGGACTAATACAGGAACTGACAAATATTTTGCCTGCCTTATTCAGTCACATATGTGACCACAAGTGCCTGAAGGTAAAGTCCAACTCCCATACACAGGACTTTCTAGTCTATCACCAGCCTCCAATCGGCCAACAAGAGGAGCTCCCTCTGTACCTGATGGTCCCTGTCTACTTTTTTCCTGGTGAGGTAACATTAGGTGGCAGTGTTGTGCCACCTGAAAACTCTCAAAAGACAGGCTGTCAAAGTCAGGGGAATTGAGTAAGGTGGCTATGCAGCGTTTGAGCACGAAGGCTCCTGCATACACGCTGGTGCTCAGTAATCCTTTTTTGTTCTGCAATATTTCTGAATGGAGGAACATGTCTCATGAATAAAATGAAGTTCTACTCTAAAAGCAATAGCCGTATTTCACTAACTCATTTATCAAAGACAATATCAGCTTGTACTAGAGGTAAACAGATGATCCGTCAACAACATGGGCATTCATTGAGTCAAAAACAGTCACTGATTTGGCTGATGTGACTGACAGTGAGCAGTGGAAACCTGGTGGACTGCAGTCAAATGGAGGTTGAGTCAAATACTTGAGGGAGAAAGAAATCTGACTATGAAGTGATAGTGGAGACTTCTAGACTAAACACTGCAAGGTATTTTCCTCTCTCCTTCAGATGGATGTAGATTCTGGCATGCCCCACCTAAATCAAAACACACCATACATTTTTACAAAAATACACGTTCACTGGCCAGAAAGGAAATTTTTAAACACTATGACCAAAACGCAGTAAATCCACACAAAACCCAGCATTGTGGAAAATACCTTAGCAAGAGGCCTGTGTGCTTGGAAGATAATATTAACAATGAAAATTCTCCTCAGCCTGTAATATCAGCCCATATAGGGACTTTGTTTGAAGCCACGATTTCCCTTTGCTTTAGCTCTTCTCATCTGGTTTCTGCAGCCTTGTTAAAAGCTGCAAGAGCTGAACATATGTTCCACCCAAAGGGCCTGAGTGTCCTTAACTGCGATGCTTGTATTTTATGTGGCACAAAGGGAGCATATGTAAAGAATGAACAGTGAATCAGAGTGAGTGCAAGAGAGACAGAGACAGAAAGAGGAAGCAAATGATTTTGGTAAACACAGATGGCTGTCCTTGGCATCCCTGTTAGTTCTTCACAAGTGTTTTGAGGACGTCCTCTTCTTTCCAAGACCTCACGATTTCTCCTTCACTGCCACTGTGTTACAGTTCTCCACAGTGTTTGTCTGTCTGTGCTTGATGTCTCGTTTCAGTTTTAATCAACGGTACCCAGGGGAAGCAACCTCTCGACAAAGTGCTTTATTCTCTGCAGCCATAGGAAATACAGTTAGGAAACCTTACAAAGTGAACACAAACAGTTTACTCTACCAAAAACATTGAACACAATGTTTAGAATTTTATATTATATTATGTGTTAGCCTAAGTCAAACTCTAAAGCAAGACTGCATAGGACAATGCGAACAAAAGCAACAACGCTAAATCACTAACCAGTAAGTTCCGAAAACTTCTGATGATATATTTTGTATCCTTGATATCATTAGATTCTTAACTGTAGATTTTAGTAATGTCCTTCTGCTTGAGCTGTTGCAAACACGTTAGTTATGAGACTGATAAGCCACTATATTCATTGAAAGACTGGTCAACCAGCGTGTTTAATGCAGTTCAATAGGCTGATGCATTTGTAAGAAGGGGTCAATAATACCTCTCTAGTTTTATCTTGATAAGAGGAACATACAAAGAAGTGAAAACACTCAGCTGAAAAGAGATGTTTCCTGTTTCCTCTTACAGTGGATGAGGTGAAAGACTATAGAGGATAGACAGAGTGTTGTGCATTGCCCTCTTTCAGTCTCCCAGAACCAGGGCGCCAGGCTACAACACAGGCTCTTTGTTAGCTTTGGACGACATTAAACGCTCCAGTACCAAGCCTCAGCACTGCAGCAGCACAACCTCAGCCTTGAATCACGGCCCCCGAGGCCCTGGAAGAAAAATATGGGCTCAGAATGAAATGAAGCTTGTCAAATGGACACGGGAGCTGGCTCAGGGACTCGCTTAGTGTGGCATGGGGTCACAAAAGCAAAAAAGACAGGGTAGGTCATGCTCATAACTCACTATAACAGTTAAAACAATTGTTATAGCCAGAGTGGTTATCCAGAGAGCAAGGCAGACATAACATGGTCCTGAGAAAGAGAACAGAAAATGCTGAGTTTACCATGTGTCCACCTAGATCTCCTTATTCATTTTCTGGCCATTTTGAGTGTGCGGTGAGCTGTTTTATATTCCAAACATATTCCAAGTAACATCAACAACCAATATTTAGGCTTTAATGTTGTGTTTTGCACCTGCCAAGTCTGCGTGAGTCACACGCATAATCCACAATTACAAGGCCGGCTTACAAAAGCGCTTCTTAAAAAGGCATGTCAAAGCAGAGCCCTGATTTGGCTGGCTGCTGTTTTTGTAGAACTTTCTGGGTTTTGCTGGTGAAGTTGACATTTTTTCACGGGGCTGTGCTGCTGGCAGTCTGAGCAGCCTGTGGTTGTGGTGTGCAGAGGTCATGTATAACAAATTCTTCACACTCTCTTTGTTGAGGCAACCCTGGGTGCCATTAAAAACAGACAGGGAAAGATGAGATAGAGGGGAAATATATATATATACAGGGAAAGAGACAGACGAAGAAAAGAGAGGAGCAAAGGCCAGGTTTTCCATAGGAAACAGGGAAATTTAACCATTTAAAAAAAAATAATGGGGGAAATTCAAGCCACATTGCCTGGGAGCCAACAGTCCTTGGAGCGGGCCGCAGGAAGCCTGACCTTTGTGGGGGCCGTCTGCTATTTGAGCCTCGGGCTTCAGGAGCCTGGCCTCCTCTCTGGAGGGCCGTCAGCAGGCCTCAGCTTTCCTTCCCTATTCTATTCATTAGCCATGCTTTATGATTCAGCTTCCTCTGAGCCACACAAGAGCTCCCTGAGGAAAGAGACTGCTGGAGAGAGGGAGAAAAAAGGGAGTGAGACTGAGGGAGGGGGAGAAAAGCAAGAAGGAGGTCATAGGGCCCAGCCGGGGCCCAGCTCTCAGCAGCTGTGAAATCCTCCCGTTTCCTCGGCAGTCGTAAAAGGAACGAGGGGGGAAAAAGAAAAAGACGGCGGCCAGCGAGGGAGCTGGGCCAGTAAACCTACCATCTGAGTGCTAACTCCCTAAAGAGCCACATGCAGAACCATAATTCCCAGATTTAGGGAATGCCAAATTACAAATTACACTGCTGTTTGTTTTAAAAAGTCCCCAACTTCCCTGAACAACAATGACTTATTGGCTGCATAAATCTCCAGATAATAGCAGAGCTGAAAAGAGAGAGCAGAGAGGAGGGAACCCTCGCTAGCAGTAACTTAGACATTCTCTGCGAGGTGACGTGTATTTGCTGTCACAGCAAAGAAGCAAAGGGGAAAAGAAATCTTTGCGGATTTTCAATGTCCACATCTCTTTTACTTAACAACACAGCAAGCTAATTAATTTAGAAAATCTGAGACAAGCTTGATTGCATTTTTTTTAGTGTTAAAAGGTTTCCACGCTTTATTTTTGCACAACGGGCTGACTGAGCGTGGCATTGCAGGCAGCAAGGGAGGGCTGCATAATAATCTACATGACCTTCAGGCATAAATTTATGAAAGGCATTGATCAGTTAGGGCTGTGATTTCAATGAGACAGGAATGTCAGCAATTACCCAGATTCAGTTAACCTCATTTAGTAAAGACTGCTGAGAGACCAATTTCTTTCCTCACAATCCTCCACCCAAAACCTCCCCCCGCTTTATATCAAACTTTCCCAGGGCCATCCATCTACCTTCGATTTGAGAGCTACTATTGCATGTCCTGCATTCCATGGAGCTGAGCAAATGATCTCCAAACAGGAGGACATCTTGCAGCCAGAGGTTAGGTAAACCCAGAATAACTAAAACCAAATTCCTAACAAAGTCTCCTCCCATCCCAGTAAAGCCCTTCCCTCTCCCTGATAGAAATATAATTTTTACATGGGTTGGCAGTGCTATGACAACAGCTGTAGTATGAAAACAAAGAAACCTGTTGGTAGGCTTTATTATGGGCTCGTGTCTGCAAAGACTATAATTACAATTTATTTCTGAGTCATTTGGCACATGCTATGTTCTTGACAGACTGTTGCAGGACAACGGGTAAGTCGGCTAATCTTAACATTTACATACCACAAACCAAATGTGAGACAGAAAGTTTTGAAAATGGCATTTTCTTCACTATATCAAAACCAGGTTTACTGGCAGTACCAAAGATGATCAAAGGGTCGTAAAAAATAACATACAGGCAGATGAAAATTAACTTAACAACTCTCACTGCAATTATAGGTACAAGTATGTTTTCCTGCTTTGAAATCGTGCGTTATAGAGGATAGGAGACAATCGCAACACATTACTGCACATGTTTCCTTGACATTTAAATGAGTGGGTAAAATGTTTTGGTGTAGGCAAGGACGCTTGATGGTCCCACATAAAAATGCATGGCTATGTTCAGGGTGTTGATGTGACATGATATGGCACCGAAAGAGTTGTTAGGTAGCCTGAAAGAAACATAAAAGAAAAATGAAGATACTGAGAGTGAGAAAGAAAAGAGGGAACCTATCCTAGCGTGGCCTGTCAAGCTCTCACTTACCCTGGTGAAAACTGTCTGTCCATGGATCCACACTCACCACAACTCCCTCTTACACACAGACAGGCAGACAGACACACACAAGCGCGCATGGTGTGAATTTGCTTCACTACTTGGTCTCTCATCACCGTCAGCTTCCTCCATCACAGCCCTCTCTTCAAATTTTGAGTTTACTGTCACATGAATTTCTGTGTTACCTCTCTTTTCTTTACACCTCTCTTTTATCAAGGTTGCATAATGATCTTGAACACTGACATAAAGAAGCTTATCAGTACTGATATGGTAAAAAAAAAACACCTATCAGTCAAACCCTAGTAGGGGCCCAGCTTTCTCTGTTCATGTGGGAGTAGCTTGGCGCTTCGATAAACACTTCTATCAGCACCTACTCAGGGCCCTCAACTACTGTCACCCTTTCACCCCAGACGTTTGCTAATGCTACTTTAGTAATAAATGCTGCATTAGCCTTGCGCAGTGGGCCTACAGCTCCCAGGCTGCAACAGGAGACACCAAATTAATTATCTCCCCTGCATTTGTTCTTGCGTTGTTCCAGAAACTTAATGACCTCCCGAGCGGTCGTTTATTATACGCTGATGTAGCGCTATGAATTCCCAGGGTAGGGAACAACCACCATCTACCTTACTTCCAATTCCCACCCCTCACTAGCACCGCCATCGCCGCCACCGCTGCCACCGCTGCCACCGCTGCCACCGCTGCCACCGCTGCCACCGCTGCCACCACTGCCACCACTGCCACCACTGCCACCGCTGCCACCGCCACCACTGCCACCGCCTGCTTGTCAGAACAGGTGTTGACCAGCAAGACTGCAAAACCCCCAGCGTGCATGATGGGACGTACAGCATGAACGGAAAAGAGAGAAGAAACCTCCTACGCAACTGTCAACCAACAGATATTTGCCTCAACTGGAGCATCATTAAGATGATAATGAATTCCATAGTGACCGTGTTGAATGGAGTGGTCTCCCCTTGCACACACAAAACACACACAAACCTCTTTATGCGTAGCCCCCGGTGCCATTTTCATAGCCACGAATAATGTATGTGTGTATGACAGTGGGCCAGGGCTGACAACTCCTGCTCGCTCTCCCCCTAGCAACAGACGCAGGGAAATGAATGCCAACAGAGGAGCAGGGGGGCTTGAGCTTTGTGTAAAATATTACCCTTCGTCTCATTTACCACACCCCACGCCACCACTCCTCCCTCACCTCCCTCCCCTGGCTGTGCAGCAGTTGCTAGCCCTTATCACAGCTGCCTGTCAGTTTAGTATACAAATTAGCAGTCTATCAGGGGAATGCAGGGGCCTGTTTCATCAGTAGGGAGAAGGGCAGAGGCACGCATTGCATTAAAGCCTCTCGCCGCTGCAGACAGAGAGGGTCACAAATCAACGCCGCAGTGGGCCCCGAGCCAGCACTAACCAGATAAGGAGAAATGAAGGAAAAAGGACAAGGCATATTTCACCAGAGAGGATCCAGACCTGCTCAAACTCCCTGCAAGGGCCTGGGATGAGGGATGGGGGTGAGCTGGTGGGGGGAATAAGGATGGAGAATGCCACAAATTACTGTCTCAACCCCAGTGATTACGGGGTATCAAAAAAAAAAAAAAAAACATGAAAAATGGGTATGGAAATAAAAAAGTAAAGAAATTCCATTTATAAAATGTCAGAGAAAGGAGACACAGTAAGTGCTTTCAGTTGATTATCAACAAAAAATTGCAGGAAATGAGGGCCAGCACATTCCCACTTTCTCATATGAAGTGAACCTGTTCATGTTAATACCAGCAGAGACAAAACGGCTGCGAAGGGCTCTCATTAAGTGGCATAATGCAATGAGGCACAGTCTAAATTGCAGCAATAAAAGCCGACAGACAAATCATCTCGACCATCGCAATCCATTTAACTCAATTAATGCAACACCAGATCTGAGCTCAGTGGTTTTAAAGCATGCATGGCTCTCCTCCCTTGTCAGGCTTAGGGTAATTTGGCGGCTTGGGGGTGGGGGGGGCTTTAAAGGTTAGGAGTATCTCTTTTAGGGTCAGATAAGGGTCAGTGTGGCACACATTGCATTTTGGTTACGTCCTGCTCAAGGCCCTGGAAATGGAGAGAAAGACAGAGAGATGGCAATAGGAGAAAGGAAAACAAAAGCAGGCGACAGCAGTAGCTCTACTCTTCACAGCACAGCTTACTATGGGCAGGGTGTGGCCTCCTTTCCTTTTTAATGTCAAAAAGTGTGCCAGCAGCGATAAGAACCCAGGTAATCTCCCGGTGGAATCAGGGGGCTGTTCGTCATTACTCTCTGGCCCTGATAGAGATCAGAGCACCAGTGGCTTCTCCCAGCTCTCCAGGCTTCTCGGCAGCCGAGATAGCAGATAGCCCTTTAAGACATGGCTCACTGCTCCCTGATTGGCTGGTCAACAGCCACAACCAAATCCCGGCTCCCTCGGGGCTCCTATGAGGAGCTATGATAGGACAGGTCACGGAAACTCACTGTCCCCACATCCACATCATCCTTTTGTTGTAAAGCCTTTACCCCATTGTTGGTGTGGGTGGTGGAAAGTAAAAAAGCCTTTCTGGATGTTATTGTCTGAGAGGCAGGATAACAGACAGGCGGATTATTTCAAAAACAGCTTTCTCCAGAGCTCTCACAATGCGGCACCGTTGTTGCTGTGGAGAGGATCCTGGAGGAGATAATAATAATATTCCTAGTCAGAGCCTTTGCTGCAGTAGAGCTGCCTTCTAACAGATAGATACACATCATTCTGACTGGCCTGCCATGACATAATCGCCCTGCGGAGAGCTGCAGGCAAGCTTGGTAGGCAAACCACCTCTCACTGCAGCTTGTTAAGAGAAAGGTGGCTTTAAGCACCGCTCAATAGAAACTCCTATTGAACTTGTTTTTTTTTTTTCACTCCATCTGAACAATGTCTAGGTGAGTCATAGCCCACCTCAGGCTACACAAGTTACAGTCTTCCTTTCTTCCTCTCTCTTAAGATTGTATAGCGCTTTTGACTTGGATGAATTTGCTAAGAGGGGAAAAAAAAAACAAACTCCAAAGGATCTTAAATAATGCACCGATAAAAAAGCTGTGACCCTTTCCCTCGGCTCAACCCACATATAGTGAATTTCTTCTGAGAGACAGCACACAAAGAGAAGAAAAAGCAGAACTGGCACTACATGGAAATGTGTGGTAGGCATGGGTTTTTTTCCTCTGGGCATGGACACCTCTAATGAGAGGAAAAAATGCGCAGCAAAAGGCAGATCTCACCCGTACTATGCCAATGATTTTGAGTAATATGACTCACCTCCCCTCTAACATAAATAAATATTGTTCTAATACCAGTGGGAGTTTAAGGCTGACTATGGGTTAGGAAAACTATTGGGGATACAGGCTCCAAACACCAGCCTCCACAACAGTCATCCTGCACCCCACAGCCTCATAAACCTTACACTGTGCACACACTAGATGCCTATGACCCCTGACCTTTCAGCTTGACTCTCTTCTGAGCTCATAGTTTATGAGTTTGATGGGGAGGGGGGTGTGAAGTTGTTGATGCTGGTTTAGTAACAGCATCTCTCCTGAACGACAACAGGAGCTGAAATGAGGCGACGGAACTTAAGGAATTCATCTTTGCATCCTGCTCATGTGTCAGCTGCAACCATGAAAGTCGGCCAGTCTCTCAGGGTCAATACAGCCACTTGTCCTGTAGAGGAATGAAGGGGGATTTGGGGGGAGGACAGGAGGTTGCAAGTGGAGGGGTGGAAAACTGGAAAAGGGGCAGTGAAGACTGGCACTTGTTGCTAAATGTCTTGTTGGTCTCACACCGCCATGCCCTTGCCACTTAAAGGCACACAATCCATCCTGCTAGCACAAACAAACATAGTATGCACTATATAAAGGAGTCTCAGACCGCCAAAGCGCCCAGGTCATGTTGGAAAAGGATGTGGCATGTTAAGTGGAATTTACTTTTGATGCAGACATCAGGCCTCAAGTTTCTGGCAGTTGTAACCCAAGCTTTTCCCAAGGGCCTCACTACAGGGTTGGACTGGACACCCAATGCCCAGGCAGTCACCTTTAGAAATGCCCTCACTGCTCAGCTGCCCTTATAAAGGGGGGGGGACTGGTGGCGGTGGTTGCGGGTCAATGTTTCCTGTATAAGGTACTGTTTACAATGGACAGACTTTAATTTCATTACCAAACAGAGAGGGGAGGTTGCTACTGGAAGAAAAGAGAACATGTTTTTTTTTTTTGAGTACTTGCCTCTTTCTGCATATAAGCTGTTACTCAGTTGATTGTGTTCTGCTCTGAGGTTAGAGGAGTAATTTAATATAAAACATGGACCCCAGCAGCCCACAGTACACCCACTGCTTCGTCAGAGCAATACATCCTTTAGACTTTGATATCGTCTTTTCATTGATGCCTTTGTTTCTCTACACAATCATATGACAGGATGTTGACTTAGGCATGTCATGATTCTTTATTATGGGTAAGTGGGGGCCTAAACTGAGCTATGAACCCTCCGCCCCCCTTACATCTCTTTGTGACATGGTGTTGCACTTGAGCTCTTCTGTCAGTGACAATCCAGATGTGTGACTTAATGTCGGGTGGGTGGGAGTATATAAATATCTACGATGACATATCAGTGGGACATGCCAGGAGCTTTGCTCTGTAAGAGAGGAGGGGACGGGGGGTGCTGAGCTAACTGTGTACCTCTAGGGAATCCAGCACAAGCTAGTTTAACGCCAACACGACAACTGCAGAAACCTCGTGAGAGAGCTTATGGCTTCAGGCTTCACACTTATTGTGTAATATCATTCTAGCAAATCACATTGTGACCTGACCTTGACAACGGCCATGTTAGTAGTGGTTTTCAATTACAATGATCATTGCTTACTGCAACTGGGAAACAGTTACGAGCTACTTAGACTTATGATATCTGGGGCTTATAATGTCATGTATAGAGCGATAATAGTCTGTCAATACTTGAATGGAGGTCAGATTTATAAACCTTAACACGGGTTTAGTAATAAGTAACATCTTGATGTGTTGTACTTGACTTTTTTTGTGAGCTTTGCTTCTTTTATTAGCCCCATAAACACTGTCTGTTATCTCGGATATCAACACAGCACCTGTTGAAGAATTTGATCTGGTATCCACCTGAACACAAATCCCTGGACAGAAGAGAAGGCCAGTGCGAGGAGGATATATTTGATGTGCTTGCATTACCAGAGCTAATTTATGGAGCAATCACTGAACAGAGTACAGAAGTTTTTGGCCATGCCAAGTGTATGCAGAGCATCATTTGCTCTGGATTAAAATATAATGAGGCAAGTGAATGCAACTTTGTCTTACATGCAACTTCTTAAATTATTCAAATGGAAAGAAAAAACAACAGGCAAGGAATGTTCCCTGGAGCACTAATACCCTTTTCTGGGCTTGTTCACGATGGCAACAATGAATATCTTAGTGCCTGTTAAAAGCTTTGTTTTCTTTGGGAGTCTCAGCATATGAGCAGACTGAATGAGCAAAAAGGATGTTAAGTCACAAGCAGAGGCCAGTCATTTTCACCTCCAGTGTGTTAGCTTCAGTGACATTATTGGAGTGTGTGTACATAATGCATTGGATTGATTTTCTTGTGGTGTATGTGAGGAGGCAAGGTTAAACAGCTCATTACCACAGCACCAGATTGCCTTAACAAGCCAGTTACCTTTCAATAAAACAAACCTGACAATTACACTCTTAAACTACCTCTTAAATGTTGAGTTGTCTGCATTTTTGAAAAGATGCCTGCTCTAGCCATTGACTGTCTATGCCATGCTGATAACTGGTCTAATTAGCTGTGGCGTTTAAAAAAAAAACTTGTGCTTGTTTTTCAAAGGTAATTATATGGCAATCTCTATTTCCTTGAACTTCATTTCAACATCCACACGTCCAGAGAGACTCAGCCTGGCTCAGGTGGCTCCTGTCTGTATTTGAATAAGAGATATGCAAACAGATGAAGTAAAAGCAGAAGCTTGTGTGCTCAAGCAACCTTTTCTCACATTTGAGAGAGTCCTTGGATTAGTTAGTTGAGGCTCCAGGGCCTTTATACTGCATGCTATTCATTCAGCAGTGAAGGAAAAAAAAAGTGTTTGCATTTCATGTCTGTCAGTGGCAGATATGCGTGTGGTTGGACTGTATAGGCCAATGTAAACAGAGTCCCAAATGAAAAAGGTGAACATTATAACCATCAGAAATCAGATGACCCATCATGCAGAGTCCACAGGGGAAACACTTGGAGCATCTTTCCCTTGCACATTTTTAGCCAGTATAAGTAAGGATTTTATGTGAGAGAGGAGGTGTAGGGTGGTAGCTAAAGTTATGTCTCATTCATTCTGCTCTTTTTATTCCCCAACACACCAGTTTGAGCACAGTCAGTGAGGGATCCAAAGCTTTTGCGGGAGACAGATGGGTTGTTGCGGACCCACGCTAACGTATTTTACAAGCCCCAGTTACTATTTCTGCTGTTAGTGTTTGAAACGTTCTCTGGCACATCGTAGCAGGGGCTGCTCAGCTGACCTTGTGAACCTGTGAGGAGCACCATCCCATACCATCCGACGACATGTAATTGGAGAGATAGTATGCTTTGGTGCACACCGGTAACGTCCCGCTGAATACTGAGATCCCTGTGCAAACCATCAACCACATCCATGATAGACAGGACCCTAGCGGGATGCCAGTGTGGGGAGGCAAGAACTTCTGGTGGAGTGCCCTTGCATCCACTACAGATTAATGCTTCCATATGCAATTAGGGTACTGAAACAGATGTGCTCACAGCCTTCAATGCTCTACCTTCATTATCAACCACCTTGACACCGTGTGCTTAACACACACACACACACACACACACACACACACACACATTTTATATCAATATATATATATATATATATATATATATATATATATATATATAAATACATATATATATATATATATGATAAAAATGCTATTATTATTATTATTATTATTATTATTTAATTACTATTTTTGTTGTTGTTTTTATTATATCAATATCATAAAGAGTATGTTTTAAACCTGCTCTACATGAAACACACCCTGAGATAACTTCTGATATGATTTAAATAAAACGAATTTGATTTGCCTCCCATTACAGAAACACATACACACATGCACATGCATCATATACATGTATGTTCACACACTCACAAAAGACAGGCAGTCAGAACTTTGTGGTCCTCCCACTGACTATGCAGACAAATTCTACATTGTTTAGTTCATTGCTAGCATAGCAATTCTTCAACAGCACTGGGTCACACTAGGAGAGTGCAAAGGGCATATGTGGGCCAATGTGGCGGTGATGGGCAGGTGGAAACAGTTTTTCTGTCTCCCTCTTCCTCAACCTGCTTTTCTGACACACTTGTTCTGTCAGCTCAACCCCCACCCTGTCCCTAACAGGTGGCCTGTCCCTCACAGCAAAGTCATTTGCCTTGCACAGCAGTAGTAGCCCCAGCCAAGCTGCATTCAGGTTTCCAGCATTACAGTTCAGGCCAAAGAGAAAGGCAGTGGCAGAATGCTGAGGAAAGGACTGGGCGAAGGGAAGGAAGAAAAACCTCCTTCGATCAAATAAACGCCACTGTAAGCACAAGTGACAAGTCTTGTTTGGGGTTGTCCCTGCTCAGGGCCTGGAAGGCGAGCACTGCCTCGTCTCCTCAGCGATAGCCAAGAGTGAGAGCAGCCCAATTATATTTCCTATCCCTCAAGAGCCGGCCAGCCCCCTCTGGTAGAGCGAAGCCTCTGCCATCTCTTTTCTCCTCACCTCTCAAGACACTGCAGCTAGATAAAAAAAATGACAGCCCAGCTTGGCCCAGCCTACCAGAATACATTGCAGAGGTTGGCTGCCTGCCTGTCTGTTTGCCTTCACCTGGCATTACTGCAGATAGACATTTTTCACATTATTATCACTGCAACTTCTCCATTGCCCGGTTAACTCACTGAGTTGTGGTTGATGATGGTGGCAGAGGACCTGAGAAGACTGTGAGGAAATGTGTCTTGTCAAAGTCCGCATAGCCTAGCATAGCTGAAATTTAACAAGTTCCCTGGGCTCTCTCCATTCACTCTCTGGCGGAGCACGGAGCCAGGACACGGCCTGCTGACAGCCATGGTCATGTCACTGTCACTGACACTTGATAGGCCAGGGAGAGGAGAGGAGGAGGAGAGGCAGCAGGGTTCAACCCTACAATTCTCACACTTAACTATACAGCTCCATATTGCTACTCTGCCTCTAGCCATAAAAACCCTACCATTTTGGAAATCTGACTTTATATAACCCAAATGTGAGCTAGCCATAATCATACATGGACAAGTTGCGTTCCTTAGTTAAAGCAGTATCTTTGGGCTGTCACTGTAAAATGATTACAACTAGACAGAAAGCCAAATATCCCAGGATGTTTGTGTTTTTTCAGTAAAAATCAGGTCGAGGCAGACAGAGAAATACTTGAGTTTAAACCGCATGTGTACGAGCATTTTTTCCCCCCACACTCTCACCACTCCCCAATGGTTAAACCCAAAACCAGATGTTGTGGATCAGTGGGGATAAAAAAACAAGGCGAATAAAAGTGGAGGATGGAATGGTACGCATTAACTATAATCAAAAAGAAACAAAAAGGAGACCAGGATGCTTTAATTACTTCTCACATATAATTTGGTTTTGTGGGGGCAAGCCATGCACTGCCAAGGAAAGAAAGATGAAAAGCGACTTAAATTACATGGAGAGAAAGTGCAGAGGCTTTTTACACACGGTCCATCTATTCTCCACAGCTGTAGACAAGGCTGATGACTAGCCCCAAAACCTTGCTGTAAATTGCCCATGGATACAGCAGTTAGATGCAGCCATGCTGGACCTAAGTTGTTCGGAATGGCCATGACTTTAAGGGAGGTGTTGAAATAGACTGACTGTAGTCTGAAAAAAAGACTGAACTGTTTGTTTCTCTTAAAAAAAAAGGGAGTTTTATGGCATAGATGAGTCTGTGAGCATCCAAATTAAAGTCATTGTTTTCTGCCATTTTGCTTAAGTTATCATCATCTAAAATTCTCTGCAATAATGTCATTTTTAATAATCTGTCATGCCATTCTGCCAAATAGCCGAGGTACGCGTTATGTTTTGCCACTAGAGAGAGCTTGGATGAGGCCTGAGTGAGGTGCTCTATGAATCTACTTCATAGCCGTCCTCTGTTTGCAAAGTCTCTCTTGACTCGCTGGTGTTGCCACAGTGCTAAATTGCACAGCTGTTCCACAATCTGTGGTGGTGTTAATTACCCAAATGTGAGCTAGCCATAATCATACATGGACAAGTTGCGTTCCTTAGTTAAAGCAGTATCTTTGGGCTGTCACTGTAAAATGATTACAACTAGACAGAAAGCCAAATATCCCAGGATGTTTGTGTTTTTTCAGTAAAAATCAGGTCGAGGCAGACAGAGAAATACTTGAGTTTAAACCGCATGTGTACGAGCATTTTTTCCCCCCACACTCTCACCACTCCCCAATGGTTAAACCCAAAACCAGATGTTGTGGATCAGTGGGGATAAAAAAACAAGGCGAATAAAAGTGGAGGATGGAATGGTACGCATTAACTATAATCAAAAAGAAACAAAAAGGAGACCAGGATGCTTTAATTACTTCTCACATATAATTTGGTTTTGTGGGGGCAAGCCATGCACTGCCAAGGAAAGAAAGATGAAAAGCGACTTAAATTACATGGAGAGAAAGTGCAGAGGCTTTTTACACACGGTCCATCTATTCTCCACAGCTGTAGACAAGGCTGATGACTAGCCCCAAAACCTTGCTGTAAATTGCCCATGGATACAGCAGTTAGATGCAGCCATGCTGGACCTAAGTTGTTCGGAATGGCCATGACTTTAAGGGAGGTGTTGAAATAGACTGACTGTAGTCTGAAAAAAAGACTGAACTGTTTGTTTCTCTTAAAAAAAAGGGAGTTTTATGGCATACATGAGTCTGTGAGCATCCAAATTAAAGTCATTGTTTTCTGCCATTTTGCTTAAGTTATCATCATCTAAAATTCTCTGCAATAATGTCATTTTTAATAATCTGTCATGCCATTCTGCCAAATAGCCGAGGTACGCGTTATGTTTTGCCACTAGAGAGAGCTTGGATGAGGCCTGAGTGAGGTGCTCTATGAATCTACTTCATAGCCGTCCTCTGTTTGCAAAGTCTCTCTTGACTCGCTGGTGTTGCCACAGTGCTAAATTGCACAGCTGTTCCACAATCTGTGGTGGTGTTAATTACCCAAATGTGAGCGGCAGCTCGTCAGTTCCTCACTAACGAAGGGGCCTGCTTTCCAGCGAGGGTGCCGTATGTTTGGTATGTAGGCCCATTTCCACCCAACACTCCCCAGGCTGTGCACGGACCACCCGACACATCCGCATCCTGGAGAAGACGCATCTAATTAAAGCTCACGACTGAAATCTGCTTACTAAGGGGGAAAAACACGCGGGCTGGATTAAAAGATGGGGAGAAGGGTGGAGTGGCATTGGGGGCTTTAATACACTGCGAGTGAAAGGGCTTAGGAGGAAATATGAGAACTCTCAATAGTAAGATCCCAGGCAAGGCTGGAAGAAACGCTGTGCGTATGTGAGCCGATCAGTCAGCGTTTGTCAGTCTGATCCCTTAGCACTTCCAAAGCCCCCAGGCAGAGACAGACAAGTAGGCTGTTTTCTAGAAAAAGTGGCTTCTTAACTCTCCTGCTTGGCCCCTCTTCTAAGAACGTGTATATCAGTTTTCAACTACTAGAACGTAGACTGACATCACTCAACAGCCTCTTCCGAATGACATAAAACACTTACTGATACAACAGAAACTGAATACAATAATGATGTAAACTCTGGTGATATTTAACAACAGCTGCAAATAAAAATGTCCCTTTTATTCCCCTCACATGATGACAATAGATGACAATGAAACCCTCCCCAGTAGGACACTGTAAACTGTTAATGCATTGCATTACACACTACATCACCTCACTCCTTGCATGCAATGTTCAAAACAAAGGTGTTAACTTCCCTCATGAATCATACTTGCTGGCTAAAAGCCTAGCTGCAGTGTACCACCCACCTCCGGTTATACATGAACAGCGCAGCCTGAAGTAGCACTGGGAGACTACATAATGAATGCATGAAGCTAGGTGTCACGGGGGCTCGTATGGTGCACAAAACGATGGGGCAATTAGGCCCACACGACACCTCGGGATGGCGTGATGAAGGACTCCTGGGCTTGTCTCCTCCGCCTCTGTTCCTCTATCATTAAGGATTGAGCAGCCACATCTGGCTAATGGCACGCCTGGGGTTCCTGCTCAAACACTGTGCCATGCCGTGCACATTTAATTATGCCTCATAAAGGTAACAAAAGACACAGCCTGCTCTCGGAGAAACACTGTTTGGATATTGCGAAGGGAGACAGACAGAGTGAAAGATGAGGGGAAAGGCGAAGAACTGGCCGGCTGCCAGAATTACAGGTTGACCCAGGTCGACAGCTTCAAAAGAGGGGGAATTCACTCGAGTGTCTCCTCCTCTCCTTGAGATGGGTCCCAATAAGCAGGTTGAGAGGAGGAGATGCTCAGTGGCTGAGAATCAAAGGACCTCTAGTTTGTCTCCCCTTCTTCTATTAGATCATGAACTGCACTAGGTGATGCTGTCAATGGCTAATTGCAGAAAGACTGGGGGGATTACAGGGAGAGCTCTTTTGAAATATATATGGGTTTTAGCAGCTCTTTGAACTGAAGAGGGAGCTCTATATAAGGGTGGACGGAGAAAACAACAAGAACAACGTCACATGAGAATGCATGTAACAGTGTTCTGGCCTAGTGTTGTGGCCTGCACCACTCCTACCCTGCCTCTTAAGCCCCGTGTTGCTCAGTACACCCCTGCAAAGAACTCACCACATTCAGTCAAGAGCATGAAATACACATTACCCACTGACTGAGTGACTGGCTGACCTATGACTTCAGCAGTACCTAGAGGTATTCAAAAGACCATGGATGGCTGCTTTGTGCAGCACACCGTTGACATTTTGAGCTGAGAGAGAAAAAAAAATTTCAAAAAGGAGAAAAAAACATGAGCGGAGACACAAGCCCCAGGTCTCTTAGTGAGCAGATGCCCACATTTAGGAAATAACATCAGATAGGAAAAGTTGAGGGACAAAGAGCGGCAGCTCATTGTCGAAGCAGTCCAATATCTGGCAGTTTGAGAGTTGGCTAACGCCACAGGAAAGGTCACTGGTCACTTCCATTTGGACCTGCACATAAATCCCCTGCTGTCTGGTGTAGTTAATAACACAGCCAGCTCTGAAGGAGCTGCCATGCAATAAAGAGGGGAGGAGAAAAAATGCATTTTGATTTGCCAACACTTCCCTGTCCCTTTACAGCCACTGACCTTGTGTGGCCCTTTGTGTTATTTATAACTTAAAATGTTAAAACAGAGACATCTCTGCATTGTGCATTAAAAGACAAGCCTGCCAAACGCCTCACTCCACAGCGGCTTCCTCTTCTGTAAAGTCTCCCTCTGCTTTTGGTGTAGAGAGAGTGTTTTATGGCAAGTCCCATGTCAGGATTAAGATGTAGATCCAAGTGCCACAGGGACAAGCATAAATTTTCCATCTCCCATTGTGGACTTGCAAGTGGGGGAGCTCAGGGAGTGTCCTTGAAGTATGAATAACATCACATGCTACGTGTCATCTGTTATACAGTAATGACATGTCCTCGGAACAATCCACATCTCCCGTGGCCCATAAGTCTGTGAATGAGAGATGTACTTGCTTCTCTGACAGTGAATTCCGTGATAGGCCATAAACATTATAACCAATATAGTTTATATATCTTTCCTGTTTTTACATGATATATCTATTTGCACCAACAAATTACTGCTATATGTAACATGTGAAGCTGTGTCAGTGGATCCAAAAAAAAAAAAAAAAAATTAGATTCAGCACCAGTGAAACATTCATTATTTTTAATGCAGTGGAGCAGCTGTTGTCAAGGACCAGGGATGAAACTGCTGTGTGTCCAGTAAATCAGAAGGGAACACGGGTCTAGATAGGAAAACACCGTCTGAGTACTCATCCAGTGCTGTTGGCCTTAACTGGCCCGCAGGACGAGTGGTACGTTGTTTTTCAATTCTTCAGCGCAACCCAGTTCCATATTTCTTGGAGTCTCTCGCAGAGGGCAGCTTAAGTATCAGAGTATAAGCCAATTTGGATTAGCTCCACATTTTAGACAGGTTCCAGTTGGGATTTACAATACTTTAGAACACGTTCCTCCCTAAGAACAGCTTTAACTCTAAATGCATCAACAACATATTTAACTGACATGTTTTTTCCCCCCTTTTTTCCCTGTTATTTCACAGATTGTTGCATATTCAAAGATAGACAACACTCCATTCAAAGTAAGTTGTCAGGCTGAAGCATTAATTTACAGAACCGACTGATAAAATTCTAAGGTTTTAGGCGCTGTCATCACTTCTGAGAGCATGATGTTGCATTCAAAATGCTTGGGCTATTTTCTTAAATGTCTCTTTAGCTCATTTTTCACATCTGAGTTCATGCACAGATCCAGAATAAATCTCGATTTCTTTTTGTATCTCGTATCCAGGCTTCAGGGGGCACAAGGCATTAGTCTCATGATGCTGGGTTTGTCATGTCTTCCCCAGCTGTGATCTGCCTGAACTCTTACATTACAAATAGCTGGAGGATTTTTCACCCTCTTATCACATTTGGCAAGCAGGCCCGTCTCTTATCAGCTTTCCGCTAGAGATAAATGGGCTTTTGAAGATAGGAATAAGAGAGGTTTTTGCAAGCTAATTCCAGAGACCCATCTGCAGTAGATTACAGATAGGTGATGGAGAGCGGAGAAAGATACATATTTTAATATGTAGGTGGTAGTAGTATCAGGTTGAAGAGTGATTGGTATTACAATGTTATATACTCTACAACCTAAAGACATGCACAACTAGGGGAATAAAACCAGATAATGGACTGAGAATATTTTATGGAGACTTGGTCATTGACCGCATCAGTTACACTGCTGGTTTTTGCACCAGCCCTGATGAGAACAAAATGACATTTCCAACATACCCTATCTGGAGCCTGCAGCACAGTAAAAGGTAGTGATTGGCAGTCATAACAAAGAACACAAAGACACAATTTCTCCGTGTGTCTTATCAGCAGGAATAATACAAAAATGATTCAGTTACATTTCCCACCTACATGTAAATTAATTTGGGGCTAAAGCTACCTCCATCTGCCTCAGTGACAATTCATATATCAACTTGAATTTTTAACTTGAATATTATATATTTAACAAATGACTGACCGAAGCCTTTGCAGTAACATGCCCTGACAAAAAAAAAAACAAAACAAAAACAAAAAAAACACGAAAAAAAAAATTCTGCTTTGTCAATGGAGTAGGAGAATATATTAAATAAACAACATTCTACATTATACCAGAATATGCAGTGTGAATCTTTGCTATTCCAATGTGGAAATATTTTTTTAATAGTACTAGAACCTTCAAACAGTGAGTGGGCTTTAAAAACTGAAAATTCACTACAGATACCACAGAAGAGAGCAGTTAATGCCACACTAAGGGATATTTAGGATATTAACAGGCATGCTGTTTACCACTGTAAAGACTGAGTGTGACACTATAAGAGACAAAAATATAGCCCAGATTAACAGGGGATATTGTCACTGTTCAGCAAAACACTTGTAGTTCCCTATGGAAATATTATAGTAAGACCCTTGGGGAGCATAATGTAGGGCAGATCACTATAAACAACTGGGACATGCGTCTAAGCCCCTATAGGATTATTATGGGGATACTGCTGTGGATTCTTCTCAAAGGGCTGGACTAATAAACAATAATGCACCGTAGTTTCCGTGGGCGATGATAAAACGGACAGACTTGTGTCTTCCGAGGCCCAAGTGTTGAACTAATATTAACAGGCGACATGTGATCCAGCTTGACCTTGATGGCTGAGATTCTTGGGCGCGATGGGGGGAAGAAAACCTAATTAAACAGCTCCTCTCGTGGCTGTGGAAGTCAGACACGGGACAGACGCAGACAGCGTTAATGTCCTGCCCGCCGGATTCAGGAGTGCGTGAGAAGAGCCCACGGTATGCTGCAATAAAAAGATCTACTTTACATCTAAAGATTTGAGTTACAAAAAAGGTAAATACACGAGCACTGACGCTGTGGTAAATAATACAATTGTAAATGAAAATATCCCTCCGTTTGTTCATCTCACAACAGGACACGAAAACCTACAAATGTTGGCGATATTTTCTATGAATCTATTCTTTTTTTCCCCCCCAAACAGCCGCCAGTCTTTACGTAACTTCCATCAGTTTCTATCAATCAATGTGCTATGAAGTCCGTACAGAATTACCGCAGCCACTGCAAACGTAAGGAAAAAAGGCTATTCTGTAATTAAAAACGGGTAAAGTGAGGTTTTTTTTCCTGTTATTCAAGCCACTGTTACATCTTTGTTTTACGATACGTGCGGGGCGTCGTTGGAAAGGAAAATGCGCCTGCCACCGGCGGAGACGGGCTAGAGGAGAAAAATCCTCACAATGAGCAGCTAATTCAAATAGACCGATGATTCAGTGCGACGGAAACTCCGCATATTGTTTTTTTTCTTTTGGTTTTTATGATTATCGACGGAATCACCTTTGGCGAGTGTTTCACCCGAAACCATGAAAGCAACAAAAGCATCGGTGGAATTTCATTAAAATCTTACCGAGTCCAAATGCGCCGCGATCGCTGGCGGAGGATATCCAAGTCACCCAGGCTGGAGCGAATAAGAGCACGCATTCATCAAGATATTCGAGCGAGCCTTACTGGGATTAAATCCAATTTGGTCGTAAAAAAAATAAAAAATAAAAAATATAAAAAAAAAGATTGTTCGGCGGTTGGACGATGGATAATCTCTCGACACAGAATAACCTGCCGGAACAATAAATCTTCACTGAGGGGATTTTTTTTCCCCTCCGTATTTCGAAAGAAAAAAGCGAGTGAGAGCTTCGGGAAACAGTATGAAAACTGAGTTTCTTTTACTTCGCTAAAGTTCTGTGGGCAATTACACGAGCTCCTCGACAGACGAGAACACAGCGGATCTTTGTGGAGCCGGAGCACCGCTCGTAGGACTCCAAGTCGGGTAGCGAGGGCGCCGATGACAGATCGTCCACAATAGATTCCCCCAAAAGTATTTTGCCGATCTCAAACGGAAAACGCGACGAAATACATATCCAAGAGCCGTGCGGGGGTCTGGTCGCTCAGACGGTTATCCACAAGATCCCGGCGCGTTTGGTTAAGACGAGGAGTCCCGAAAAAACGCAGTGCGCTCGGCTCCTCTCCGACCTGCTCTCCGTGCGCAACAGAGAGAGAGACTGGGCTGCTCTGCGCGTCAGCGAGGGTATGTGTGTGTGTGTGTGTGTGTGTGTGTGTGTGTGTGTGTGTGTGTGTGTGTGTCTGTGTGTGTGTGTGGCAGCAGCTGTTGAAAATGAGGACAGAACGAGACCAGAGCAATCAATGTACGAGGGCTTGATCTGATTTGTTAACACTATTCCCAATAATGGACCCAGGTGTTTTTCTCATCTATTTCTACCCCTTTTTTGTCTAATACTTAAAAAAAAATATATATATTTCAGGCATGTTCAGGAGAATACACCGATCAGCCACAACATTAAAACCGATAACTGTACCGCATATATATGTATATATATGTGTGTGTGTGTATGTGTGTGTGTGTGTGTGTGTGTGTGTGTGTGTGTGTGTGTGTAGAGAGAGAGAGAGAGAGAGATGATATAAACATCATAAAGCAGCATCTACTGTCAAACTCATTGTACCAGGAAATGGTCATTCAAAGGGAAAGAAAAATGTGTCATTAGGGACATTTATTTTTGTTCATTTTTAAATTCTAATTCATGCAGATGCTCACTGAAATGGATATAACCATTTGGTAATAGTACACTATTTATACACTTCAAACATGCATACAGAGATATAAAGTAAAAACAAAACAAAACAAAAAATCTAAAATTCCTCACTATTGACCACTATAGTCTGCAACGCTTCCCTAAAACTCTCAGTAGCCTGGGGAGTACGGATTGGCATCAGTCCTGACCGAGCAAGGCTGTCCATCTGCTCCTTTTCCACAGTAAAGATGTTATTCTTAAAATGCACTTTAGAGGAGAACTCTCTTAGGCTAAGGAGGAGGAGGATAGGGCTTTGACGTCTCCAACAAAGTTAGCCCTGTGGTTATCCTGTTCACTCTTATGACCTGCGTAACTTAGCCATGATTGAAGTCAGGTTGAAAGAGGCTTATGCTTGCAAAATGCCAAGGCAGAGTGAGGGGCTCCTTTACAACTCCACCTCCCTGTGGAGTTTTCTGTAGACAAGTAGAAGATTGGTGTTTACTTTCTGCCATGCTGTGTTATACTCCATGTATACCCCTGAGAGAATGGCAGCTCTGTTCTGCTTAACAAATCCTTTTTATAAAGAATGATAAACACAGTTGCCGATGGATAGTACACTTTGATATCCACCCCAAACTGGGCATCAACACATTTGCTTGTAGGTTAGGTGCTGTCTTGCAATACAACAACAATATGAGTTATGGCCTACTCTGAGAGTTTGTGTTAGGAATACAAAAAACTTGTAATTATTTCCTAACTCACTGTGATTAAGTGACATCCCCAAGCTTACAGACCCCCTAATAAACATTGAGCATCACACATACAGACACAAAAAAATACAACAACCCCAACTCACACACACAGGTCAGGGTAAAAGGTGCAGGGGGAATTTGAAATTCGACAGGGAAAAGTTAGACGCCACTAAACTGGACCTTGGTCAATTGGCTGTGATTTTGTTTATACAAGAAAATAAAGGCTTAGCTAAAGTAGCTGAGAAGAGCCATTGAGCTTAAGGGGAGAACAAATATGACGCTAAACCTGGGAAATGTTCCAGGACAACGTATGGAACAGAAAAGCAGATGTTGGCCTAGAAGGGCATCCTGGGAAACTGGTCTCTTAGATGCTCGAGAAGGAAACAATAGATTTTTAAGCCATAAAGGCATCATCACTCCTAAGGGTCATATGATATCTGCTTTCCCCCATCTCTCTTCCATCCCAATAAAAAAAAAAAAAAAATAAACAAAAAAAAAAAAAAACAAAACTGGAGCACATAGGGATTTGGTGCACTGTTGTTGTTTGGTAAGGACAGTATATTTTTATTTCCCCTAAAAGAACACTCCAATATTTTTCTTGCAATCCAAAGAGAAAATATGCCTTTTAAACGTTCCAAAAGTGACTATTTACAGGTTGTTTCCTGTTAACTACAAAACACTCTCCAATGTATTAAGATTCACTGGGGTTTTGTTCAGAGTTGCAACACTGTGCATAGCTGAAAATATCATGATGTTCACAGGACCTCTGCGATGCAGTGTGCAGTAACTCAGCCCAGCTGTTGCTGGTCAATGAATAGTTCCAATGTGTAAGCTAATTGCTCATTACACCACAGTGTCTTGTTCTCCATTTCTATACTCGTAAAACACAGAAGACATCTTGTACACATCACAGCTTTGAAGATGTTGGAAAGACACAATTCATGGAGCTTGTGAATTCTGAGAACAATCACACTAAAATGTGCTTTTTCCAAGTATTCCTTAAATGTTTTTTGGAAAGCTGAGATGGACACATGAGAGACACTCTAGTAGGATCCAGTCTTAAGGTAGCAAGGCTACATATACAGTAGTTTCCAAGGTAGGAGTCTAACCACTACATCACCTCTGGGAGAAAAGTTGGGCGTATTTTCTGTCCTTCAGCACGTTAACAGCCAGCTTTCAGTTTCATGTCCATTCTGTGGTGGGCCACTATTGCTGCCAGCCTCAGCCAGGAGAACAGTTAATCTCAGGTAAGCCTGCACTGACTGAGTGGATCTAGAGGCTTGGTCCAAATATCTGCCTTGTGGAAATAGCATCTGGCATACAACCCCCCCCCCCCCAACAACTTCCTAAAATAGCTGCATGTACAGTAAAAGCTCTTATGTAAGGGGAGAGGCCAGGGTGTAGGCAAAAATATGTTGATTCCAGATCGGATGTTCACACTAAGTGTTAATATTAACCACAAAGAGAAAATTTAATATGAAGTTATTTGGCAAATATTTCTTAGAGGATGGTATTTTTTTGCCAACAGCTCATCACCCTGTTTTTGAAATTGAGACTTTATCATGAGCAAATACTCTCCTTTATAGTGAATGATATCAAAGCCTGGAGGCACTAGCAGACAAAATACAAATGAGCTCAGCAGCTGATTTCAAAATTAGAGGTAGCAGGGGTTTAGTGTATGCTTCTCATGAGGCTACAAATATTGATATTTATCTACAGTTTTTATGTTCATTTCTTGTAGGGATGGATAGACAAGCATGGAACAGCCAGTGGAATCAGAAGAGGGCTTGGGACCAGAAAGGTCGCTAGTTTGAATCCCTGGACCAGCAGGAAGAAAGATGGATTAGGAGAGTGAATGAACGGTGCTTTCCCCTCCCTAAACATGTCCACTGCTCCGGCTCTGTGTACTCACTGCTCCCAGTGTGTGTGTTGATTACTTATTGATGGGTTAAATGCAGAGGTCAAATTTCCTGTGTGTGTAAAACATGGACAATAAAGGATACTTCCTCTTCTTCTTCCTCTTCTTCTAAAAGCCTTATTCTGTATCATATAGCATTTATAGGCTCAGCTAATTTGATTCATAAAATAACTTGTAGTTTTTATCGTTCAATTAAACAGCAGAACTGGGCAGTTATTCTAACTGGAGTTATAAAACTACGCTGCAAGTTTAAATCCCAGCTATCTCTACTTTGAATCCTCACCATTACTAGTAATGATGGTGGAGAGGCACAACATAGACCGTCGCCACCAAAAACGGAACACAGTCATGTTTTATTCCATTTTATTTCAGCAGCTGTACATTGTAATTTCTATCTGGAGAGTGCCTTGCAGAATCCATGATTTATTCATTATGGGGACTCGAGTAGCATAGACCAATGATGTGAGAATGAGCACCTTATTCAATGACTCCCATCTTTCAATACGGACAACATTTCTAGGTCATCCATTTGGAGCACCAGTGTACTCCAGATTACAAGTAGTGCCACTGAGAACAGAGGCCAGAGGATGTTAGACACTTTGAATGACTCTCAGGAGACGCAACTAAACGTAAAGGACTTTACAGTAATAGAGGAGTTCTAGATATGCACAAGTGATCAAAGAAGATACAGAAACAAAATACTCAATAGGATTACATGTAGAAGGGAATTATGGCACCGGTAATGGATTTTCACTCATGTGCAGTCTGGCAGTCTTTGCGCTCAGATTTCTGTATCTATTGCATGTGTAGGGCTTGTCAGGCAGCTCATTTTTAACCGTCTTGAAAGTTGTGCTCATCAAAGCCCTCGTGGCAAATGTTTCTGGAGGTTCCTGTTCAACATGAAAAGTCATCCTGATTGATCGAGGCGATGTAGAACAAAAAGCGCCCTCCGCCAGGCACATTAAAAATGAATTTTCTGTGGGATTCAAAGGGTTGTACTGCTAGGGCAGAGGGAGATGAGAGCTGGTAACTCTGCTAGTTTGCCTCAAGAGCCCCTCTAGCAGCTAGTCCCAGCTGATCCATCCATCAGCCTTCAAGCCCACAGAGGTGAATGACTGTTTGAAGGCTCTGCCGGCTACCTTATCCTGAGGCTTAACAATCCAATATTGGTTGTTGCCGAAGATAATTACTCTCCACTGATGGTAGAATACCCAGGGCTAGCTACAGCCATTTGCATTGCCCAACACCACAGATCGATCAGCGAGGAAAAGCAGTTGGGAGCTGATAACAGTGTTGCGTTGGACTGGCGTTTCTAGGAGGGATGTTATGCTCAGTGTGGCTTTTATTCTGCTACACCCCCCACCCTCTCATGGCCTTCCTCCCCCACTCCCTCCTCTTTCAGTGAACAAGGTAAAGAATGGCACCCACTGATAGAATCAGCAAGGACATTGCTGTCTTTATTCTCCCTCCAAAAGCATGCACATGTCACCTTGACATTCTTTATCTTCCTCACAGTGCTGGTGAAGAAAATGTGCAAACTAGATCCTGAATTTGATACACAATTGTTTATAGACCCACAGCATTCTTTTTCCCTCCTCCTGAGCTGTTTGGAAGATTGACGGAAGCAAAAACTACACTTTGCTGCTCTTGTCTAGAAAACATGAAAACAGAAGGTGCAGCCTTGTGTTGTCTTGTTGCTGATTTGTCTCCACTAGGGTATAATTTACACACACACAAAAAAAGACAGAAATTGGAGAAGTGAGATTAGCAAGTAATTTATGGGCACTTAGCAGGATGCCTGCAATAACAACCTCTGATATGCTTCACTGCATAGTCGCATTCTGAGAGGACAACCATGCCACTTGCTCCTGAGTTATAGAGCCTACATACAGGACAACCAAACCCCACCAAATTATGCGTGAACACTGAAAGCGTTCACAGTAATCAGAGCCATCTCACATCTAACCCCCTGCTTGAGATGTGAGACGGAAAATGAAAAACAAGTGGTGTTATTTTCCCTTGTAATAAAATTTCCATTCCTTTAACAAGATAAAAGTGAATTGTGCTCCGACTCAGAAAGTGTGAAAGACGTTTGGAGATGAATTTTTCATGCACATTGATAATTTAATACAGACTGGCACCAGTTTATTAACATTCTATGACTTCTCTTGCACTCTGAGAATAATAACCATTTAATGTGTGGTACTTTGCAGGAACCGCCATTACCACCTGATCAGGTGGTCAAAGGTTGTTGCTGTCAAATAAAATGCTAAAAATCTGAAGGGAACACTGGAGGCTGTAAGTGAATATGATTTCCTAATAACCATATAAACGGTGTGAATTATAATTACACAAAATTCATATGAAAAGAAAGAAAAACTGACTACACTGTCTGACCTCCAATTATGGTGTATTAACAAGCACTTGAAAACATGGCAATGTGCATAAAATAACTAATAAGTAGACCCTGAGCTGTTGGGAAAAAATTGATAATGTGTGAGCCAACAGAGGACTTTAAGAGGCGATAAGGCAGAGGTGAGCGATGGTGAGCCATGGTGTCCAGGTGCTGGCTAAGAACAAGTTGCACAGCCAGACAAGCTGTCTTTTAATGCACGTCTGACATTCACGGCCAAGTCGAACAGATAACAGACATTCTCATGGATAAGTGTATTACTTTCCATTCCTCTCGTATTAGAAAACAACAGATAATCGAGAGCAAACAAAGACACTGCAGTTGTTCAGGTGCAACAATGGTTAAAGACATAAGGAGGAGAAAATGACAAAATATTTGTTACCATGAGAAACACAGAGTTGCCTGCAGAGACTGGAGTAAGATTAAATATAGGGTTACCACAGTAAAGACCTAATCCGTTCAGAGACAAATGCAGGGTCTCAGAGGCACATTTGTTGCTCGGCCTGGGGTTTAACAACTGGCATTATAACTCCATTTCTCATCATTACCTCCCTGTACTGTTGTGCTGCAGAGATAGGGTCAGTCAGGGAAAAAGAGCAGAGAGAGTAGGCGTAAGAAGGAGTGCGAATAAGATAGATGATGGTAACCAAAGAGGACATAAACTACATATTGTATAAAATCCTGCATATATTTCCTTCAAATTCTAATTTCCGATTTTGTTTCTCAACATTGTGAATGTCCTCATGTAAAAATAAACAAAAAAAATAAATGAATTAAAAAAAGCTGTGTGTGTGAGCAAGAGTGTGTGAGCATATCTGTTCATGGTTGTGCATGATTGTGCATACGGGAGCACAGTTGTGCACATGTGACATTCCATGGTCACCATTTGATGCAAGATTTCTCAGCGGAGGATTGAAAGTGGACACAAGTGCTCCCAGCAGTAAGTCAGTATAGTGTCTGATATGGAAATCCACCAGCATTCATGAATGATACAAGGCCTGCTCTTTAGCCCCACACGTCAAAGGATTTGCCGGGGTGGATGAGGCAGATGCTTTGA
This sequence comes from Istiophorus platypterus, assembly GCA_016859345.1. NCBI lineage: Eukaryota > Metazoa > Chordata > Actinopteri > Istiophoriformes > Istiophoridae > Istiophorus > Istiophorus platypterus. Next base: position 6,138,171 of record CM029115.1, read on the forward strand.
CAGATTTAAGGGAGCTGGGGGAGGGTCTTTTGGCTTCCCACTGCGTTGCACACTAACTCTCCAGTGTTACAGAAGTGTATAATAAGACCCCTTGAGGAAAAGTGCTAGGGAAAAAAAGAAGCACCCAGGCTTAAAAAAAGGACAAAAACAACAAAATCTGATTGCATTCAAGGCCTTATTAACATATCCTTTCACAGGCAGAGGATGCCACTGGTTTTAATTCAGTAAGACACAGCTGCTGGGGCCCTGCAATTTCTATTATTACTCTATGATTCAATCAATTATAGCTCTAAAACTATGGCTTAATTAACTCCATGCGCAGGCGGCTGCTTTTCACAGGAGCCATTCAGGAAAACAGGAAAACAAAATGGCTGCCGGCTTCCCTCATGCTCTATTTTGAGCATGAGGGAAGATGGTGGTGGGTAGATTAACTATGCCCTGTGCAGTTTTATTGATTCACAGTTTTGTCTCATAGGGGATGTGGAACAAGAACGTTGTGCTCTTCACTCTGTGTGTACAGCCTATTCCTTCTTCAAAAAAATGATAGGCTGCAGCCTTCTCTGGATAGTGACCTTGGCCCATTTTCAGACTTCTAGAGAGTTTCTAATAATGATGCTCAAAGAAAAGAAAGGTTGATAAAGTAAGTGAGTCTTATGAAGTGATTACAAAATATTGTTTTCAACCTATTAGGGTCTTATGCTAACTGTTGCCCAATAATGCTGCGCCAATGACTTTCTCATGATAGAAGCCATGAAGCTACCTAGTTTCTGAGCGTGGCATAGACAACAAAAAGAGAAGCTGAGTAATCTAATATTAACTTGAGTCAGGGCAGGAAACAAGCCTCCATCAAATAGGAAAATGGTCAAAAAAGTCCCCCTTGCAAAACACAAATCAACAGCAAGTAAATGAGCCTAAATTAAGTTAGGAATATCACATTATCATCCAAAATAAAATTTCCAACAGTAGATTTCAAATTTAATTACATACTAAGACGCTAGCTATTTACACTGATCTTTTTCCTGAGCTGGTGGCAAACTTCCTAGTTGCTCAAAACTCATGTGTACTTTGAAAACTCAAGGTAAATAAACCACAAGTCAGCTAATTTTAGTCAGGTGAACTGAGGATCCCAAAACTGTCTAACCATGAGCCAAAGATGGAAGCAATGATATATACTTCAAAGAGGCTAGGCTGGAATATTGTGACCATTTCGCAAGCAGTGTGTCTGACATCCACCAATGAACTATTTTTTACTTCAATCAACGAATCAAGCTTGTGAATCCCTCTTTCATCATTCCACTCTTCATACACTACCCTTGTTGTACTCTTGTTTGGCATTTCACTGAAGACCCCCCCCCCCCCGCTTTACACTGGAAGCATGAGGAGGCCTCTGGAATATTATCTATCTAATGACATCTAATTACAGCACATCAACAGAAAATTAGCCTTATTCAATCACATCTCATTATTAGATAAAGTACAGTCCAACTGAGGCCATGTCTACGACCATGTTGTTACTTAATATTGAGTTCATGTTTGAGGAGTAACAGAGTAACAGAGAGACAAGAAACACATTTTTCTGCTAGCCTAGTTATCAAACCTCAGCCAGTGTGAAAAGGAGTCACTGCAAATGAGTTAAGACATTAACACCAGTCAGATGGTTTCCATTTCACTCCATAATAGTGTGTGTCAATACCCTAAATCCCATATTTTTAGCCAGAAGACCCTTGCCCTCCAAACTAATGGCTTCCACATCAGAGGTTAAGGATCTCAACCTGAAAATCTTAACCTATAAAGAGCCTTAGAAGGAAATGTCCTCTCAGCACTTCTTGGTAAAAGCCCATTTTCTCCCTAGATCTTTATGCCCCCCCCCCCCTTCCCCAATTTGATAAGTTTTAATTCGTTTTGATGAAGATGTCTGCTAATCTGCAAGGCCTTTGTGCATGTAATATGGATTAGGCACTTCGGCTCAGGGAGCTCAGTCATGATGCCAGAAAAGCCTCTTTGCATCACAGCTTCCTCGTTCATCTGGCCACAGGCCTACCATGACTTCTGACCCTGTCCCCCCTCGGGACATACCCTGCACAACTATTCCTTCCATTCCCCCCAAGCGAGCTGCCCTGGCCCTCCTCATGCCAGACCCCAGCAGGGATGGGGGGGTTGATAAAAGACTGGTGCAAGGGCAAGGGCCTTCCTCGCTAATTACACCAATACAGCTCCAGAGACAGAAGCCGAGAGCCTTTGACATCAGTTTCATATTGGTCTTTTGTTCCTTTGTTCCGCTGGGCCTTTGTAGACGTGCTGCAGGGGTGTCGATCATAACTTCCTGCTTGCCGGAGCTATGTTCGATGTACTGAAAAGTGGCACATAAACCCACCATTTTCAAACTCAAAGAATTATACCGTGTTTGGTGTTCCATCATGAAATGATTGTGATTTATTTCAGCTTATTATTTTCTTTCCCTCACACGGGCAGAACACCATAATGCAGTTCTGTCCAGGAAATTACATCTTACTGTGCATTTAAAAAAAAATCTTTAGTCCAAATAAAGAATAAATCACTAAAATCACAATGAAAACTAAATAGATAAAGAAATCTAACCACTGCAGCATTTAAAATACAAACTCATTGGTTGGATATGGGGTGTTTGTATTACAGAGTGCAAACTGGGATGTAATTTTTCCACCAACTCGAAGCTTTTTACTATTCTCTGCATTTAAGCCTGTTTAATTTTGGGGAAAGGCTTTTAAATTCCTAGGATTCCTGAAATGGCTTGATTCATTAAACAAAAACTTCAAACATCAGGATGTCTCATGGCTCATCATGAGATCTCTATCAAGGAAACCTTTTGGTTAGCAAATGTATTCTGATTGGCAAAATCACTTAAACAGTACAGACAGTTTACTTATTATAGCCTGCAGATGTTCACAGAGGTAAGCTGTTTACTACCTCAAAAGTCTACAAAATCTGGACTTCCTCCCCTCTAACAGTATGTATTTCAGCAATAAAAAAGGTTGTTTATATAGCAATCAAGCCACGAGTTGGAGAGCTGGGGAAAGAAGGGGGAGGAAAAAAAAACCAACACAAACCACTCGATCCCACTTTAATAGAAAGCAGAGCGATGGCAGCTAACTGGGGTTCCATCGTAAAGACAAACAAGCATTAACTGGGATGTTTTAAAGGCAACAACAGAGGGTTTTTATTTAATGTCTTAAAGCTTTAATTGGAGCCTCTGTTATTTCCTCTTCAAGGGACTGAGGGTAACAGTAAACCCAGTGTCAAGGAGAAGTGCTTCAGTGGCTGTGGCGACCCAGCAACTGGCTGCCCTCATTGGGCCTCCACATCTGTGATCTTTACCAATTGAGCTCAAGAGGCCATGCACTGCTGGCCCCCAGCTGCCAACAAGGCAGGCATCTCAGCTAGGGCCTGGGAGCCTAATCGGCCTGGAAGGGCCCTGTCAACCACTCAGCCCCAGGGTCACATATGGAAGTGACTAGAGCTGTCCTAAGTCACCTGGGGATATTCATAAATCTCTAGACTGTTTCCTTAAGCTAATAATTGAGAGAGCCACCTCTTCCCGTGAGTTGTGTCTGGCGGTATTATGACACCAATTTTGCACTTTCCACTTGCTGTTTCTTTCTCCCTGTCAAACAGGAAGTAGATATCTATGGTAATAGCATTAACTAAATTGCTCTCTAAACAGCCCCAGGGTTCGGTCCCCTGGAGATTTCATTTTAGAGCTGTAGGGGAAACCTAGCTATTGAGTTCCACAAAAGTAAAGACCACCAGCTCATGCAGAGGTTTAAAGATGGATGTCAAAGCAAAGCTACTTCTCCCAGGCCCTTTTTTGATACATCACAAAAACATTCCAGTCAATGAACTTTATGTACACTAACTTTGTCTCTCTCGCATGTTTGCCTTGTGTTAATGTGCTGAGGGTGAGATCCAGTAGACAGACTGTGGAGCCAGTAAATCTGATACTCTCCTCGAGGAGAACAAGCGCCCCTTTATACGAACGGTTTACAATTCCATATGTATTTTCGATTTGGATTTATTTAGTGAGGGGCTCGGTAAGACCCCTGAGGGATCCATAAGCCTTAGTGCTCCATCTCCACCTCTCTTGTTAGATTTACATCCTACAACAACACAAACAAAACTCTTGTTTCTCCCCCAGGAGCCCAGTTGTGAATCAGAGCAGCTTCTATCTGAGCTCAACACACAAAACAGGAAGAGGGAGAGAAAGAGAAAAACTAGCTTCACACTGGCTGGACTAAACAAAGTGGGCAGAGGTACAAGAGTTGGAGGATGGGGGTGAGAATCCCGGCACTGCAGAATGGGTAGAGAGTTTTATGGTGGTGACACACACAAGCCAGTCCATAATCATTTTGAGAGTAGACACAATAGAGGAGGTTCGGCCAAGTGAGGCAAAGTGGGATTGATGGAATAAAGCTTAGGCACCTGCCTGGACTGAAGAAACTTGGAGGTCTACTATGAATACTGAGATCCAGCCAAGGCTTACATACAACATGATCTGGGCTTTACACAGTCAAAGCCCTCCATCCTTCCTTGCATTGTCTTGTCTGACACATTGAAGGATGTGAGGGAGTCGGGTGCAGACAAAGGCCTCTCCCGGCTGGCCCATTAGCTGTAGAGAGCGATGTCCAGAGTGCTGGAGCATGTCCCCTGCTCCTGGGTGGGGGCTGTTTTATTAATGAGCCAATCGAATGGGTGCAGGCTGTGGGCTGGTCACTGCTGACTGTAGGGAACACCTTGGGCGGCCAGCCTGGTGAATGAGTGTAGCTAGGAGTCAGAGGACCAATCCCTGCAGGGGCCCCAGCCAGTAATGTACTCCCTGGCGGCCCTTGGTGGAGGCACATTTGACAAATGGACTCCTTTAACAGAGCTGCGCCGGGGGATCTGGGCTCTGGTGTTGGCTCATGGCTGGTTTACCTGCCCACTGCCATGCTCGCTTCTTCATCTGCACCGCCTCCCCTGAGCTCAGACAGCTACTGACTGATAATGAGGCCATGTACACATGAATGGATAGGCCAGACATCCAAAGACACACAAATGTGCAAGCACACACACTATACATATACACAGACACTGAGCCTGACAGTCATGAAATAGGCAGTGCTGATGGGCCGTTGTTAGTAGCATGGAATTGTGTCGTTGGAACCATTGCCATGATGACTATGATGGATTACAGTGGAAAACTAGCAAAGAAAACCTTACACTATCTTTGGAAAAATAGGGTAACAAGAGAAGCTTGACGTAAAATGCAGCAATTAGCATTGGTCATTAGTCAATATTTGGATAAATATTTAATTAAGGAAAATGACTTACAATGACAATTTACAAAGATTCGATTTGGCTTTTGGAAGTACTTTTAGACTTTGTTTTGACGGACATGAATTTACCCCTGAATTCAATGTGTTCTATATGTCTAAATCAGACAGACAGGAAAATGGTGCTTGACATTTGCACCACACTGGCTTTCCACTGATTATACTTTTGTTGATATTTGTCTTTAAAAAAATAATTAAATCTTTAGCGGACTTTCTTTTTTTTTTGGAGGGCAAACAATGTCTTGTTTTCCACTGTGGTTGCAGATGCTGGGGTGGGAGACATGTAGTGCGACAGATCTGGATGTGTGTAAACAAGGAGATGAGTGCATTTGTGTTTTCTTCGTGCGGTGCAGGATTGTGACAAATTCCAGAGCAAGTCTCTAGTGAGTCCCACTGCTTTGGTGTCAGCACCGAGCGGCTGTCTTTGCGTGATGGAGCCGAGAAGCGCTGAGCACCGCGGCCTCCCTTGGGATACGTGCCGAACAAGATGTCGCCTGTCAAGCGGGGAGCATTTGAAAATAAATAACATCAATGATGATTTCAGTTTACTTGTCACAAGCGTGTGCGCTTTGAGAAGTGATGCCATCACTCTGCCGGGAATGCAATTGCTCCTTTTCCCCCTCACCCTCCTCCTCTGAGACAGGCCTTGGATGCTAGACGCACTCCATTTCCTATTCAGATTCAACATCAATCTGTTGGAGGCTCCAGATATCAGTCTTACGAAGCTACTGGGTGAGATGCGTGCAGTGATCATTTATTAGAGACACTATAAAAAAAAATGGCGGATTACTCAGTAGCCCATCTCTAAATCTTTGAACATATCTGCTTTCAGAAGGCAAAGAAGGTTACTTACATAACCTGGATGCCTATGGTAAAATTATGATTATACGTGCCCTGCATCACACAATTAGACCAAGCCTTTTCCATTACTTGCAGCAATACAAATGACTTTGTTCATTTTAGGCATTTGTATCCCTTTAATCTGTGTTATATTGAATTGTTAAGGAAAATTCATAGCCCCAATGCAGCCATCCAAAATGTCAAATGACAAGACCAATAATTACAGCCTGATCCCAGAACAATTCTAAGGACAATTTATTAGCCTTGACTGGAACTCAGTTTGTTCAATAACTCAAAGCAGGAGACAGGTGAGGCCATTCATCACATACCCAGTTGTGTGTGTGTGTATGTATATGCATGTCTATGCACTCATTTGGCCTCAGCACATTGGAATGAAGCCCAGCAGGGGAGCCTGAACCGATTGGAGTCTCAAAAAAGACCAAAGAGCACTTGTAACACAAAGAGTTTCATCTCAGCTCCTTAAGGAGAACCATCTGTTGTAAGGCAGCCTTTCTCTCGCTCTCACTCCGCAGCTCTACAGTCGATCGTAGGTCAAGAGCAGGAAAACAAATGTGCACTGAGCACATGTGTCTGTCTGTCTGCCATTCCTCCATCCAGAGATTACATATCAGAATGTTCTTTTGGCAGCGCTGCAAAAGACAGAGAGGGAGAACCAAGGTCTCTAAGGTATGGAGGCCAGATCTGACTTCCTTAGAAAGGCATCATAAATTGTTTGCAGTGTGTTCATCTCTTGAAGACTGGGGCTCATCTCAAGTGGATGGAGACTGTGAGGAGGGGAGGTGTTGGAGAAAATACAGAGGGACTGGATGAGGTGAAGGAAAATGTGGGGAACTGAAAGATGGGGAGTTTAAGCATCTGGGTTTGGCTGTCGGGCAGAGGGAACATCTAAACACACTTGTTCCAGACTCCTTCCTGTTGTTTAGCGGTGCTGCACTGTCATGGCCTAGCAATCCCACCTTCCCATGAGCACCGGGGCAAGACACACACCAGACAGGAGGAGCTTAGGGAGGTCAGGCTTACCTGTGTCTGTATCTGAGTATGAACAACCAGGGAGTACGGACATGCATTTTTATCTATCAGCACGTAAGTGGTCTTTCATCACCCCGTGGCCCCCTCCCTGTCGTCCTTATCCCTAGCTGGCCTGCACATAGTGAATCAACCACTTGCTGTGCACCTCAGAGCCACTGGCTTCCAATGCCTCCATGTGTTTCCCTCTCACTCAGCACATACAGTATCTGCCTTTGATTTGGGGCTCGTCTGAGGTCCAATCGATCACAGTATAAAGGCCCCTAATCAGGAACAGGAAGGAGGAATGGGCAAAATCATACATCAAGGCTTTCTGGCTGGCTGCTGGCCTCCTGCAATTCTTTCTGTCATGCTCTCTTTACCCTGTCACTCTCATGACTATGTTGTTGTGTTGATGTCTAGAAACAACCAGAAGCACTAAGAGCACTTCTTTGCATAGTGGGAGAAACAAGGGGGCACCTAAAAAACCCAGAACTCATCATTACAAACAAAATATTCATGCAAATGATGTGGTCCTGTTCAAGAGCAATCTGTACCAAATATGTCACCTGCTTTTGACCTATTGTAGTGCCATCTTTGGGAGAACCAGTGTACTATTCAGGGCATCTGAAAGCAGCAGTGACTTGTATCCTTCCCAGGTTTATTCTTCTGACGAATGGTATCTCAGATACTGCATGTATCAAACAAGTAAATTAAAGACCTCGTGGAGAAAAAGGCTGATCTGTAGCTCTCCTCATGATGAAACTATCAATGATAGCAAGAAGCTACGGAATTTAACATAACTTGTGAAGTAGAAGCTACTTCCCCGAGGTAGCTCACCTTGGAGAGATGGGGCATAATTCATGATAAGCAGAGTGATAAATAGAAGGACAGAGAGAATGAGGGGAGTGATAGAAAAAGCAAGTAGTAGTTAGTATATGGAACATAAACCCAGAAAACCTCCTGTCAGTTGTGGCCTGACTGAGCCTTTTATCTATGCCTTTTCAGATGGAGTCATGTCGTGAGCAGAGAGCAAGAGGGGGGGTTAATGAGCAGCATTGACTGCTATCAGCCTCAACAGTGCCCAGGCCCTTGGCCTTTATAAAAGAATCATATCCTTTCACCCTAATTAAAAGGTAATGCTTTTACCTGGAGGGTGACCCCTATGAACCTGTTTCCTCTCCATCTTTAACAACCCCCCCCCCCATCACTTTCAATCAGTCCATCTGGTGATTTCTTTTCCTCCCTGTCCAGATCCGAAGAGGATGGTCGACTGGAACTGTTGTTATTTATTTTTCTTCACCAAAAATTAAGAAAAACAGTGGCTGCAAAAAAATAGTCACAGAGAGGCAGAGTGGATACAGCAGATCTTTTGGATAAGTCTATCTCATCCTCTTCCTTGTCTTCTTACCAAACCCCTCCATCCCGTTTGATCATTCTCACTGGTTGTGGGATTAAGTGACTCTATGTTGTGGTATTGTGGGTTCATTGCTTTGGAAGGCCGTCCCATCGCATTACCAGAGAGAGTGGGGAGGTGAGGTCCTCTAGCCCTGAATTTCCCCTAATCATGTCTCCATCTTTTTGTCTCTTCTTCCTTCAAATACGATGCAACAAAATAACCACAGCAGGCATTATTAATGAACTAGAATGGGCGAGGAGGGAGGAGCTCATTTCTTATTTATGAGACGCTAACCAACTGGCAACCTTCCTGACAGTCCTATCAATGAACTTTAGTGGCCCTGAGGCCATTCCATCTCCCTCTAACTTGCTCCCTGTACCTGTCCCAATCCCTTGCTCACATCCTGCCAATGCACTTTCCTCTCTTTGTGAACCTGATTCTGGCCTTCGTCAGTTAACATGGCAGGATTGGAGGAGGGAGGGGATTGGAGGGGTAGGGAGGGAGGTGGTGCAGACCTGTAATTTGTGCAGGGGATTTAGACATTAGAGGGGGAAAAAGGGCTCTCTTGGGACTAGGCAGTTGATCAGCCGTGGCCCCGATGGAGCAAGCCAGACAAATAACAAATGACAGCTCTGTGATTAAATCAAACCTTCTACTTTAAGTGTTGAAGTATCTGCCTGTCACTAACAATCTAGGGCTTGTTAAAGCTCCCATCCCCTCCTCCCCCATTTAAGAGCCCTGCCTCCCTCGTGCCACAGAGTCCCATCAACCTCCCACCCCCTCCTCATTCTCAGAACTCCCCCTCTCTACCTTCCTCTACCCCCAAAACACATCAATCAAACAGCTCCCCCTGGACACCCTCCCATCTCCTCCCTCCTTACTCCTGGCTAGCCATCTACTCTCAGGAGAATGTATGAAGTTACGCACGTGCAAACACACACACACACACACACACACACACACACACACACACACACACACACACACTTTCCTGTGTGTGGAAAAAAATCTCCACATACTAATATAAGAGGTGCTTTGGCATAACATTTAGAAATTCATGCAAAATGGATACGATGCCTGTCGCAGTTGGGTAAAATAATGAAATCTTCAGTCAGGATTCACAGCACTATACCATGAGAACTATACCATGTGATCAAAATGTATGATTATAGCTCAATAGCAGCATCTTATGCTATCTCATTATGGCTTTTATCTTGAAAAAACAATTTGAATATTCATCACTCTAAGTGCTCATTAGGAATGACCACTAAAACAATGCTAGATTCAAACTCTTTTGTTATAATTATTGGGGTATACTTTAATAATTTCTAATGATGCTGATGAGTTGCTGTACCATGACAGTTTTGTTTTCATTCTTTACGTTTTAGTGTGCAGGGACTGATAGCAAAAAGTCATATATTCACATGTCTGTTTTGTGGATTTGTTAATTCTCAAACGTTTGTGAATCTTTAAAATGTCCAAAAATAGTTGGGTGTTAATGTTTGAAATGGCACTAATAATGACCCTCTTGTAAATATTGGAAAGTGGCAACACAAATAAATTGTTCATGGATAAAAAATTAAGCTTTGCATTAATTCTGTTAAAAAAATGAATGCAAAGAAAATTCTGAAAATAAGAAAAATTGTAAGGAAATATATTTTAGACCTTATTTCCAAGATGCTGAGAAGCTGAAATGGACGTCTTTAAAAAACAACTGACTAAATCTCCATATAATATTGTTGAAAAAAGAAGAGAAACTAAAATGGAGCTTAAAATAAATAAATATATACATATACATATTTATATGTATATATTTATAACAAAATCTCTATATTTACACTGATGAAAAAAGAGGTGACGAACTTACATAGAGTTTTTCTTCAAACAGTTGAAGATATCTAAATGTAAAGGCACTGTTTTGGTCTTTGGTACCTTTATTTTGGATTCACATCCTCCATGTTGTTTTACTGCACAACCTGTTGGGGTAAGTCACAACAGTCTCTGATGACATTAAACCGCAGCATTATGCCCTGCTCTCCTACATATCTATGTAACCTTTTCACACAACATTAACATCATTATACCTTGTGGCCACAAAAGCTTCCTACACCGGAGACCAACACACTGGGAGTCAAACTGGGGCCGTTTGCGGGAGGGGTTGAGGCACCACATTTATGATTATCATCAGACCCAGCTTTGCCATCGCTGCTGGCCTGACTCTATCAGCAGATTTTATTGTCTGCTAGGATAAATGGAGACAGCATTAACCCCTGTGGTGAGCCTATATACCCTTAACAGTGAAGCCAACAGTCCCTGGAATAGCAAACATTTACAAGTGCCATAACCAGCTACACGAATGAGGAACAGGAAGCGCTTGCCCAAAGAAGTTACCTGACCTTATAAAATGTCTGGCTGCTCAGCTGCTCTGCTGCCCGTTGGGCAGGCTGTTGATGTCTGAACACTGACATGATTTAAGGCTAAATTAGTATTCATCACACCAGTCACAAGCCATTAATCTAATATCCCCAACATGAAATGATATGCAAATTGCTGCCCATTGTAATGCTGCACCATGCGTCAGTGCTTCAAAATGGCCACTGCTGAAACTGCATCACAAGTTCTGCACAATGAAAAAAATATAGGTGCCCTACCTTTCCTCCATATAAAAATATAGCTGATCTCAAAATACCTGTAATGTAATGAATTTGATTTCGCAGAGGCGGATATGTTCAACATCGAGAGACATACAGTATATTGTAGCTGCCCAGAAGCAATTGTCAGTGAATGTCTTTTACAAAGGTGTGGGTTGGCAAATATTGTTTACGTTCTGAATATAAGTGGCATGTTAGTATAGGTGACACCTGGCCCAGATTGTATTCTTTAAGTGCTTAACACTGCAGACTCGAAAGATGTCCGTGTAATGGTTTGTATTTTATTCATTGATAAACAACTGTAGCTGCGTTCAGCTTGAATTCACTTGGTTACACTTATCTCCAGAGGTCAAAAGTGGTTGAGAAGTCTCTATTGTATTGTATTTTTCACATTTTTTTTTTCCTTTTGTGAAAACTTGCCAGTTTCAGAAGCTACTGTATCTATTCTGCCCACAGCCACCATTGAAACCTACACAGTGCAAGTGTTTACTAAAACAGAACTCGGATGAAACATCCCCTTTACTAGTTTTACTGCCTGTACTTTTTTATATTCACCATGATTTTTGAAGTAATGCCATTGCAAAATTGCTACTTTGGGCTAACTGAGCCCATTAAAATTTTCAACAAGGGTAACAGGCTTGTGATACATCAGAAAATGAGTTGTTTTTTTTTCTTCCCAAAATCCCCAACTTCATTCAGCAAACTTTCTTGCTACATGACTATTCCTCCAATACACTGTACATCGAATACAAAGAGCATTGCTTTTTTTTTGCTATTAATGATGTAACCAATGTACCCATACTTTTATTAGGCGCAGAGTACTGTATGTTAATGATTAATTGAAAAAATTACTTCTGATAAGCAATTTTAGGCTTTGTTTATCAAAAGAATTCTGAAACACTGGCAGCTGGAAAGTGTGGTTTGCATAGCAGAGACCGAACAATGGGGCCATTTCAGAGGAAACTGAACCACAAGATGTTGATAATTCAAACCTACTCCACAGCACTGATACCTGTGCAAACTGCATTACCTGGGTGCAGAGAGAAGAAATTTGGCAAAGGAAGATGCAAATGAACGCACATTTCTATCCACTGTTGTTCTGCTTTTATTGATAGTCTACACCAACTTTTTCACTTCAGCCAAGTATAAAGAAATTGAGCAAAGTGTTAGTTCAGGCAGGCCACAAAGTCAAGCTCAGGCCACAATCCCAGTTCATCAGCCGATAGCAGCTAATTTCAATGCCAGCCCACATGAGTTTGATGGCACAGCTGTTTCCCTTCAAGGGAACCAACTTGCATATCTCATTAATAAAAACAGGTGAAAGTTAAACCCTCTATAGTCTGTCTTTGTCTCACTCGGTTCAAATCAGCTTTATGGGCATGGCAGTACAGAATCCTATGTGACAAAAGAGTAAAATATGTCATATTGTCATAATAGAGACGTTATGAGCTCAACGATGATCAAACGTATCATATGATAGTTCTATGTGTTTATGAAAAAACATATAACACAAATTAAATGTAAATCAGGTTTCATGCACCACAAAGTCTTCACTTAGCTAGCTACCAGCTCTGTACACTCTATCAGTGCTGAGTACTTTTCCAGGATTAAGACTAGTAAAATACATGTTTTGACCACTCTGCTTATAAGGATGCCAGACAATGTGGGTTTGACTGATTGGTCAAAGATTAAACTCTACTATTGGTATGGTATTGTGACGCCAGTCCCTCACTGTATTCATTAAGCCCAGTAATTCTTGTATGTTTTTATTGACAGTTGTATCGATTTGGCTGTACACGCAGCATCGATGTGCTAAAGATGAGTGCATATGCCTAAGGGTGAACTCATTAAAGAATGCATGGTCTCCAGAGGTTATCAATAAAGTCAATATAGCCTTTAGTAATAATTAAGTATAGACAGTGTAGTGCTGTTGCTGAATTATATTTAGACTACCTAGGTTTGAGCTCTTCATCCGCACTTGGGCTTGTCCAGTTTTATGAGCAAAACAAACCATATATCTAGGCAATTTCAATTCACACCTCACCATAGTAAAAGGACATGACTGGACAATTGTTTCTGGCGGTGTGCCTGGCTCTGAGGCTGAGGCTAGGGTCTGAACTCTGTCGGGGAATATGCCTGGTGACAGATGCTCCGGAGACATGGGCCACGGTGAAGGCCCAGGGAGAGCAATTAGCACAAATGAAGCGGCTATGTTGTTAGATGGTCTTTATTAGCCTCAATGGTCAGTTCGGAGGCCGCTAGTCTCCTGTGATCAGACTTTCCTGGTTGGCTCAGGCCATTTTACTGGCATTCGTGATCATGCGGGCTCAGTTTTTCAAGGTGGTAAGACCTGTGATTATCAATAAAATCAGCAAGTTACTGATGCTCATGTCTGATATTATGGATGTGATACTGTTTAGTTTGATTACAGGTCGTAGAAACAAATCAAATAAGTGTTTGTATCCTTCATTAATTACTGGTCTTTGATGTTTTTGGCACATAAAAGATAAAGACATAATCACAAAGTTTATTGAAATACTCCATTTTCATCACTTTCAAATGACGGACTTTTGTTATTCTGTTTTGTAGGCACCCATTGTAAAAAACAAATGAATAAATAAATTTGCCGCATGCTAATTGCTAAAATTACATTATAGATGACTACTAAAGTAATCATCAATCACCGCCTTGTGTTCATTTTTTGCTTCTCCTTTGTGGTATTTATTGTCACAACCTTTTGAAATATACCTTGTCTTCTCATGTGCTGGTGGAAATTGCAGTACAGAACGTCTTGCTCCGTACCTCGTATGATATCATGCTGCTGCGGGGCTTTGGGACAGCTTCTTGTGCACCTCTCTTCTTTGTCCTGCGTTGCATGTTGGGAAAGAGCTAACCTGTGTGCTGTTCTTCTCCTTTGTGAGGGCCCTGAGAGACCGCCCTGCTAATGTTCCCCTCCTATTTTACAGCAGTACTTCCTGGAACAGACCCCCTACTAGTCATCAGATGCTACATTAAGGGAGCACTCTGAAGTCTTCTACCACCACTAAGGGCCCCTGATAAATAACTTATGGGGGAGAGGATTCAAAACATCTCTCCTATTACTAGCCTCGATTCATTTTTTACAGTCTCTCGGGCCCCCCATCTGTCCTGCACTTCAAACGCATTTGAATGCTCTGAGATACTTTCCCTACTCTCTCCTATGGGATCCACGTGAAAGTAGAGTGGGAGGGAGGTAGGGATGTGAGGGGGTTGTGTGGAAAGGAAAGAAAAGGAATATGACGGAGCCAGGAGCTTTGAGCATCAGAATGTGCCGAAAGCATCTCTCCCATCACCTTCCTTTCTGACTATTCTACACAGAGGGGAAGAAACAAAGCATTTCAAGGAGAGGGAGAGGAAGGAGGCGGGAGCGAGAGATTTGTGGTTGGAGCGTCATGGTCCGGCTCAGAGCTGCCACTCTCTGACGAATTATAACACGTCCAACAACTCAGCTTTTCCTCATTCGCAATTACAAATTAGTCCATTAGGCTGTCAGCTGCCTGTCCCTTCTCTTCTCTGTGCTGAAAGGGGATGTGAATGTGTGTGCCTGTGCCTGCTGGTTGTGCGTGCGTGTGTGTGTGTGTGTGTGTGTGTGTCTGTGTGTGTAGGCCCATAAGGGTGGGCAAAGGGAAGAGAGCAGATGGGAGGGGATCTTCCCTGGGTTGGAGATGGCAGTTTTCAAGTCACATAACGAGACAAACAAGCAAACCAACAGTTGTAATTCGACGTGATGTCGACAGTAATTGTCTGATGCTGCGGGTAGGCGCAAGGGTGGAATAAGGGTGCGGCAAGTTGGCCTCGAAGTGGTAGTTATGGAATATAAATTGGAGCTGCCTGTTCTCTGAAGGTAGGATAAAAAACACAGGCACCCATTTTTGCGAGGCCATCACAACAGTGTTGTTGCAACCAGCCTATCAGCTTAAATGGATTTTAAATTAGCACTGAGAGCAGTGAGAGCTAATAACATATCTGAGCTGAAAGGAGCTCACTCTGTGTAAAGAAAAGCATATGTGTGACATGTATGGATTTTGATGGAGTCAAGATGGCTTTCACTGATCCCCTTTATTGAGACCATGAATTTTTCCCAGCTTGTGAATCAGGCCTATTCATATTTCAAGCAAATTCAATTTGAGCTCCAGATCAAAGATATGCATGTGACCAATTTAGTGTAAGGTAATATTAATTGGGAGACACTTATTCAGAAGGCGACAATCTGATTTAACCAGCATCATTGTAAATCACATAAAAATGTAATTATTGCTCCCTTTCCCTTAATGAATCAGCGTGCCTTCTATCCAATGTGCACGACCAAAGCCTCAAGTTAGGACCTGTGAAAAGGAGTTCATTACTGAAAAAAAAAAAACCCTTGTCGTAGCAAACCCCATCTTCTCTATTGGGCACCTCTTATTACAGAATATTATGATTCAGATTACTATTCATTCAATTTGGGCTTTAACTTGGTAGTTAAGTCCAACTGTTTCTCCCTTCTGGCCACTTTTGCAGCCAGTTACTTGATGTCAATGCCCAGATGATTATTTCTGCCATGAAAAGTGTCCTGTGGATCTAGGTGGAAAGCATAACCACAGTGTCTTGAAGTAATAAGACAGATCTCCTGATATCACTAGCAGAGTAAATCTAATGAAATCATGCAGGAATTAAGTTGTTTAAGGGCTAAACTCTGGTTCTTGGTGGATGATAATGAGCATGCTATGTGGGAACCCCCCCTCAAGCCCCTCTGTCTATGTTGAACTACTTACATTGCTTTCATCCAGCCAGCCTAAAAAAAAAAAAAAAGAAAAAAAAAAAAGGACACAAGCAAGTCTTTCAAAGGACAAGGACGGTGTGGGGGGTTTGGGGAGCAAGGGTAAACTTAACAAGCAGAGATCTTACAGATTTAAAGGTACAGCTAAAAATTTATGAAGGCATGTTTGGACGGGGGCCACGGTGAACAGCTTGGCCAGCTGAGCGGCATCACAGCGGGATGCCTAATAAGCCCTACGCAATTTTTCACCCCATATTTTATCAATAAAAAAGCAGTTTAAACAGCCTCCCCCGAACCACAGCCGCTGTACTGCCTGCCATCTGGAGCCCTCTTTCATTTTATAATCCAACTGTCATTAAAATGCTTCTTGGCAGTTTACAGCTCGTTCCCCCTGTGCAGATGTGGAAGCGATCTTCAGACGGGGCCCTCTGATCAAAGTGTTTGCTGTTGTCAGACAGAACACTTACCACCCTCAGGCTACCTTCCAGTCCTATCCGGACTTAATGCCTTCCATTATTTATTTATTTCCACACTTCTGTATTTATCAGGTGCACCACTCCCAGCAGAGCTCGGGTCAGCTCCACAAGCTGGCAGCAGTTGCCTTGAGGTTAAAGAGGCAGGCAGCAGACCGTGAGTTTGCAGGTTAGAAATGCTGTTAAGGTGCCGTTAGGCAAAGCAAGTAGCCTAAATTAACTGGTGGAGTTAACATTAACTAACAGCAAATGGCCAAAAGGAAAGGATAACAAGGAAGCCAAGCCCCTCAATCTGACCCTCCTCCTACTGTAGTGCTATTACTTTTGGTCGCTGGATGCAAGTGGACTGAAAGGATATTGAGATCCAGAAACAATAACAGATAACAGATAACTTTTAACTTTTACTCCCGATCAAACTAAGAAGTCATCTACATTGCACGATGAAAGGACACTATATATGCCCGTTAGTAACTGGAGCATTTTATCTATTAATGTGCTCATTAGAGTGACATTTTGTCAACACAATGCATCGTTTCTCTGTCTGTAGGATTAAAGTTCTGTCTGTGATTTAATGGGTTTTTATCACCACCGGGACACAACATTGTAAGATTATATGTGAGAAAATGATGGAACAATCACTTAGAATGACAAAATAACAGCAGAGTGCAAACGTCTGCCAAGGCAAAAAAAAATGTTCTAAGAAAAAAAAATGCTTGCAAAGTTAAGGAAAAGGATGAAAAATTCCCAGATCTGCCCCTTCATTCGGATCCACACCAATCTTCCCTGGTAAATCTGTGCAAATTGGTTCTGGAGTTTCTGCTGACAAATAAACAAGCCAACAACCAGCCATGGTTGAAAACATAACCTCCTTGGCGAAGGTAAAGCAATTGTTACATGCATTATTGCTAGTCATAAACAAGAGATAAATATGAGCTTTGTAACCTAATAACATGAACGTTTCTGGCAGCAGAAACAAAGGTAATGGCAAGGGATCAACCCGTTGGCACTGTCTCTGTATCATATCACACTGCCACATTCACTGTGTGCACACGCATGACTTGCAGGCCGGCCAGCGACCTGCGGCCTCCTCACTGATGTGACGCGGCACGCATGGCGTTAATGCTCCGACCGGGTGTTGATTGAGCTCCCCTAAAGCCAGTGACGCATGTTGCCTTTGTTTGGCAGCCATCCCGGTGTAAGAACTGGGGCCATATTCCGCCTGTCAGTGCCATGTGTTTGCTCTCCTCAGAGCACAGCGGCTGATGCCACTCAACCACCAGCCCCCTACCTCCCACCCCCTGGCATCTCTGTGGGCACCCGAGGCCGAGCTGGTCTGCGCTAATGAAGTCAAATTAATTTAATGGATTCCCATGCTGCCTGCGTCTGTAGTGCTTGGCAGGGGGATAGTTTTAATGCTGGTCTCTGTCTGTGGTTCCACATGCCATACATAACCAAGAGCTGCTATACCGCTTCTGTGTGTCAAGCCAAAACTGACGGGCATATCAGCTTCTGTTGTGCCCATGTGTACTGCATGACTCAGAATTGATCTTCACTGCACCCATTAAAACTAAAGTGACAGAGAGAGTTCCCCCGTTAATTCTGGGGAGAGCCAGGTGTGTCCACTAATTAAAGCTCACAGAAAAGACGAAGGGAAAATAACTGGCAAATGAACATGAGTGACAGCCATCGTTAATACGTGCTCCCGCTGCCCCCTGAGCCTAAAAATCCCCCCGTTAACTTTTATGGAGCTCCCTTTGATACAATAATTATTTTTTTCTTGTAATCTTTCTAGCTCTGTACCTTTTCCCCTGGCTGGTGCAGATCAAAGCGGGCTGGTTTTATGTATAAGGGACTGCAGAGGCTGGGGTTTCTGGTTTAATTGAAGGCAGCTGGCCCCTGTGTGTGTTTGGGCCTGATCTGAGTGTGCTCTCCGGGGTTCTCAGCTTTCCACATCACATACACATTTGCCCACGGAAAGTTCCCTTCTGAGCCCAAGTGACGCGAGGGCCTGCAAGGCTTGAGGTCTGGCATTTGCCAGCCCATCCACAGGCATCCCAGTGTTTAGATTGACTTGGAGATGCTCAAGTAGTTTGCAAAAGAAAGATGGAATATGTTTTCTCAGTGGGTGGGAGAGAGGGTCAGACTCAGAACTCACTTCCTTTATTGTCCATCATCACTATTATGAGCACTGCAGATGATCCCTTCCCATAAAGACGCAAGGTTGTGAAACTTGGCTTCAGTAGGACATTTTTAGTAAATGGAGACAAAATACAGGGCTTCAACAAATAACCATGGCCTATGATTTCATGATTAATGTGTGTTGATTTTCCTTATAAAATTTCTATAAAAAATATGATTAGCGTACTACTTTGCTGACTGGCCTCTTTGTCTGAGGAGGGAATTGAGGCTCTCTAAACATTCTTGTTGCAGCCACAGTGGGCCTAAGCTCCATTTTACTGATGTATTCCTGGCCAAAGAGGAAGTAATGCTTCTTCAGGGAAACATTATCCACAATGGCACAGATTCCTAATAACAACAGGGAATTCTATATTTATCCCTGATTGCATATGCCATTTGTTGTGGAGGAAAAACCATGTCTTCTTGCATTAGGAAGTCTTGTGCAGACAAGCCAAGGCTGGGACAGACATGAGCCTTGGTGCGCCAGCTCTAAACGCACACAAAGTCTGTCTTGCATTTCCAGCCAGAAGAAATGTGTAAGTAATTACAGTCCAACCATGTTTATTGAATAAAAAACCACTTAGGCATTATGTTTATGCACAATCAGAAACACTCAAATCTTACATCTTACATGTACACACGAACATTTGTGTCTTTTTTTCCTCTTTCCACAGAACATCTGCACCCAATAGGGAGTCAATTTTACTTTTATTACTCATGTGGAAAAATGTATATAGTGCTTGGATTGTTATTCAAACACAGGCCACTTGAAAAACAATGAATGCTGTGCCATGCTGCTTTGGAGCACAGCGGACACACACTGAGCATGGGGTTAGTCAGTTTAGCTGCCTGTTTAACTTTGTGTCACACAACTGCATTGAGATTATTCCCTGGGCTATGTGTTATGCTTTACTTGTTATTAAGTAGATGTGCATTAACATGCATCATGCATCATTCAAAACATATTACACAGAAAGTGACTTCAGGTTATTTACATTAAGAAGGTTTATGTTTAGTATGTTTAATATTAGGTTTTTATGTTTAACATTATGTTTTGTAATCTAATTATTTTTGAAAGATGAAGTTATGCAACCAATAAAAGCTGCAACTCTTAACAGTACAAAGTACATTTATTCTGTTTATTAGAAATATTGATAAATGTAGATTTAAAGAGATTGCTACGATGAAAAAATGATGAAATGTACTTGTGCAGTTCTTTTCTACAGTGCAGCATTCTACAGACACAGTACCAGTACCAGTCAGATGAAATGTGGCACCACAGCTGGCGTAATACCTCACAACTTGTCAGGTTTCATAGGGCATACCACATTTTCTCTATCGCTGTATCATTGAACTGACGAGATCTCTGGCAGAAAATTGTGTAATCGAGCATTTCACCTGGCCGTTACAGAAAACTCTCCCATTACAGATCCAGGGCTCTCATGTGGGAAAAACAGTGTTTGAGGAAAGCCACCTCTAAAAATGGATCTGGTTGAGGTGGAGGAAAAACATATACTGAAACCTGGTTGTTCATTGAAGCTACAATAACTCCCTCAATAACAATAATCAAGAGCTGTTAAACATGGCTGAGTGGTGACAGGATTTTCTCAGAGTTAGCAGAGCACTGGACTTTCAGAGACAGAAGGGTAGGGTGTGTGCTATGATTTTAACAGAACAAAGGGACGATTATTTGTTCTCTGTACTGTCTCTGCCAGCACCAACAGATTCACTCCAAGGAGGCAGTAAGTGAAAGAAGATTACAGACTTGATGCCATGCTATGTTTTTACACCTCCTCTTTTCTGATTGGCTGATGTGGCATTGTTTGCCTTAACCCCTCTATTTTCATCTGCCATGCCAACATCAGTGCTAACCTTTAAGGAAGAACCAGACCAGGCTATTGGGTGCCACATCAATGACGCCACGGCCATGTTGACTGTCCCTGCGTTGCTGTATGACATGCATTGCTAGTGACAAGCTGTCTTTGCTGATGTCAGTTGGCTGTGTCTGCTGGCTGGCCCTGTAGAAGCTCCAAGTCTTTCGCTGTCATCACGCCTCTTCCTCCCAACATGCATTGGGGCTGGGTTTCACCGCTGAGCATGCCCTTACACTCACTTCTCTCAAAGCTTGCGCACACACATCACATACTGCTAAGACTGAAGGCACCCTTCTTCACTTCAGAGACAAATCCAAACGTGCTCCATGATCGCTGTATACTTGTGTGCTAAATGTACAACAGATGAATCGCTTCACAAGCACGAAAAGAAAAAGAAAAGGAAAAAGAAAACAAAAAAATCAGCCTGCAGAGCACACATGATATTGAGTCGAGCAGAATATGAGAGCATGTTGCAAGCAGCTCAATATAAATTGAAGAGATAAATGTTTCCAGGTTCATTATAATAGCCTGATGTGAGGAACATCATGAGACCACCTGATGAAAACATCACATGCTTATTCTGGCTAATGTTGAAAGCTAGAGGTCATCATTATTTTATTCTAAAAGTTGATTACCGCATAACTCTATTCTTAACCTTAACCCTTAGACTTACTGGAGGCCTGAAATCCAAACATTACCAAAATCAGGTGGAAATGGTTTGTCTTTCAAGCTGTATGATGTTTCTTCTTATTTTTCCCCCTTCTCTGTTTTGCTTTTCTTTCAGGCTTAGCCAGAAAGTGAAAAAACCATAGTTAATAGAGGAAGTAGCTAAGTAAGAGAAAGATGAAGAAGAGAAGGAGGGAGGAAGAGAGAAAGACAAAAGCAAGATGAGAAAAATGACATCTCCATATTAAGGCCTGTGTTGCCGGTGTCAGTTCTAATTTCACAGTGCCTGTGGGGAGCTGAATGCAACCAGTCAGCTCTGGTCTCATCTCGTTCCTCCTCCATTTTGAATCAGGGCTGGCGAATCCCAAGCTGGGGGGAAAGGAATATTACTGGCAAATTGGTTTTAGATTAAAGGAGGTGGCGAGGCATTCTGCTTTCTCAGCTCTTTCCCAGGTGCACTTAATCTAATTTCATTAAAGAGATGAGGACGGATGATCACTTGTGTCGAAACATTAAGCCGGTCCATTTTTCCTGTCCATAAAAAAATGTTAACGTTGTCAGCGGCCTGGTGGGTGGCCTGTTTGTTATTGAATATGATGACTCTCGGAGACCGCTCTGGATCTTGCAAAGCAGCAGGGTTTGGGGAGGGCTAAGTGGGAGGGGGACAAACCTACATGAATATATATGACTATTGCTATTTTTCCCTTTTCCGAGATGGTGACGGAGTCGCAGAGGTAAAAAACCGACACCACTAGTATTGACAGATAGAGAGCAGGTAGTACATAAAACAAGTGTATGAGATTTAAAGAAATAACAAAGAGGCAAGGGTTGTGGTGATGTTAACGGATACATTTAAATCCCTACAGCCTTTTCTGCTTATTATTTGTTTTGGATGTACTGCTAGCTTCACAGGGCGTACCCCCAAATACATCCGTTGGGAGGATACCAAAAGCTGACGAGCCATTACTGATAAGCTGGTAGAGACGCTCCAAAGCAGTGATATGGCATTCATTCTGCACACAGCAGGAAGATAAGGGGGTAAAGGAGGAATTAATGTGTCAATCAGAGCCTGTGTGCTGCCCTGGCAGATGAGTACACCGCAGCCATAAAAGAGCTCATAGACAGGATGTGGTAATGGTCCTCGGTGACTCCCCCGGAGACAGATACACTTTCTGCTGAGTGACTGCTTGGCAAATAGGACCGAATAGAATTAGCCGACCTGGGTGTCCTCCACAGTGGGCTATGGTGATGCAGCATTGGCTGTGGTAATGCACCTGACACAAGGCTGCAGAGAATAGAAGCGGCTCATGCTAACGTTTCCCCACACAGACAGTGACTATATTATTTGCACAGGAGAAAGAATACAGAGGAAATTGGAGGAGCCAGTGAGGACGGCAAAGTGGGGCCTAATGGAGATAGGATGACACTTTAGGAGAGCGCATGAACAAACTGAGAAGGGATAAATTCCACTCAATGTCTTCTCTGCCTCTCCAATAAAGGAAAATGACCATCTTGACTCGGAGTATCTCAGACATGTCAGAGGTTGACAGGATTTGCTGGTAGATAGATGACAGGTGCAGCAGGGAGGGGCGGAAACTGATTTTCAGCATTTATAGTAGTTGAGAAGATACTTGGCATAATACCTGGTGTTATGAAACTGTGAAATTTGCAAGGCTTAACAAGTTCTGTAAAACCAAACCAAGTGAGTTGAAAAAGTTATCGGTAATGCCAAATAATAAGTAACCGAAAAGAAGAAAATGAACTGGTGCAACATTTTTCACAAAGTTAAACCATTACACTGACACTGATGAGCATTCACGAGACAAATAAAAATATCTAACTGGGCTGTATATTAAATAACATCTCATTCACAAATATTTGAAATATTGTCCTTGTGATGCCTTGTTATCACATGTCACCACTGTCACCATTACACAAGCACAACCATTCATATTTGTGAAGCACTTAACAGCTAACATGTGCTCCAAGGCTTCTAAGTACATTTTAATCAACTGACAGTCACACAGAAACATTAAGTGGCTCAAAGTATTTGAATCAAGACTAAAGAATAAATGGTGTTCCCAGTTCCATAGCAGGGTCTCAAACAGACCTGAATACACACAGTCCTTGTATTGCCAAGCGATTTATCCAACATGTGGTTAGTCCTTTCATGAGTATCTAATTTAGCATGGCTATGTGCAAACACACCAAGTGCTGCTTTAATAAAAATAAAGACAAAGAAAACATTATTCTCTAAAAGGAATCCTTAATTGTGTGGGTTTTCCCCCAGGTTGCAGTCATAAGTGAGACAATGCAAGGTCAAGCCTGTTATTTTTTTAAAAACGTTTTTTTGAATACTTCTCATCGTCAAGCATCTTGTAATCCCATCAGACGACATCAGACGACAGGCCTCCCGAGATGAAATGCCAGTGATGAGACCACAATACTCCGATTCTGATTGCTTGTCTCTTCAAGGCTGGGCCAATCTACATAGAGATCCCCCTCATTGCAGCCTCACACTGAACTGGAGGTGACCTGGCAATCTCCGAAGAATTCAACTAACATGTTCTGGTAACACATCACTGCATGCTATCTCAAGCATTACTTTGATACAAGCGCGCTTCACAAGGTACAACAAACTAAACTGACTTTGCTGTGGCAGCAACTCGTCAGTTTTTAATTCAAATGCAGTGTAACTGATTGCACCCAGGGGGCACACCTGGAAGCAATATTCTAATTAAGTTAATCTGTGAAATCCTGACAATGTGGGCGTTCATGTGGCTGGTAATCTGATGTGAAAGGAGCCTTTGTTTTCGTTGGAAAGATACGGGAGGAGCTGGCATCCGTTCCAGCAAAACGAAAAATTATCGCTGTCGAGTTATCCTGAGTGTGGGCAATTACAAATGACAGTGTTTGTCTTCCTCCTCATGGAACCCAATTTTTAAACTGCCTTTTTTTTTTTTTTTTTTTTTACTCATGGTGATGGCCTGTCAGAATATTTCTCCCCAGTCTTCTGTTTTCCTCAGCAATTTGATGGGTGATTCAAAACTCTCATCACCTTGATTATGGTAGTATGTGTTTCTTAGGAAATGGAAAGGTCAGCGCTGCTTTAGCCTTTACCCAAATGTTCTTTCCTTCTTGCATTCTTGGCAAATTCATTTACATCAACAGTGTATTTTCAAAGATTCCACAACAGTGAAACTTGTTGTGGAATTATGCTGTCGTTCAGTCCCACGTCCTGTTGGCCACAAATGAAAGCTTTTTTTGTTTAATGTCTCTGCTCCTGGGAATGGAGCACGACCATCATTAAAACAATGGAAAATATTAATAGTTGCCTTGGTCCTCTATTCTTACTTAGATAATACCCCCGTCAACTAGGGCGTTCACATATGCCACTTTGTTGATTGGTTGCTATATTGGGAGCGGCACAGTTTCTTATTGCTGTAATGATGCTGTTTTGATACATATTCGCTGCTTCGGTATTGCCTTTAATAGTATTTCATAATGTAGTTTAAAAGGAGTTAGTTAATGGGGTTTCTAAAGTCTGCTCTGATTTTACAGTCATTGTCCATGTATGCTACTTTTTAAGCAGCCTTTGAGCACCAAGCCCCACATTCAAAAAAGGTCAAGATCAAGCTTTTGAACTGAGAATGGAAACTAAGAACTGAGAGCAAAGCCTGAAGAGACATGATAAAGCAAGAAGAGGATCTAGGAGTGCAACTCAATAGTTATACAAACTAAAGTCAAATAAACAGAATACGTAGCTGCAGCCGTGGTTGAAACTGTCTTGTTTGTGATTCTCTTTTTCATATGCATTTTGTTGCCTGTGGTTTGGGATTTACATTAATGTTTTAGGCATAATGTTTACAGAATAATTCATAGTTCACTTACAGTCCATTGAGTATGTTTTGCACACTGTCAATGCATAGTAAAGTGGATGAAAGTGAGATTATTAATGTGACCTTATCATTTTTCAGTGATTGAATTCTGCATTAACACTTATGAACCAGTAATACATTTCACAAATTGTGTCACACAAGCTAAAATAACTTCATGACATATTGATGACAAGTGCATGAGAAGATACAGGTCTTAATAGATATCTGGCTCTTGACAGTGGACTGTGTAATAATTGGTACAAAATTCAACAAACAGCTGAAAACTTGGCAGCAATGTCTAATAGTCCACCATGTTTGAACTGTATTCCAGTCCAACTAAATTGCCTACTATAACTGCTGCCAAAGGCCATATATGGATCTGTTTCACTGAAGAGACAGGCCGACACCTTACCAACAACACAGCAACACCGCTGAGTTACTACAAACCCGCCAAAGCATCGCTTGTTCTGTTTCTCTCGTGTTACTTTTAGTAGTGCTGTTTAGTATCATAGTATCAAACTCGATATTAAATGTCAAAATTTGTGACACTATATAGAACTGTTACAAGTTTCAAGTAACTGATAGAGCGGGAAGGAAATCACTTTGAGAGCTTCCCTCCGACTTCACCTCCCTCCCTTTCCCCCGCATTGATGCAAGGGAGCCGTATGGAGACTGACAGGACTGCTACGTCTCTTTGTCGTGTCAACTAGCTAGTGCCCTCGGTTCCTTCTCGCCTCAATGAAGAGATAAATGCCTATTGACTTGCCGGGCTACTGTTAATGCATATTGGGCCTGCTATCAATGTATTATTTATAGGGAGAGCCGCAGACATTTCCACAGAACTGGGAGCTAAGCTTACAGGAGATTAGGCAAGCTATCTCATTCATTTACCATGGAGTAATTGCTATACTGTGGAGGAATTAGGATGCATGAGGCTCCCAAAAGGCGTTTCATCTTGTAACCAGGTGGCTGCCATCAGCCAGTCACCTCCAAGTCTGTGATAAACCAACACATAGAAGTGAGATGATAGACTACATCTGTCAAATTGTCAAATGGTTAATACATAAAACACTGCTATGCTTTTTTTTTTACAGCACACCAAGATGCTGGTGCAACCCACAGTTCTCATTTTCCTTGTCCATTGACAACTTCTGGTAAAAAAAAATGAAGATTACATTCAGGTTACTGTAAGTAAAACTAAGAAATGCTGTCAAAGATGCTCATAAACCTCTAAGAATATCTCAGGGCGCTTCTCCATGACTTCATCTAGGCAAAAATGGAAATTACAAGTTGAGCAGCTGTGAATTCTGGTTGCTGTCTTTGATTAGGTTATGGTTGTTGAACTGAGCTTAGACACATTCCAATTCATTTTGTTAAACAACTTGCTCTGTTTTCAAAATCTTACCTACATTTCTGTGAATTACAGGAACGTATGTCTGTGACTAAAATATAATTAGCATTTCACTACTCTCAAATGTTACCCTAAAATTATTACATAAGATGCAGAAACTGGTGCTATGATACTGCTATCTGCTAACAGCAGAGGTGGGTTGTATATGCCATGCAATAAGATTAAATACACACACACTAAAGCTTACAATATAGCCTTATAGTTTTCTCATATGAACTCCGGACAATATCCGGACATTGTACAGAGTTGCCCTTTCCCACATGTAGCAGACAACAGGAAATTGTCTGTGTCAGATGTGTTCATACCTACTGGAAAGATGGGGATGGCATCTGGGAGGCGTGCAAGGCAGCATAGAAACGTAATCAACACGCCCACTTGCTTGCTGTGATTTCCCCAGACTATGACCTGCTCTATTCACACATCGGCTCAATTGGACATTACACGGACTTTGCACAAAGGGAGCTGGCAGGGAAAAATCTGTTTACTCTCTGGTCCAACTGATTTTGACATTTGTGTTCTCACAGACAGCTCCTCCAGGTAGTAAGTTCAGGGTTGTGGTACATGTGTGAAAGCACCTGTAAGTTACATATGCAATGATCTAGGCTGAAAGGCATATTTAAGACATATTCAGGCATAAAGTGCTCCAAAAATAAAAGATGCCTATTGCCATATCTATTTAGACTGCATAACAGAAAACTAACACTGAAAAACAGCTTCTCTCTGCACCACATTTTCCTTGTCAGTTTCTCTTTCTGTAAGATGCAAATGATCAACAGTGGTGGGACCAGCAGTGTCTTTTACCCCTCTTTTTTTTTTTCTGCTAACAACACACTATGACTGTCTTCCCCCTTTACTCGAGAGCTCAAATTTGTTATTCACAACTCTCAGCCACTTCATGTGGTGGGTGAATAAACACAGGAAAAGCAGTCTTACCTTGTCGTCAATGTCACTCTCGCTGTCACACTGTAACAGAAAAGAGACAGAAAAAGGAAATATAAGGAATTATTCATTTGCACCCCCCAGTAGCTCATAATCAGTGCAGATGTTATTTTTGTGTGCAACCTCTCATTCACTGACAGCTTTCAGTGCAAACGGCAGAGGATGAAGAGGGAAAGGAGAGTGTCGTAGTCTAAGAGAGTTTTTCAAGTATCAAAAGCAGCACAGCCGCACAGAATGCCATTCTGGTCTTTCTGTCACAAATTCAATGCTGTAAATTTGCAAAAGATGAGAAAAAAAAGGGATAATACTATACACTGGGTTCTATTATAAAGACCCTGTTCAGTGACTTTGTATTCAGCTGCAGCTTGTCATTTAGCCTTTTAAGTGTACTTTAAAATTGGATGATAGTATCTCAAGGACACAGAGAGCCTAGGCTCTTTGAATACTCAAGCACAGTGCCTATTAAGTGTGGTATTTCAAATTCGTCTTGTGACAAACCAGTCTTTAATTTGTATGTCAAACTTCTACAGGGAAAAAGGAACTAAATAACAAGAGAGGTTGTATTCTCAAATATGCCTTGTCTAGCATGGTCAAGGGCCAAATCACCTTCTATTCAGTTAAGAAGTGAATTTTTTTTTAACACTTAAAATTTCACAAATCATTTCATCATTAAAATACACAGTGATCAGGCTCAAATGTCTTGAGTAGAGGTGCACCATTAAAAAAAAAAAAACAAGAAAAAGAGAAAAAAGTAAGACCTTGTAGCTGACAAACAGATAATGAGAATACTGCAGATGCCGAGTGCCAAAACCTTTCATTATTGACATGTTCATAGGCAGAAATCTCTTTTTAGAAAATACTAAAAAAAAAAAGACCCAGACACATACTTGGAATTATATTCACTATTAGTCTAAAAGAATGTGTGAATTCAAAGTAAAGTCAATAACCTTGACTTACAATTCTTAATTGACTTTTTTTTATCTTTATTTTTTATTTGACACATCAAATCTTGTCACAATAAGATACTGTAACTTTAGTATTTATGGCAAACATCCCAAATTCCTCAACTTAAATCCAACTCGTGAGGTCTTTGCCTTGGTTTCTCATGTTCATTTGTCACAAAATGCTCTTGGCCCCCAAGACAGTAGATAGTGAAGTTGTGGAAACGGGAATGGTTGAGTTTCAGGCCAGTCCCACTGGACCTCCCAGCAGGAGCATGAGGACCAGAGCAATTCAAGCGAAGAGCCACAAAGAGAGGGAGATGGCCCCCAGTGAGTAACTGCCTTCAATCTGTCAATTAAGTCCCTGTGGCAACATATTTAAGTGGACCCTCTGTTTTGTTTGACTCCCTTTCAGAGCTGAGCACAATGAGGAGGGAGCTGGGTCAATGGAGGCACAGCGGCCCTTTGTTGCAAGTGCGGTGGATCCAAATGTATAATTAAGTGACGAGAGTAATCAGTGCATGGGCTCAGTGGCCAAGATCTCTAAGGAGAGGAGAGTGGGAGGGGGGCTATATGCCCCATGATTCATTCTGCTCTGCAAGGAGACAACGGATACAGCAGGAGTCCTTGATGGCAAAAACTTAAAATGAAAAACATTCTGACTCAACCCCTCAGAAGGGTTTGTTGTGTTTGCATCTCTATCTGCAGAATAATGACTCCAAGAAATGTCTATGCCCCCACTGTTCATACTGAAGTATTCTTACACATGACAAAGAACAAGAACACGAACATATACCTGTTGGAAGACAAACACAGAAAAATGATAGGTTCAATATGAGGCTTTCTACTGCCTAAAAAGATTGTTGTTTATGACTTGGGAGACCGTCAGTGAGCATCAACAAAAGTAATGTGAAAGTGAAGGGAGGGTCCATCATAATCCTCAAGAAAATATCCCTAAGAAAATGTGAAAATGGCCTGACAACTGCATTGTGCTTGTGTGAATAATGTGTGTGTAGTTATGTAAGAAAATATTAGAGATGCCATACAAAAAATATGTGAATATGTTTTCTTTGTTCCACATTCGTTAAAAAAAAACATTAAATACTTGCTAAGAAATAAAAGAAAACAGCCTAACCATAGGTAAAGACGAGTGAGAAATGAGAGAATGAGAAAATAAAAATGTCTAGAATTAAACTAATACTTCACACCCACATGTACCTGACATGGAAAATTAGAATTACTGGCCACATTACCATGCAACATGTCTCTTTTCTCCTGGGGAATGTTTGCAAACCCTAATATCTGAGCTTTCGTTTGTCAAAAGACCTTCATTGCAGAGTGCAGGGCATTAAGAAGAGAAAGTGGCTTAGGCTTCTTGTCAATCAATTCTCTATTCAGACTGCGGCTACTGGACAAATTAATTGTCAGCCATCTCTATACTGCTTGTTAAGGCCACATCACAATCTGTAATCTTGACCCATTTGTACCCTTACCACTATTATTTATCTGAATTACATTCAAAAATAATACTCCTCTCCATCTGAACCCCTCTATAAATGACAAAAAAAAAAAAGAAAATTGATCCAACTTCGCCCTACCCCCAGGAAACTGGTGTAAATGTATTCTTAGCATGTAGCTAAACGGATGACTTCTATCTCTCAGCGGTTGTCGGTTCCTCTCTATTACTGGGGACGAGTTTAAACCCTAGGTGATGGAGATGAACAACTGACTCTGTCTATTCCCTGGGTGCCTGCCTGGCCTTGTTGTTGTAGCAGTAGCCATGACACAAGAGATGAGGCCTCACAAGGCTGGAGCTGGCGAGGAGGAAAAATAATATCAAAAGAGCACAGCATGGTGCTTATCCTTTTACAAGAAGCATGCACTGCAGCCGAGCAGAAAGAGGAATACTGGGTACGGCTCAGACCGAGACAGAGAGAGAGAGACAGCACAGCAGGGGGGGAGAGAGGCAGGTGGAAAGGGGGAACAAAACAAGAGTAAGAACAAGCAGGGGGGCGACTATATGGATGAAGAGATGGACGGATGGAAGTGGTGTTAGAACGGGTTTTGTCAGTACTATATTTGATTGCCCTGTTGGGCTATTATACCTGGTTGTGTCAAAGGAGGGACTACAATGAACCTATGAAAGTACAAGATTGGCTCATGTTTGTGAGTGCACGAGTATGAGAAGAGGACAACATCATTTAGCGGCCTATGGTTCTATGAATATCTGCACCGTGGAAAAGATTTCTCGACAGCCTATAAAAGAAAACCAAACAGCGAAAATGCAAAACCACAACTCCAAACAGAAATCACCCTAAACAGCATGTCTGGTGGTCAGAGGGGACATTGTTAAAATTGGAGAGATATGCTGCTCACTAAGCTTCCTGACAGCAGCCAGGCCCCTTGCGGTTTGTGTTTCTCATAGATGTTCACAAACCAGAAAAAAGGGAAAAAAAGCAAACTGCCTGGCTCTTCAGAGCAACATCTGCACCTGGCAACTGCCAGCTACGAAGGGTAACAGGGGACCAGCTTCAGCGAATGGCCCCACAACCCTCCCTCCCAGCTCTCCACCTTCTCTCCAACCCCCCCAGCACATCAGACGGATGCGTTTGACATTTACACAGCTTTCAACACTTCAGAGACAGGAGATTTATTCCGCCAGCGGCCCTGGCTGGAGCCAGGCCTCGACCTGGGCTGGCCCCCATGACGACCCTGTAGCTCAGCCCTGAAATGAGGCAGGGCAGAGGAGAAAGGAACAAGAGGGAAAAAACAGAGAGCAGGAGGGAAGGATGTCTCGATTCTCCTGGACATTTTCTCTGGCAGATTCCGATAGACGTGCAAGGGGAAGACAATAAGCATTGAGCATCCCGGAGCACATTAGAACGACTGGCCAAATTAATCACACAGTTCCACTTGTCACACTCAGAGGACAGTCTGCCATGAAGTCTGCCTCAGAGATAGAGGAACAGAGGAGGAACTCACCCGTCTATGCAAATGCTGGCATGGCATCATCGAATATCTTTCCGAATACTGATCGCAGCCATGTACTTGCTGCAAGAAATGTAGATGGGAAAAAAAGGCCAAACAAGCACTGTCAGAGCTGCTGGCATATAGGTCTCACTGTCAGTTCCTTTTCAAAAATAAATTAATCCACAAATAAAATGAATAAAAGCAAAAAAAAACAAAAAAAACAACAAAAAAAGAGACCATGTTGTATATAACAGTATTTGTGTCTTGATAAAATAAAAATTGGGAGGAAAACTTGACTGAAAATAGTTTATCAAAGTCACTGTCAGGTGTGTTGCCAAAGAATATGTCGTATCTAGTATCTGAGGACCTTTGAAGGTTAAGAGCTGTTTGGGATATGGTCACTACACCTTCATTCCAAAAAAAAAAATTACATTGCTTTGTATCATTGAATGAATTCCTTAAATAAAAAATGTGATTAGAATAATAAAAAAAACTGCATGAAAAAATTGGAAAAAGGGCCACAAAGACTGACTGAACAGTAAAACAGAAGTTGCTCCACTTAATCCCTTGCCCTAGTGAATAAGGTGTCAGACCTATAATGCAAAAACTTTGTACTGCGGGAAGAAATGGCTTCAGTTTGGAAGACTTCTCCCCAGGGACATAGACTGAGATACCCCTGATTGTAAGGGAGAAAGCACTGACAAACTCAGATCTCCTAGAGTGAGAGCACACAGAGGAAGTAATGGTCCATTTAGATAGTCGAGGACCAAAGCAGTGTCGGATACCAGTGGAACAACACCAATTTCCTACTGCAATTTCCCTCCTGCAGAGGCTGGGATGAGTTGTGGGGACGTAAGCGCCATGGCCACTCTGATGGGGCGTGGAGGCAGAACCTCAGGTCCACTGGGGGACCTCCTGTCGGGGCTGAAACATCAGCAGGATGTCTGAAAGTCTCTTTGGCCTCATGGTGAAGGGTGAAGGCTTACTTCAACTCAGCTTTAATAATTTATCAATGTGATGTTGTGTTGCATGCTCTTATGTTTTCACGCTCTGCTTCAAACTTAGAAAGCCACGAGCCACTAGTTGAGGAGTTAGTGTGTGTATGTACGTGTGCTTATGTGTGTGAACAATTAGTCGGGTTGGAATCAGAATAGTCATATAAAGAAATAAATAAACCAAAAGAGGGCCACCCCCCCCCCCAAAAAAAAAAAAGGCTATGGGAATTCGGTGCTGTATTAATATCATGTGTTTATATGGCTCACATAGTACTACTGCATATGACTCCCTCAACCACAGAGAGAAAGAAGAAAAGTGATTGCTCTTGACCCCACTAGCTAAATCTGAAACCACCACCTAGCAAAGTGATTTGATCACAGGATCAAATCTATACAGCCATTTGACCCTTGACCTCCCCAGCAGGCACCATGGGAAGTCAGCTGATTACCCTGGGTCAGCCTAGGAGCTCAGGATTAGGAAAGTATTGATCTCAGTGAAGATGTAGGCTCCAGAGGGAATGAGATCGAGAGAAAAAGCTCTGCCGGGTAGAAAGGATATCGACCAGTAGAAGAGGCCCATACAGGCTTGCACGTAAAACCATATTTGAGCTTGGGACCTATGAGGCTGCACAAACAGAGATGGCTTCAGCAAAAGCTCCTTTCACAGAGGCCCCCTGAAAGAGGACAGAGAGAGAATGAGAGTGAGGGTGAACTGAAGAAGACAAGCTCAGAGAAATACTCTTTGCATTACCCAGACACAGAGGCCTCTGCGTCAGGGCTGACAAACTTAAGGGAAGAGTCAATGGGGGCCATGTAAATCAAGTCAGGGTGAGGAAAGATATAGTCCTGACCTGGGGCCAAACTAAGCAGACTTTACCATTACCCAGTCCATGTAAACAGCACTGAGACCTGGCAGCGCTCCGTTTCACTTCCATGCAAAGTATGTGCTGAGGTCGAGGAGGAAGAAGGGGAGGAGGTCCATGGACAGATTGATGGTGATAGTGGTGGGGCTAAACTTGAAGAGCTGTCCCCCTTCTTCACTAAATCAAAGGACCGCCTTGTCCTCTCCAACAAGAAATCCCTCAGCCTTTGCTTTCAGCACTCGTTCGGGGAGCAACAGAGCAGGCTGGGCTGCTGGTGTGATCCTTGGCAAGGGAAAAACAGACAGTAATGGCAGATGTACGAGGGAAGAGGGAGCATTTATTCAGCTCGGAGAGAAAAAGGAAAACTGACAGAAACCTGAAGGGACAGGGAATACACAACTGTGTTATGAATATAGTGGTGGAGGAAAAATGGGGACATAGGTAAGGGAGAGTGAGTGAAAAAAAACAGTGATTTATGTTTTTTTTTTACACGTCTTTTATAAGGCTCCCTTCGGCTTCATCGTGTCCCTGCTGACCGTGTGATTGTAGCTGGTTCGCTATCTCGCCTTCAGAGATGAACGCACACACATGTACACGCATATACAACCTCCCAGCACCTCCCAGTGTTTTGACATGGCCCCAGGCCCGGTGCGGCTGAGCTGCAGCGGCAGACATTGGGCATTGGAAATTTAAGTCGGGGCGTAGGAGAAATTAGGCGAGGAGGCAAGGAAATGGGATGTTGACTTGAAGTGGCCCCAGGGGCAGCTAAGAGTCTCCCTGTGCAGCTCCGCTGGCTGCCTGACAGTTTGATGGAGCGAGTGGAGGCTTCCCTGAGGCCCGAGCCGCCGTCTCTAACACTGATGTAGCTCAGTGAGGAACAGATTGAGCCTCCAGGCTTCGCTCTGTACTGTTACTCCTTTCCTCTCTCGCTCTTTCCCACTCCCTGTACCGCTACTGCTAGCTCTGTCTCACTCTAAGTAATCCTGTCAAGCCAACACACAGAGACATGTACTCACAGCGCATATGCATGCATATATGTACTATACACATTCTTACCAAATCACATGTTTTATACACTCAAAAAGACACCTAAATGCACAGAAATAACAGCAACACCCACAGAGAGCTTGGCTCCCTCCTTCCTTCTCTTCCCTTCAACAGTAATGTGATGAGCACTACAGATGCTGTTTACTGAGCTCTGGCTGACGCACAGGGGGAAGGAGGAGGAGAGGGAGTGTTGGATGGAAGAAGAGGCAGAAGGAGGTAGAATCAGGGGGCTGGCAGGCCACAGCCATAATGAAAAGAATCTGGCGGTGGCCCACTGTGCGCTGGTCATGAGAAGCATGTGCTGCCGGGGGGCTCTACTGCTAATTTCAGGGGGCAGCCAAGCGTTTCACGGTAGACTTGTCATCAGGCCAGAGGGGGCATTCATACTGGGTGACAGCAATTGTGAAAGGGTGGGTAGGGGGTTTGGGGAGGGTGGGAGCAGAGTGAGAGGGAGAAAACTTCAGCATCCTTCACCCTCCCTGTACCTCCTGTCCCCTCTCTGCAATGATCAAACGTTATTGTAGGCAGCGTTCAGAATTACAAATGAGTGTCCTGTGGCAACGGCTGGAACTGGATTCGACTGCTCTCTCTGCTGTGCTCCCTCCTCAGGTGGCCATGAGGGGCACACCTCGTCCTCCAACTCCTGCTGTCCAAACAGGATTTAATAGTTAACATTTCCCTGGTTGACATGACAATAATAATCTCTTACAAAAAGCAGGCTATTTCTAAGCCCTCACACTCAGAGGTACTACAAGTGCATTCGGCTGTGCCCCACATTGGGTCGGGCAATATGGATAAATCTTTACCTCTTTCTATCATTATGTATTTTACTTTAGATCAATTTATGTTGCGGTATAGTAAATCTTTTGGGAATCTCTGATGGCTGACAAACTGGTCATCTTACAATATATACTGTCGTGTGACCAAACCGTAGCCCCACCATGTCCTTGCTTTCTAGCATCTTCCTCTATCTTCATAGGACTGGCAGTCTGTTAAAGGTGAAATGACTGGACTTTAATCAGTGCGATCAACTGGCCTGAGGATGTGGTTTGCACTCAGGGTTTATCTCTCAACTCTGCTAGATAACATGAGCACAAAGTCACTGGAAATCATTAAAGAGTTGAGACAGAAAAAAAAAAAAGGGGGAAAAACAGAGTATGAGCCTGACCTCTCCATCATGGATCCAAACGAAGCGTGAGGGGGGTAAAGAGATGCAAGGGGAAAGCAGGGGCTACAGAGGAGGTGATGCTAACAGCTGGCTGCCCCCGCCCCACACACACACGCACAAAAAAGAAGCAACTGGCTCTAGTCTTGCAGCCAGGAGACGGAACCAAGGGATGAGTGGGGATGAAAGGAGGAGTGTGAGATATGAAGTCAGTGGTGAAAGGTGGGGGGTTGACGGAAGGTGAGTGGATGTGGGATGGGGTGGGGGATCAACCAGCTTGCAAGGAGAAACTTCTGTTCATTGCCTCAGAAAAAAGCTGTCACACAGGAGAGAAAGGAAGGGATGGGAAACAGAGAAAGAGAGACAGAGAGCAATGTAGAGTTAAGGAGTAAAAAGGAGGGGAGGAGGCAAGCCACATTGCACATCTTCAGGCCGTGAATAATTTAGAGGAGCACTGGGGAGACGAGACGCAGATGAACACAAAACACTGGCAGCGTTTGACCTAGAGCTGCAGCTACATCAGTGCACATCACAGAGCGGAGAGCTCTCTCTCGCGCTCCCTCTTCCTCCCTCCCTCTTTCTCTCTTTTGCTCTTCATCTGCCTCCCTCTGTGTCAGGGAGGAAACAGCTGTACGCTATTCTTGTTTTGCCTCACATTCTATGAAACTCAACAGAATGGCTGACAACTCCGTTTCAAAAGGATCTCTCGTTCTCTGTGCCTGCTCTGGGCACATCAGAAGTGTTGGAAGAGCCTTGCGCAAAATGACTGTGTATGAATCCCAGCTATATGTGGCAGTAAAGGCAGATACGTGTCTGTTTGCAGATCCCCTGATACAAAAGAGTCTTATGATAACATCACATAATATGTGAAGGAACATTTACACTAATTCATGGGATAGAAGCATTAACTTCAAAGACCTCAAACTTGATTTGAGGAAAAATAATCAGCAGGTTATTCAGTAACGAAAATAATAATTAGCTGCATGCAGTTGGCAATGAATAAATTTCAGTTCACAAAAAAATTGTTACCAAAACATGTGCCCGTTGCATTATAAGAGCTAAAATTACTTATAATATCAAATAATCACCTCATTTATTCTTTTAAAAATGCATAGATCATTAAGGTGATATTTAACACCCACACAAACTGACACTTTTAGTCAGTCATTTTTTGCAGAATGCCCATATCAACGCACTCGATGTCACAGGACATAATGCAGTGTAAGTGAGGGAAAAGGCTGTGAGCAACCAAGCAGTAAATAACAGCTGCACTGTGATTAGGCAAAGAAGAGGTTAAACAGAGCTTGTTCACGCCGCCTTTGTCAAGGTGTCATGAATCACCTGACCTGCTGAAGTGTGTGTCTGTGTGCATGTGTGTGTGTGTTTGATGAAAGGACCACTGGGCATCTGTGGTGGGAGTGACAGTTGGGCGGACAGAGGGCGGTCTGATCAACCCAGAAGGGAGGGGCCATTTATTACTGTAATTAAGGAACCGTGGGAGTGGAGGAGCTGAGAATGTAAATGCATACAGATATGCACATGGAGTGAATCTTCTTTCTAAATAATAAATAAATGAGGACTAAAGATGGCAACCGTATAAAACACGAGTGAACACGGTTTCTTCTCTTTATTTTCTTGTCCCCTCCCTCCCTCCCTCAACACCCTCAACACCTCTCAGTCCCTCCTCACTGTCTCCTGCTTGGCCTGCATGGCTGATATTAATGGGACGTCCCTTGTTTGTAAATGTGCCAAGTTGTGTGCACCACTGTGGGCTGTCTATTATAGCAGGCCTCTGGGGCAGCTTTTCCATATGGCGTCACATATGGCACTCAGCAGCATCAATTAATGTTGTTATAATACTGATTTTTATGAGCTAGGGTTTCACTCCTTTTCTCTTTTCACTGCCCCACAACTCCTTTGTTTTTCCCTCCACTGTGACTGACACTTTGATTCTTCAAACTGCCTCTCTTCGATTCCTCGAACCTTAGACAACCTGGCAACCTGAACATTAGAGGCCATAAAAAGTTTTCTGTTTCAAATTCTGAAAGCTCCTACCTGCTCCACTGAACCTCACTCAAAGACCTTGAACAGGACTTTGTTCCTGCTATACTGCAGAAGAAGGGTAATGCTATTGCCAATATATAAGAGTCTTTGCATCTACCATAAACCTGAGAGACTTCGATCAATGAAATATGAAAGAACATGAGAGAGACAAAGACAGCTATTACACAGACTGAAAACTATGTTTGATAACATCAAATATCTGCAACCAAACACCACATTTACAGAATTTATTGTAGTTTTGGTCACATTAGGCCAGCATCAGGGGCCATTAGTGTGTTAAATTAAGCTTGTATTTATGCACAAAACAATTGGAAGATGGATGTATGAACAGAATCTGAGGGGCCTTTTTGTTCCCTGGTGCCTTTGGTGGTGGATCTGACAGAAAGGGAACAAGAGCGTAGCAAAAAGCCCCGCTTAAAAAGCTCCCAGCCACACCAGCCTTGTCAGCGTTGCCACAATTAGAGACAAGATCACTGCTGCTTCCCAGCGAGAAACATCTCACCACCACTCCTCAATGGAACTCTTTCGTTTGAGGAACACACTCAAAGCAGGGTTTTAAAACGTTTCGGATGGCTAATCACTCTCAGGATGAAAGGCCCTGGCGTGTTCGTTTGTCTCAGCGTGGGGAGCTTCCCTTGCCGTTTCTTTGTCTCTGATTCTGATTGTTTTTGTTCGTTTCTTTTTCAGCAGGCAGGCGAGGCAGGCGAGCTGGCAGGAAGCGCTGTTTGAAGGTGCAGTCAGACCTGAGTGCAGGCCTGATGCTTTGTAGTGATATATCCAGCAGCACAATCTCATTACTTTTTGACGTGGGAGATGCGTGCAGGGGCGGATTGTCATTTCACACTGTCAAAAGTTCCATGAGGGAATGGAGACGGGAATGGAACTTCAATGACCTGCATGCCTCTGGCTCATCAAGAATGAATATATTAAACCAAATAACACAGATAAAATCCCATGAACCAGATCCTTGAAGATGCTTGTAAACCCAATGTCCAGTCCCCAGGGGTATTGAAGGGATTTCTATGCTTATCTTGGATCTCTAATCAGATCTCTTTTACGGCCTCTTAAACCTGTCACTGTACATCCGCTGAACCTAATTAACCTACATACATCGCTCAGTATATGCCTAGGAGGCATATAAACACATGTGCTGTCTGGACAAACAGG
Organism: Istiophorus platypterus; assembly: GCA_016859345.1. Classification (NCBI taxonomy): domain Eukaryota; kingdom Metazoa; phylum Chordata; class Actinopteri; order Istiophoriformes; family Istiophoridae; genus Istiophorus; species Istiophorus platypterus. Next base: position 6,176,861 of record CM029115.1, read on the forward strand.
TCTTTGTGTCTTCAGAGGAAAAGTCCTGAGGGGAAGCATCCCACACCTCTCAAAGATGGTGAGAGCTCCTGGATGTTTTCACATGGGACAATCATTGGCAGTTCCCTCCTTTAAAAAAATGGGGGGTATCCCTCGAAGTTGATTTCACACAGAGTTCTTTCAATACGGAGAAAAACTTTTCTCTGTTCAAGAAGCTGCCAGGCACTGATTGAAGCGCCTGGTTACCATGCAAACTCCGGCCTGTTGCTGGGGTGACTGTCCCAAAGTGCTTCCTGGGTAATTTTAGAGGTCACTGGTTTGTGCACGCCTATGTGGTGCAGATGCGCCCACCCTCATTCAGGGCCCAGCAGGAGCTCTTTCATTAGACCCGGTGAATGGCCTCATTCATCCCCTTCACCACAATTGGTCACGCTGCATCTCCGCAGAGGGCCCAGGACAAACTTTTCTCTCTTTCCACCCCCTGATCTTCCACGCACCACCCACCTTAGTCATGCTTCACTTTTGTTCAGGAGCATTAGGTGGCCGAAGCTTCAGGCCTCATCTTTGGCTGCAGACTACCTTAGACTGACTATTAGGGTGGAATGTTACAGACTACTGATGTTGCTGTCTTTGTTTATCTTGAAGAAAGCTATTTAAAAGGCTATGCATGACATATTGTTTATAAATCTATTTAGACATCTATAAAGATTAATGAAGACACTACATTTCAGAAAATTTGAACTTAATATTGTAATCTGGCAATATCAGTGTAACACATTTTTAAGGTGCATTCTTTTGTAAAGATCTTAATGACGTAATCCCATTTTGCAAACTCCAATTTCCATCTCAGTGTTGCACAAAAGGCCCAGAGGACCTGTTCTAGCACAACCCTGAAACATTTCATCTCTAAGTTGCTACTCTCTCCACTGAGTCACTCTTGTAACTTCAGTGCTTAGCCATGCTAGTGGGTCCTCTACTCCCTGTCTCTTTTTGGCCCTCGAGTGAGTTCCAGGTCTAGTCTAGTGAGAAGTGACTAATTGTCTTGAGTTGTTAGTGTGCCTGGAATGAGATCCACTTCAATCGGTGACAGGGTGCACAATAATTTTGTTTCTCGATTCCTCCTCCTCTCTCTCTCTTTCTGCTTTTTGCAGCAGATTTACCCCCTCTGCTTCTCAACCTACTGAGCTGTAAAATTGAGTGGACGGCAGGCAGGATACAGAATGAGACCTGGCATCGTGGACGCACTAACCTTGAGGAGGGCCACTGCTGCTGGCTGCACCTAAAGAGATGGAGACAGAACGTCAACCATATTGGAATGAGGAAGGTTAAAATGAGAAGGGAGGAAAGACCAAAGGTAAAGGGAAAGGTGGGGACCGGTTCTGAAAAACAGTATGAAAGCTTGGCAAAGCAGGTCTAAATCAGCACAAGGATGGACAAACACACTGCAAACAAATGACAGGATACTAATCACGGAGAGAGAAAAAGGGAAAAAGCATTAGGTATCATGTACACTGACCTTGTCTCGCCTTAAATTCCTTATTTTTCCCCATCTGCATCTTTATTTTATAGTAGTCTATATAATGTCTGGCTCAGATAATCCCCCGTTGCTACAAATACACGAACCCCTCTGAAAACTTAAAATCTCTGAAAAATGTACATATTTTGTGAAGACAGTGTATGATAAAAACAACCCCGGAGGCTTTTTGTTTCCCAACAGCTCTAACAAAACTATCTTTTCCTAATGAAATCAACTTGTATAGCTACTCTTGGAACGAATCTGAGCAATCAATTACTATGACTCACAAATATACTAGCTGTGGTTTAGATGTGAACAAATGGAGTCTCAGTCCCTTACAGATGATATTAGTGCTTTGAGCTGCTCTCTCTCCACGAGAGATTAAGCAGGTTTGTACTCTCCCAGGCGGGCAGCGCTCCCCCCTCCAGGGTGCTGCACTATCATTTGCAGGAAAATTACTTCAGTAATGAAGAATCCAGGCCCATAAATCCTCATGGCCTCACCTTCCTTCTCCACCCAAGTCTCGCTGAACAGCTAGTAAAAATTCCCTTTAAAAAATTCATAGTGCAATTTTGCTCAAATCCCTCCCAGCAAGCACAATTATGGAACTTTCATCTCAATTGATTTATGTCCTGGGCTAAAAAGGGGGATAGGGGAAGGTAGAGGCTGTTGGTGGAGTTGAAGTTGTTTTGGGCAGTAAGTGGTGAATCATTGTTTTTAAAAGGAAAGGCATAAGGCCTTTTGTCACTTTCCCTGCGTTTGTGTTGTAGTGTAGGCGATAGAGAAGTGCACGGGTAATGGGAGGAGGGAAAGGGGTTTGAAAGCAGAAGTGAAATGGCAAAAAGGAGGAGGAGGGGAGGTAGATGGGGGCGAAAGAAGCAGTATTCCACTTGATTAATAACACTAATCAAATTATACAGTGTTCCACTGTGCCCTGAAATCTGGGGCCATAATGTCCTCTAATGGCGAGGTTCATGGAGCTAAACTTCAGAGGGAAAACACGGCGCTGACTGCTGCATGCCTTAATGAAGGCAGTAAAACATCCATTTCCAGAAGCCATGAAATGAAAGGCAAGATTGTAGATGTGCACCCAGTGGCTCTCCCACTGCAAAAAATGGAAGGCTGTTAACACAAAAGACAGTGTTGGAAAGAGAGAGAGAAACAGACAGAGAGATGCAAGGCTTTAGGACGAGAAATAAGGAGAGAATAATACAAGTGAAGAGATTTAAAGGGCAAGAACACCAAGAGTATGAGGATATAAAAAGAAAACGGATGATGAAGTGGGGATAGAAAGACAGATTGGTAGATGCTCTCAGTGCTTTATTTCCAGAGAAGCTCTCTTCTGGCATGAAGACAATCTCTGTCTGCTGATTATGGATGGGCCAGGCTGCTTTACTATGTCTGTTATACTTAGTGCTGCTGACAGCAGCCACAATTCATCACTATTTAGTTGCTGATGCACCTAACCACAGCATCCTCCCCCTCATCTATCTCAATACCACTCCATTAGAGTATTCCCTCTGTCCATCCAGGCATGCGTTCTGTTGATCCATCTATCCATCTGTATTTCCATTTGTCCATCCATTCATGTGTCCATCCATCCATCCATCCATCCATCCATCCATCCATCCATCCATCCATCCATCCATCCATCCATCCATCCATCCATCCAACCATCCATCCATCCAGTCTTGTGTCAATAACCATGAAACATCTGACACAGACAACAGTATTGCTCTGACCTTAATTTTCAGACGGATTTTGTAGGTAAGAGGTTAGATTATGTCTAGGCATTATGCTAAAAGGCAGTATGACTTCTGTTGGCAGTGGCACTCAGATGTCTGACATTAAAGTCTAGGCATAACATGTAAAGATCAGTAGGCACAAAGGTTAGTGCTGCAGAAAAAGTCTGCAGAATTACAAAAAACGGAGACTCCAGACACCCTTATTTATACAAAAGCATTATGGTTTGCATTTAATCTACTAAATTGCACATGCTACAAACAATCAAATCAGCCTTTGAATCTTGAGTAAAGCAAATGTTGTTCGTAGTCCTTAGGGCAAAATTTCATCTGGAGAGCATGGGGAAAAAAACAACAAAGCTGAGAAAACACAGATTGCTATTGTTATTATTATCATAATTACAGTTGTGCTTATCGTGCAAGCAGCCTCAATCAGGATGAAATACAGTTTCATTTGATGAAGCTTCCTGTTTTGACTGGCTTGAGTTTGGGAACCACACACTTGGCTGGCGTGCCAAAAACTCAATCAGGCACAATTACATAGCCATCAGATAGAAATGTAATTGATTTGAAAGCTGACATGAGATATAACTACATTACAGTGGAGGCACAGTGGGGAGGCTCCTTGGGGACAGGGCCTACAGGGAGCTCATTACCGCCAAGCTTTGAATTATTGAGTGCTAAGGCAGTGACATTGAGGAACAGAGGCGGGTGATTGGCTGTAAAAACTCAGCAAGTGTTTATCTCAACTTACAGCAACCTAAGACATCTGAAGGAGTGATCTGCCCATGCATGAATATTGCAAGGGGAGAAGCTGTAATGGTTCATAACTGAAAGGGTTCAGGCCAAGGTAGAGTCCACGGGTGAACATCCAACCTGCTATTCCCCGGCTTGGTATTTGTAATGAGTGCAACTAGGGGAAAATACAATATCATGTTCTTCCATTTGGTCACCTCCATTGCAATAAAACCACCTTGGCCTTGGGTCATTTATTTAGTCCTTTGGTTAGCATTTACTTTGTGGAAGCTTCACACGTCACCCTAAACAAGGAGAGCTGTGCTAGCTAAGCATAGTGCTTTCCAAAATGTACTTTCACTTACATAAAGTCAGTTTAGTTGGTTTTCTGTTTTCTGTTTTCTGTTCTGTTTTCTGAAGAAAGAAATTGTTGTACATGTTGTACATCTTGTCTTTTTGGAGCTATTTACCAGTACTTCTATTTAAACAGAAAAAGAAACAACTTTTTTTCCTCATTTTAGCTTCACAGACACAAAAGAGCTTTATTTAGATCGCTGCCTCCCTTGAGTCAGGATGGGATGTGGGGTGTGGGAGGGGTAAAGAAGCACACCTGCCTGACCCTGACCACCAGCATATTGGTGTTCCTTGAAGTGCTGAGGGGTGATTGTTGAGAGGATAAAGATATAAGTCACTCCAAAGGGGCCTCAGCATCCCCCAGGAACCTGACAACTACCTACCTCTGGGAGAGCTATGCCCCCTAGGCTTCTGCCACTGATCTGACTCTGTCTCTCCCCTTCTTCCATCACTCCTCTCTCTCTCCTCACACAGGCCTCCTGTGAGCGTTCTCACAAAAATGAGAACTCAATTAATTCAGGCAAAATGAGGACAAGAGAGGAGGAGGTCTGGGGAGCCAAGAGAGACAGAGAATGAGTGAGAGAGCGTAGCCCAACAGAGCTGCTTGTCAATCTACGGCCTGGAAACAGCAAACAGAGCATGGGGTGACTGTGCATGTGCATTAAGTCTTTAGCCAAGTTAATCCTGTCGGCAATTTAAACACGCCTGATGAACGAACGCTCCTCATTACAGAGGGGGACGCTGGATAAATAGACAGGTCAGAGGGAGGCAGACAAAGAGAAAAGAGCAAAGCCCGAAAGAGATGAAAACAGAGAAGACATGATTAAAAACATGCTTACACTCAGTCCTCTGCATGTTGGTTATTACACGGATGCTGTTAGGGTCTCACACACTGGCCCTTTATTAAAGATCAGAGAGAACTTAAACTGACAATTTTACTATTAGGAAACAGTGGTGACAGAGACTGCAGATGCATAACTAGAATTACCACCTCGCAGTTGTAAGACTCTACTAACTAGTCAAGTTGCAGTTTTTATCCATGTCTGTCTGGACTCATATATTTAGTGAAGACTTTGAAAAATGTAATAAAAGAGATTTAGTGTATTGTTGATTTGTGATATATAAATGAAATTGAATAGATTTGACTTTGTTAATCCTTGTTTTTCTTATTCTGCTCTTCATTGAGGAAAACAAAGAACAGAGTTGAATTCCTCCAGTGTGTTCAATTGTGTATGTGTTCACTAAAGCTGATTAACATAGAACATAAAGTTGTTGGTTGCATTAGATCCCCTCACTAAGATCTACATAGCACTATTATTAGAAATACCTTAGCCTCTTTTAACCTAGAGGAATGTGTTGTGAAAAGGTTTCATCAATTTATGAATGTTACCTGTAACCTGGAGAACAAGAGCCTAATGCTAAAGATGCAAAGTGTGGTCAGATAGACAACAGTCATCAATCTTGCAAGACCCCGGTCACCCTGCCTAATGCTAAATTAAGGTGCTTCAAGTCACCATGCAGCTTAGCTAATTTTACAAGTGCACACCAGCACATAGATACAGTCCATGCACACACAAAATGTGTGATATTAATTGTAACACTGTGGTATTTCATGCAGCTACATATGGTTAGTAGGCTAAAAAACAAATTGACACTGCAGCCACGTTTTTCATCTGGTTTGTCGCTGTAAGTACACAACTGTTTTCTGTGTGCGTGACTGAAAACTAAAAAAAACAAAAAAAACAAATAAAAACAAATGGCCCATTTTTACCGTTCGACTGCTTGTAAGCTGTGAGATGTTATCTCCAGTGCGGATGGTGTGATAAAAGTAACTACTTCCCTCTGACAGAGTGTAAATCTCAGAGTATTCTGGGATATTTTTATGTTCAATTTTGACTGCAGTGCATATATTACAATGTTTTACCAGTCCCAGCTCTAGGACAAGGCTAGTAAAACAGGCAAGTCAGACAGTTCCAAATTTTCATATGATAAATACCTTGCATGTAAGGAGCCAGGGGGGACTGTGGCAAATGTGTTTCCAAGAAAATCAGTCTGCCACTAGTACTTAGAGTGATTGAATAGCCTGTAAACAGAAGCAGCAGAAGCAGACTTGCTTGACACTCTCTGGGAGATACTAATATAGTTGTGCTTCCAGGAGCTGGGGGGAAGGAAGGAGGTGGGGCGCTGAAGTTCATGAACTGAACAGCGGGTGCAGGAGCTTTTAAAATTACCCTGTCTCCGGACTTGGCCTGGTCTCTGAACTGAAGCTGCAGAGTAAAAGCACAAGACTGCTGAGCGAAGTACGTCAAGTCAGTCATAAGACACCCTCGGTCAATGGCTGATAGTGTTCCTCGCATTAGCCCAAATTAAAATTAGATCTATCTTTAACAATCTAATAAAAAAAAGCCATATGATGACACTGTCCCTCATTTATGCTTTCCATCTTCTCCTCTGCAAACCCCAGAGGAGAATAAATTCTCCTTTGTTCGCGTTGCTTGTAAAAAGATCTCTTTGCTAGCGTGCCAGCATCTTTTCTATCTATAAAATTCATCACAGAAAGAGACAATTTTTTTCCAGATGTATGTCCAATCAAGAAAGTGTGGAAACTGCTGATAGTCTTGTTGATGTTGCTGGTCGAATTAGAGGCAATATGAGCATGAAAATGAATTAAGCACACAATTTAGCACTGTAGTTGAAGGCATGTCTTTGTGTATTCACCACATATCAGCTGACATTGATATTGTATTAAGCCTAAGGATATTACACTAATAAACAACCTAAAAAGAAGGCAGCGTTCTTCTATGGCCTGAGTTTAGGGCACTACTTATAATGAACAGAGGCGTGAAGTTATTTACCACTAGGTAAACAACTAAAGATGTTTTTATTTGATCAAACATATATGTAGTCATTCAGAGTGTTCCAAAGTTCTGACAGCAAAGGGACTCACAACAAAACAAATGCGTAAGATGAATTTTAAAAGCTGTTTTAACTTTCTCGATGTCAGCTATCTGGTAAATAATTGATATTTTCTGAAACAGTGTCATTTTCAACAGAACTTTGACAGGAAGGACACGGACACAGTGAGAGATCAAACTCTGCAGATATAACAGTTTCGTTGGAGGTGGGCCGTTGTAAGAATCTGAGAAAAACCGCAACCTATGTGTCTATTGTGCAAGTATATAAAACCACAAAGGGTGCTCCGAGGTGCTAAAAGAGCAGGTTATCTATATATGGAGTTTAAGCCACAGCCTGAAACAAACTGAAGTTTTGTCACATGATATAAACACATGAGTAGTTTTCTAGCTCCTGACAGTAGCACATACACAGAGTGGAGAAATAGAGAAACCTAATAAATTCACATTTATGAAATGATTTGATGAGTATAAAAAACATGCAAATGATAGGCTCTGGCCTTCATAGTTCCCACATCTCAACCAAACAGAATTTGTATGGGTGATTTTGGAGTGAAATGTCATCTAGTCCTCTCCACCACCAACATCATCAATACATCAAATGAGGCAATTTTGGAATAACAGTGTTCTTGCAGTAAGAAGTGTTCCAAAACACTGTGCCAAGGAGCAAGGTGCTTTGGAGGCTTGTGATGACATAACATCCTTCTAAGACATTTTCTATTAAGTAAAATTACTCCTTTTGCCAAAACAGAAACAGGATAAGAAACAATAGATATATACATCATTTGTCTGACGGTAAAGCTCTTAGCCAGTTCTGTAGATACACACCTAAATCCCCAGACATCTGTACCACATCTTCTCTGACCCGAACATGAAACCAGTACCAGAAACACTATGCAACCATTTGGTTTTGTTTGTCCTCCTGGGGCTGTCTTAGCTCTCGGAAACCTTAGCCTGGCATTTGCTCTAATCCCCAGAGAGTGAAACGCAGCGCCAACAGCATACAGATAAACCACCAAGTGACTGCATATCTATGATAGATCACTGTAGAAGTCTCCAAACATGGCCTCTGTGACACAGCTAATTTGATGTCCCTCCTCCTGTTCTGCACTTGGCCTCAAGGGTACCCCCTGTATCAATTTACATATAGCCGGTTACCTTCAAATAACAAGAGCTGCATCAACTTAAACTGATTCAACTTAGCAGAACTGCACACAGTTCATTGGCTATTGGCTGGAGATGGCAGAGTAGATGACAGTGGAGTGTGGAGCTGGAGAGTATCAGTTGACCCAGACTAATTATTCATAAGGCCTTGTTTTGATGGTTGCTGCTCCAGTAAGGTCAGGCAGGTGCAGCTAAGGGGAAGACAAAAACCATTTCCTTCTAAAACAGAGTTTACACTGCTGGGTACCTACAGGAAACTACAAAAGAAAATGTGATACCTCTAAAGGAAAAAAAAATATCACTAAGAGTACTGGGCTCTCTATGTGTTTTAAGTGTGAAAGCTATACATTACCAAATGGTGGGGTTTTTTTTGATGCAATGGAAGATATGATGTATGAGGGGTGCTCATGCATGGCTGGAAGGAGTATGGTGCAGCTCCTTAAATAATAGTACACACTGTGCCCTCACAACCACCGGCAGGCATTGCCTTGAAATTTGTAATTACAGTAATTGTGGTTTCGACAAATGGGCCTCCAATACCCTCTTCAACGGCAAAAATACAGGTTGTGTTACCCATGAGGAGTCTACCAAAAGTATCATCGACAAGGCTTTAATTCAAAAGCTCTCGAATAGAAGGCATTTAAATTATCCAGATGTCCGCAAAAGTATTCAGAAAAAATACTATTTCGATGAGTCTTTGACGGAGGCATAAGTTATATGACTCCTGCACAGAAAACAGAGAGAACACTCAACACACATTAAATTCAGATGAACTTCTTTCTCACCTCTATTTACAATCAAAATAAAGCATGGAAATGTGTGCCCACAAATACACACACAAAAGGCCCACTTATGAAAAAGCACAATAGTGTGGCAATTAGTGGCTAGAGAGGACGAATGCTGGATCGGTTACAGTTGTTGAATGTTAATTACAGCGTTTTACGGTGCTGAGGAGATAACGAGTTAGCGCCTGGTGACAGCAGCGACACGTCCTTTAACGAGAGCCGTGGAAATTTATGAAACTTGAGATCAGGGACAATGAGGCGTTACTGGCTTGTCAGACGCTCTCCTGCTCACCCTCTCTTTGTCCTAATGAAGGCAGACACTCGCTTCTTTCTCCTCTCTGGTCCTTCCAGTGCTGTTAGCCTGGAATGATTATTGTTCTTTGAGGAAAGGTAAAAATCAGCAGATTGGGATTCCATCCATGTCCACTCTAAATACCTTATCATCTCACATCAACACTGCCATTGTCTAATCAGCTTCTGTCACAGTTTTAGGGTTGGAAAAAATAATCAGAAAACATGTGGACACATAAAGGCCAAAGATAAACATGGGGTTATATTACAGATAATTCCCTGTCTGAGGCAGGAAACATAGCCAGTAGCCAGACAAATGTGAGTGACCATTCATTCACGCCTGTCTAAATAGCGAGGGATAAAGAGCTTGGTGAAATCCGAGGGGTTAATATGGTCATGTTGTGAAGCCTGGTATGGAATTTAGGTTAATGGAATCATTGATAGGGCTCAGCTCTCATGCCAGCAACGCTTAAGAGGATCCATACTTCATGATTTAGACAAATCCTGGGACATTCTTCAAAGTTTCCCCCACTGACCCTGGCAAGACTCTTTGAAACAGATAAACAGAGAGGACTAAGAATTTCTCTGGGTCTGCACAGCCACTGCTAACCAGAATCCCCCTGGCTGTATCAACGGCCTAAACAGTTTTTATGGAATATTACATCAGTAACACTGGGGCAAACATAGGCCCCAATGGAAATATTAGGCATAATAAAAAGAAAGGGAGTCTGTTTTCTGTTTTCCCTGGCAAATTACTCTGAAAAATGAGCAAGAATGTACTGTAAAGTATGATATTCTTGAAATTGTAGCTCATGTCTAGACTAGGACTTGGAAAAAAAAAATACATCACTCTGAGTTCACTAGGCTTAGCTCTAAACAAATGATTTACATCAATATCAAAATACCTTCACTCTTCTCTGATATATAGCCATTTTGCAAAAAGGGTGGCAATAATAATGCTTGTGAGAATGTAAATTTACCGATTTAACTCCTAATATCCTCTACAAAGCTGCTGACCTGTTACCAATACTTGTGGTGGGAAAAACAGTAATTTATGCAGCAGCGGGAGGAGTGACGAGCCTACCGGAGAGAGCAAGAGAAGATCTTTTAAAACCACAGAGGCTGGGATAGTGTTCGGATGTCAATAAAAACAGGTGTTAACCAGCTTAGCTAAGATGTTAAGAGCTTGGATAATCCTAGCCTGGATCCAAGAGGGATCCGGCTCTGGAATACTAATGCTTGGGATGCACTGTTAAATCGCACAGAGTTGATTAGGGGGTTGGGTTTGAGTGGTACGGCTGCTACAGGCTGTCAAAGCGCAATTTACATCTGCTGACAATTAGTACGGATTGAAAAACAAGGGATATCAATGTATACAGAATACTAGGTCGTGAAAGGGGTCATCAAGGTCTAAGAGCAACTATCTCTCTTTAAAAAAAATGACTACATATTTTAGAGCAGAGTCATTTATTTACATCAAACATAGATGGCCTGAAATATTTCCCTTCAGGGAAAGAAGGCAATATTTTATGTTAGTTCTCAGATTTGAGTCATTTTCTGCTATACTATCAGATGCTCAATAAGAGACACACTCAGCCAGAACTTTATTAGGAATGCCATACTGGTACTGGGTAGAGCCTCCCTTTGCTCTCAAAATAGTGTCATTTCTTTATGGCCTGCATTCCATAAGACGTTGAAAACTTTTCTTTGAGGTTCCTCTCCATGTTGATTGCTTCAAACAGTTTCTGCAGATTTGTCAACTGCACAATCTAATTGCTGATCTTCTGTCCTATCACATCCCAAAGGTGTTCTACTGGATTCAGATCTTGTGACTGGGGAGGCCACTGAAGTTCACTGAACTCATTCTCATGTTCATGAAACCAGTTTGACATGACTTTCGCTTTGTGACATGGAGCATTATCATGCTAGAAGATGGTAAATTGTCACCATAAAGGGATGCACATGGTCAACATCAACACATAAATAGGCTGTGGCATCAAACATGATTGACTGGTATTATGGGGCCCAAATTGCACAATATAATATCCCCAACACTGTTTCACCAGCAGCAGCCTGGGCCTTAACACAATGCATGTTGGGTCCATGGATTCATGCTGCTGATGCCACTGCATCTGTGCCCACTGCAGCCTCAGATTTCTGTTCTTGGCAGACAGGAGTGGAACCTGACATGGTCTTCCGCTGTTGTAGTCCATGTAGCTCAAGATTTGATGCATTGATCATTTTGAGAGGCTTCTTTGCTCACCACGGTTGTAAAGACTGGTTAGCTGAGTTGCCATTGCCTTTCTGTCAGCTCCTTTGACTTCTCTAAACAACATGGTATTTTGTCCACAGGACTCCCGCTCAATGGAGATTTTATTCCACACGATTCTGAGTAATATTTTGAGACTGTTGTGCATTAAAATCCCAGGAGATCAGCAATTTCAGAAATACTCAAACCAGCCCATCTGGCACTAACAGTCATGCCACAGTCAAAGTCGCTGAGATCACATTTTTCCCCCATTCTGATGTTTGATGTGAACATTAACTGAAGCTCCTGACCTGTATCTGCATGATTTTATGCATTGCAGTGCTGCCACATGATTGGCTGATTGGATTATTGCATGAATAAGCAGGTGTACAGGTGTTCCTAATAAATTGCTCAGTGAATATATTATTACTAAGAAATTAGTAATCATAGCAAAGTGACCTTTCTTTTAATGCAGCCTCTTATCATTTATCATCAACTATAGAAATCAGTCCTGTCTCAACTCGTCATCATCATTCATGCTCACCATGAAAAATTATAATTATATGGCCTTGTCTCTATGGCTTTATCACTTTATCTCCACATGTCGAAAGCCTCGGAAACCAGATTCAGATAATATCATCTAGCTTTAGAGCTACTGTACCAGCAGTTTCTCACCTCCAGTTCCAGTCTAATTGACACCATCTATAGGCAAGACAAAAAAATAGCAGCAGATATTGACATGTTACTTGGTGCCATCTACAGGCAAATATAGCAAATGTTTTCATCTTAATAGGAGTCATGGGTTTTTAATTATCTTTCGTGGGTCCTCTCCGTCCTACAGGTTACTTTGGACAGTGTTTTTGTATATGTGTGTGTATATGTGTGGAGGATGTGTGGAGGATGTGTGGAGGATGTGTGTGTGTGTGTGTGTGTGAGGTCCTCACTAGATATTGTTTCTCATTCACATTCCCAGGTATACAGGGGAATAACTCCTACATGAACGAGTGAGTTACAAGTCAGTTTCATGACCAGCTTAACATATAATTAGTGTGTTTCTGACAAAAGAAGTTAACGGCATTCAGATGAGTTGTAAACACCGATATGCTTTGATAACGACAGGCTTTCAGCATTCAACTAAGTTTTTTGTCATGATGTGAGATATAAGAGGGTATAAAGATACATCAAAGTAGTGAACTAATAAAGGTGCTAATTTTCTGCAAAACTTATCTTAAAGCAAACCGAACATCGGAAGTGAAACACAAAAAGGAGCAACTTCACATAAAAAAATGTGCCTAAAGAAGAAATAGCAACAAACACTGTTTGATCTTGTGTATCGAAACTCCAGTGAACAGACACACCCCATCTCTCCCTCACACCACTCCCATGTTGTGAAAAGCCTCATCAGTCTCAAAGATGAGACCTCCATTTAGACAAAAACCTAAATAAATATGACACTTTGTTTCAATTAATCGACTTTGAATGTACCACCTCGCCTGCTCCATACATTAATACACTCTCTTACATGCTACCCCATAATCAAATCAGCATCTGGTGTCAGGGTGGGTTGCGGTTTGGGGTGTTCTCATTTGTAAACACCACCTGCCAGTTTTCACTCCTCTTCTCTCGCCAGGTGACATTAGCGCGAGTGTGAAATTTGATTTAGCGTTGAGCAAACCTCTGCACTGAGCACATCTGAGCCTGCCCACCTGGAAAGCGGGCATGAATAATCTACAGTCACCTAAGTCAGAGGGAGATTTCATGCATAAGACACTAGCCAGAAAGCGGCAGCAACACAGTCCAGCAGGATAAGCTATGTTAAGCCCAGCTGATTTCATCCCCGCTGATGGGAGGGGGATGTTTTTGTTCCGTTAAGTCGGTGTTATTACCTAATCCTGTAATTCACTGTACTACCTGTCAGTCTCAGGCACCCAAATGTGTCATTAAGCTAGTGACATAGTATATACATTTATAGAGGAATATGTATGTATGGTGGAAATGAGTACCATTCTTATTAACATAAAATCTGTGCCTGATTGTGCACTGGTGTCACCCTTTAAACTATGATAGATCAGCATTCCTGCATTTCCCCCTGCTGACCACTTCAGTTATTTCACCACAAAGCCTTGACACCACCCTTGTTTATCACAAACATGCAGATATTGATGCAAAGCCTTAAGATGCCACACAATCTAAGAAGATCAATCATAAGACAGTTTATGTTCATCAGTCTGGTCTTGTTAATACAACACTACTTCACTTACTGCATGATCACACATAATGCAATCAGAATTCCACTGATGGAGTGCCCAAGCTACGATGGAATTTCCTTGTGGGATAAACAAAGAGACATACAGTAGATAGTCACTGCTCAACACTCTACACCTGCTTTACAACTTCTGTAGCGTGTGCCAAGTTCACTGTAACATAGAAGACCACACATATCACCTTTAAGTTGCCAGCGTCTTGCCTTTTGATGAATGTCAACAAAGTAGTTAGCTGGGAGGAAATTAGAAAAAGAGAAAGAGAAGAGGAGAGTAGAGGGGGGGAGAACACACAATTATAAAAGCTTCATTTCTTCAGAGAACCATAAAGTCTCGTCCCAGAAGGGCAGCTGAGCACAAATCAATTTCTTTCAGTCGATTACAAGCACTGAGGTTCTAACCTTCATTTGTGAGTCTAATACTCCAACAGTTATGTAGAACACATACCAATTAAGCAATTCTGCTGGAATAAGAGGGCCGTGAACTGACGCGATTATGGAGGCCAGGCCCTTGGGGAGGTTGGGTTATCGGCTCAGGAGCAGGGAGAACGAGGGGAGCGGGGCAGGGGAGAATGGGGGAGAAAGATGGTAAAGGGAGAAGAGAAATTGAAGCCAAGGAAAAAGCCATTTATTAAGTCTAATACTCTGTGAAATGTTCCCATGGTAATAAGGCGGGGAGATTGCGTTAATATCAGGGAGCCATACAGAAAAGGTCACTCAATATCTGTACCGCCCACCGGGGTCGCACTGATGGGAGCTGCTCAAACACATCTGATAATGCTCTCAGCATCGTCGCTTGCCGCCAGAGGTCGAGAGGATGGGAGCTTGGGAAAAGATGCCATTTGAGGAAATTGCACTGATGTACCACAGTACTCTGACACAATTCTTACTGCTGGCTTTTCATGTGCAGACAGCTGTATGACGAGTGAATGAAACAAGCATGATGACATTCAGTCAGAGATTATCAGGCATAAATGTATAGCTCTGTGGAGCATTATGTTTTCCGCTAAGTTTTGATTTTGCAATCATTCATCTCCACAATGACATGAATATACAGGAAAGGCAGCCAGCATCCTCTTTCTGATTTTCAATATCTGTTTGCACACAGGCTCATGAAAGAAAATGCATTAGAGGCACTCTCCATCTTTCTATTGTCATAAGCTAAATCTGATGCCATTTTCCTCTTGATTTAAAGAGCCTGGATGCATCTCTTCAGATATGAGGAGATCAACACATTGTCATTCACTGCTGAGGCGCACCTTAACCACCGCCCTCGCTGCCAGAAGATTTATGGTAATTCCTGATAGCATGTGATAGGATGCAGCCCATAAACCCATGTGAGGTATGTGTTTCTATGGTAACCCTTCCCTCTATCTGCCAGCCCTATGTGCCTTGGTGTTTTACTTTTTTCCCTGCATTGTAGGTGCTGTCTATTTAGATGCCAGTGGTAGGAATGAGATGCAGATTTGTGGCAAAGCAGAGACACAGATGTTTCCTCATTGCCTTTTAATCTCCTATTCCCTCAGCGCCTGGCGAGAAACACTCCCCCTTTAGAATGGTAATTGGACGAGATGAATAATAAACAAAATGAAAACAGGCCAATGTTCATAAGGAGCATTTTAACACTTTGGAATGATCATACTTTATGGCTATTATTAGCACAGAGACAAAAGCAAACGCTGATTCTTCCGGGAATAATAAAGGACTGAATTTTAACAGGTCTAATCAGTAGGAGACCTATCAGGGTCTGGTGGAGGAAGACAATCCTTTGCTCATTAAGGCAGAGTGACTCATAGTCCATCACTAAATTTCCATTTGCACTGATTTCCTGTTTTCAAAGGTCTGCACTGAATACAACACACCAGCAAACCGAAATTACACAATAGCACTCATATCTTCTACATTCCAAAACTAATCTACGATTTTATGCTTCTTCATCCACGTTCTTCAATTGTCAAGCTTCTATATGTCTAACATATGCACAATAAAACCCAACTGAACTCAAACTGCAGCTCAGTAGATTCATTCCTTGTAAATTTAAGATACTGATTTCAATTGTAATGCCTGGCCTGATGTTATATGGCCAACACTTTTCTTTTGTCTGACATCTAGCCAGCCATCAACCTCCATATCTGGGATGATCCGTGTGTTTGTTGACAGCACTGAGATAAATGTGGACATTTCAACACCGTGTGATGTCAGAAAACCAGCTATTTGCATGAAAAGCCTGTCCCTCTTTCTCCCCGGAGAGCTTTATTACAGGAGGATATTCAAACGCTATCAAATGTGCCAAACATTTACTTTGATAACTCCATCAGATGGCTCCCTAGGTTTAATGGTAGCAATCTGAGAGTACTGAGGCTCACACCTAAAGCACAGACAATAATGGTGGGGAGAAATACAAGGTAGGGATGAATAAAATCTCTTTAAAAAGTTCATAAATAATGCACCATGCGTGTGAGAGAGTTGTTGCTTATTTAACTATGCATGCCTCTTCCTGGTTTCTGCGCTGGCAGAGACACAAGCCCAGCATGTGTTGTGGGTCAACATGACAGCGCAGGAGGGGTACAACCTGGGGCTCCATCAATCCTCTCAACCCTGGCCCTGCACCCATGTGGAGCAACCTCTCACAACAACAAATCGCCAGCCACAGTATGACCAGACCCCCTACAGTATTTTCTTGCTGTGCTGAAAAACATGATGACAAAGGCGAAATAGGCAAATGCGCCACCGCTTGCCAAAATTAGGGTGATTCGAGAAAATGGGAGAAAAACAAAGTGCAGGACTAATTATCCAATTAATGTGCAATTAAGCCCATGTGGCCTAATGGTCTGTGTTGGATTTGGTAGTAGTTCTACCAGACAGAGGAGATTATTTAACTCACTGTAGACTGTTGTACAGAGCAGACAGACTCAAACACTATCTCAATAAAGGGGCCAAAGAGTAGGATATTAAATTTACAGCAGATGTGTAGATTATACCTTAATAAAATGTACATATATTGTATTTTGGGCTCAAGCATTCTGACTGCAAATTTGAGGGGAAAAAAGAATTCAACCCCCGACACAAAATTCAACAAAGCATTTCATTAAGATTTTCATTATCTGCCATAGCAGAGTTTGATAATAAATGCTAATTATATTCAAGCTAATATTTAATCACACGCAATTTCTCCAGTCAACTCAGTTTGAGGAAATACTAATTCTAATGAACGCATTCACAGTGCAGTTTATGAACTTCAGCACTAGCAAAATGAGAGAGGAAATGCGGATGATGTTTGAAAATGCTTTTTCAACTGAGTGTTATTAGCTTTGACTAATTTCCTACCCTAATGAGATCCTCTTGGAGGGATATTTTGAAGCAATTAATAATGCACATAGAATAATTAGAAGCATAAATATTTATCGTGTTGTATTTCTGGCTAGTATAGGGTGTGGTGAATACAGACAAACTGTGCAATGTAGAAGCACTAGATTGAATGTATGCTTTTATTATAGTGTAAAATGTGTATTGAATGAAAATTAGGTGTGCATTTGGATTCACTAGGGATTCTTTTGAGTATTTTGTTAAAAACTGCTCTCAGTTTAAATTTACTGTACACTTAATCTAGTAGTAATCTTGAACAGAAGCTACAGTTGAGTCCTATATGCAATTTGCCAAAATAAAATCAAAGGATTTACATGAGAAATGTGTATTTCTCCATCCAACGAAAGTAATACTTTGAGACTCACAGGTTACATTACATGATTTCAGGCTTGAATACAGCCCCCAATTTGGCCATGGAGGCTGATGGTAAAGACAATGGAGAGTCAATTTGTTCTGTATAGACATTCAGCAGGTGTTACCATGTCTCAGATTAAATTTATCATCTCAAAACTGAGCTTTAGAAGAGCCTTAGTTGTTCAACTGCAACTAGAACTTTGACAAATGTAAATATTTGTCAAAGTTGTTTTATCTGGTTATTGGAAATGTGAGCCAGAGTGCTTGTGAGAGAGGCTACATTGGAGCAGTATTACTAGGGTTACTGTTTTATATTAGCTTTGTCCAATAGTGGAGGCACTGAGCACATATCTGCTGAGCAGCGGAAATGGCTGAGTTTGAAGAAGAAATCCTGTGCTATCATTGACATTGGCATGGTTTGCATTCCCTGTTACTCTATAATCACCCGTGAATTATTTAAATCTGCATTACAAAACACTAAGAAGATTACCTTCCATCTGGGGAGTTATTATTGTCAGTGCTGTTCTTGTAACAAGTTTTACGAAAGACGTATGTGACTGATGTGTTCGTGTTCCATTGGACAGCCAGTCTTTGACAGGGCTAGTCAATAATGACAAGCTGGTTGAGATAGTCATAGTCACAAATGGTGAATATTTCCAAAAAGAATTATCTTGTGTTAAGTCATGAATAAAAAGGAATGTGATGTTTCGTGATCAGTTGTTACAGGGTCTCTGGATATTATTTCTTACTTCCTGTTTGAGCCGCCAAAGAGAAAAACTACTTAATGTCCTCAATGATTCAGTTCTTCCACAAACAAGAACAAATTCATTTCAGATATGGTTCTTATGCAACAGAAAATCCTTTCCGTATTGGTTACCTCGCTAGACAGACCAAACATGTGATCGACTATAATTGCTTCATTGTCGCTTCATCGTCATCTTGCAATCAAAACTTTATTTCACCTAAGCGTTGCAGATACTGGCTATCAGCTTGGCACACTTCTAAATACAGCTCAAACACTGGCCATCACTCAAATGAAACAGATACCAGCAGGGAAAAGTACATGGTACAACTGAGACAAGGGTGAACTCTCAGTGCCCTTGAACAACCAACACCAAAGATAAATATTGCTAGAAAACACACTCCAGCATGAAAATGTAAACACATGAGGGTATAATGTGCAGCTAAACCAAGATAAGACACTCATATAAGCAAAACATTACTCAACATCCCTGGGCTGATTATGAACCTTCACAATTTTTATCACTATGCTGGGACAACTGTGCAAATACACTTAAAGCTGCCCGAGATCTCTCAGGGTTTAGTGCAATCATCTACCCCTTAGCTCACTTTTGGCTCAGTTAGACTAATCCTCCAGGACCCAGCAGGCTGGGCCGTGACTCGGCACGAGCCATCAGGTAGAGCTGCCGCCTTGGGCTCGGTGAGGCCAGTGTCAACAGGATGGCGAAGAGGTGGAAGGACAATCGGAGTTGGGATCGGTTTAATCCAGGTTCAGAGCCAGTGAAACGGAGAGTCTGGGTCTGGGTGAGCGATGGATTGTGAGGCAGCGGCGTCCCCTGAGCCCCAAGCCCTCTGACTGCAGCCATCTGGAGTTGATCTCTGTCTTGTTCACCTCAAACCCCGACATAAAATGGCAGTCATTTCTCTCTCTCCCTCTTTCCCTCGCCCCCGCCCCCAATCCTAGGTATGTAAACAATCAGACACACTTTGTCGGACATTGTTTCTTTGATTTCTTGTCTCGCTGCATCTAATCAGCCCTTCACTGTTTTAATTTTCTATAACTTGTGGTATTTGGTCCACTTGGATTACATTCCTGTAGGTCATGTCGGATTCTTGCAGGGCCTTCTTACCTTAAAGGTGCATTTGACCAGCATCAAACCTACAAAGGGAACTTTTATCCAAAACTTACTGCAAATCCACACTTGCAGCTGTCAAATTGGACTGAGTTAATGGTGCCCCAAACGGAGGAACCCAAAGCAGAAAAGGAGGTGAAAGACCTCTGAACCTATTTTGACTGACGGATTTCTTGTAATAATGTTCTCTGAGGTTAAAAGGGAGCTGCTTGACATAACTGTGCTCTGCTGGTTGCAGGGCTAGACCATTAATGGTGACTGGGTCACAAAGTGCCTTGCAAAAGCTGGCAGCTTGTGTTAGTTATCAGACTGTTTTAAATACCTCTTTCAATGTGAATCCAATTACTGGCAGCCTTTGTTTGTTCAGACAAAGCAGCTATGTTCAAGGCCTGTCTCTCTCTGATTTTAATCAATTCTCTGGGGAGGTGTGTGTGGGAGATGCAGATCAGGACTTACTATACGTCAGTGAAAGATACTGTATGTGTATGTGTCTGTATGTATGTATGTGTGTGTGTGTGCATGCCTGTGTGTGTGTGTGTTCGTGTGTGTACATGTTGGACGCTTGTGCAAAGGCTTGTTTGTGAGAATTTCAGAATAACTTAGGGATATACTTGTCAAAAAATGAAAGCTTAAAAGGTTTTCATAACAGTATTGATCTCAAAAGGAAACCGATTCCCCACCAAACTCCTTAACTTTTTAATTCCTCAAAAGCTGAAGTTCCTTCGAGTTTTTGCTGCAACTTGTAGTTTTACTTAGGAGTCAAACACAGAGGCAAAGTTTGCAGCAGGCAATATTTATAACAGATAATTATGACAAATCATACTGTCATCATAATTCCGATGTCTGTTTCTCATCCCTAGAGAGGTTAGCATGTTCCTTGGCTACTGCTGAGATTGCTCATATGCTACATTATTATTGCAGCGGGGTACAATCCACCTGCTCCAAATGGGAACTTTGCATCTAGCAAGCCCCTAGTTGATAGCTGTTTTTACACCAACATTAAAAAAATTAGAGGAAGACGACATTGCAATAAATTGAACCAAGTCAGAAGGTCGGACTCATTTCTTTCCATTTCCTTTCAGGACAAAATGTGCAAGGAATGAGAACTCCCTAAACCCCCTCCCACAATGCACTTTCATTTTTTGTTGTTGTTGTTATTCCAAAGGGCCGTGTCAACCCTAATGAATACCAAAATGGTAAGATTTGCATTTCAATTTGGTAACCTCCCTCTCGAAGGCGGTAAAGTCCCCAGCCCCCATCCCAGCTCTAAATCACATTAAGCACATAGCTATCTTTTGTAAGGCCCTGCATCAATGTCACTGTGGTTCTCCCTTTTCCATCATTATGTGTGCAGCTTTTTGTTGGCATGTTTACAAGCTAAATAAATAGCTACACGGAACATCTGGGTCTACAAAAGAGACCTTAAGTGGGGCCAGGGCCAGCTCTAGCCATTTTGGTGCCCTAGGCAACATTAGTATTTGGTGCCCCCTCTCAACCTGATCCCCAACACCACATTATGCCACCGGTAGTACAAAATCACCAGCCATTCATTCTTCCTTGGCTACCCATTATCACTGATATTGGTAAATAAGATTTCAGCACAATGAACTATGTTTTAGTAAGGAACTGTTATACAGATGGTTAGATACTTGCTTGTAGTGGTGGAAAGTAACTAAGTATATTTACTCAAGTACTGTATTTAGGTACAGTTTAGATGTATTTGTACTCTACTTGAGTATTTCCATTTTATGCTACTTTATACTTCCATCCACTCCATTTCAGAGGAAAATATTGTTTCTACTCCACTACATTTATTTGACAGTTTTAAACTCATGGTTACAAATGAAACCAGTGTTTTCCAATTTGGCTTCTGACGTTTTAAAAAGCAGTGTGTGGTCGGGGTCACATTTCAGATGTCTATGAGCTGTTAACAGCTCCACCAAATATTGATTTTTGCCTCTAAACTTCTCACATGGTTTCATTTTAATAAATGTTAAAATGAACCAATATTTCACCAGAATTCAAAGATTAGAGACAAAGTGCAGAAACTGAAAACTGTTTGTGTGTCAGGACTTTCTTTGTTCTTCCTTCCTTCCCCATTAATCAACTCACAAACCCTCAGATTCATCTTGTATACAAAACTGCATATGAAGTAGTTCAAACTACAGCTACAACAGTAACATGCTGCTACACACTGATACTTCAGTATTAAACATCTAATGAGGCCATATGTAATAACGCATCAGTCAGGGGGCTAAACCACAACTTTTACTTTAATATTTTAACTACATTTTACTGGTATTACTTAGGTATTTCAGTAGGATTTTCTTGCAGCGCTTTTATTTGTAACGGAGCATTTTTACATTGCAGTATTGGTACTTTTACTTAGGTAAAAAGTCTGATTTTTTCTTCTACCACTGCTGTTTCCAATTCAGATTCATATCCTTCAATCTGTATCTGAGTCTATCAACTATCATAGCATCATTATCTATCATTAGTTTTGTGCTACTTAGCAAGCTAGCCAACACAAATGAAACATCTACACAAGAATAGCCTTTTAATGTTAACATAAGACAACAAACCTCTATACTGGGCTTTCTTTTCCTCCTCTTTACTCAGCTCTCATTATTGGACAAATGAAGGCTTGGAGTTTTCATTATTAAATATTTTGAATGAATATTAATTGAAGGGTCCCTCCAGCTGATCCATCTAGCAATTGTCAACAGTCAGTCAGCGTTAGGTCCAAACTTGGGCTGAGCGACGCGCAACTGTGAATCAAATGGTACCCATCATCCCCCACTTCAGCGTGCAGTGTGCATAGTACAGTGTAAGGCAGATAAAATGTGCGAGGAACAGCAGTGTCTTTCCCTTTATGCTGTCAACTTGTGACCGACAGTTCATGGGCCACAGTATGTCTAACATTGTAATTAAAGGGTCTTGTTGATGATAATGTTTTTACTGCAACCATGACTAATAAACTCACGTTAGTGGCATATTCTGCCCTCGTAGTGCCCCACTGACATTCGGCCTATACCGTGAGCCAGCCCTGAGTGGGGCTCCTACAAAGCACTGCCAGTGCACACTCAGGGCTGCTGTTACCCTTCCTGTTAAGCCATCTCAGCTTGCAAATCTGACATCTTTTTTTCCAGCAGTCTAAAACAATATCAATAAAACTGTGCTCAACTATTAAATCCACACCCTTTGGTCAGCGTTGCAGGTCATTGATTTGTTTCAGCGGTGCCACTGCCTCTGACTACGTACCGTTTGAGCATTGGAATCTAATCTGGACGCGGTGTGTGAAAACTTAATGGTGTGTGACCTATTCAACCTCCTCATCCTAAAGGTCAAGACCAGGACAGCGGCTGTTGTTTTGTGCATCCAAAAAGGGAGGCTTGGAGAAATCAACTCTTACGGTTTGGTTTGATTGTGTCCTGGATATCTCTCTTCGGGAATAGAGCCAAGGGGGAGGCAGAGGGGAATACAGGTTGTGTAAACATATCATCAGCTCCAAGGGCACCCAGCAAAATAACTTATGGAATGTCTCACATCTCCATCTACACAGGACGATAAGTCACGTTGAGAGGAGGTGCTAGTGCAATTTGTTATGGGTGTACTGCTTGCGTAAGCTGTGCTCCACATGGAAGATTCAGCCCAGCAGTTGGGCAGTAAACCAGCAGACATCGAGTAAGAAAAACACAACATTCAGCAGACTGATCATTTTTGTTGGTCATGATTCAGTGCTCTCTCTGAAGACATGATT
This sequence comes from Istiophorus platypterus, assembly GCA_016859345.1. Lineage (NCBI taxonomy): Eukaryota > Metazoa > Chordata > Actinopteri > Istiophoriformes > Istiophoridae > Istiophorus > Istiophorus platypterus. Next base: position 6,200,201 of record CM029115.1, read on the forward strand.
TCAAGTTCTGAATTTGGACAACAAAGGCAATGTGTATAAGATTATTCTAGAGCAGTGCTCTTAATGTTTGTCCCAATTTCTCACTGGAAAGCATTAAATGAGTGGGAAGCAAAAAACAAGAAGCACGAAAAAGTTAAACCCCTCTACAAAAGCTCGCCTCTAATAAGCTGTTTGTGTAGGAGTGTGAGATATTTTCAACCCTGACCCTCCATGTCTCATTTTTACCTCTCTGATATGCAGCAATTGGAAGTAAATCCAACTTTCAGTCTCTTTAACTAAGCCTTTGTATTCAATGCCCACATGAAGCACAAGGAAGAATGCAATAGTCAAAGTTGCAATGTTTGAAGTTCAAACATGTATATGCACAAGTACAAACTGGTCTCTCTGGATGCAATTCACAAGACTTATACCAGCATGCAAAAATGGAGGACAAAAAAACATAATTAAGTACAGACTAGACTTCAGATTGAAAACGTTCTGTATGAGGCAAAGACATCATCTTTCCAGTCCAAAACAAAAGGTCAAATTCTCAGGCAACCCACGTTTAGACCCAACAGCTAATCGCCTCAATTCCCCAACCCATCTGAGAGAATTACAGTGGCTGTTAAGTGTTCATAATGAATGCCATAAAGCTGGCCTATAAAGCAGGCTTTTGGCCAGCCCCTGGCAGTGAGTGGGAGCAGGTCTAAGCACAGATCCAACTCTGCACACCTTCCTGTACAGAATGATTGCTGATGGGTTTTTGCGAGGAGGGGAGGAGCGGGGCAGCTTCCACATCATTAATGAGTGCTAATATTTCAAAGAAGGACGCAGGGCCCGAGCACTGACCGCTATATTAAAAATCAAACGGTGTGACCTTGTTAAGATGGATGCCTTGTTGCTCTGTCCCTTGGTGCAGCTGAGCTGTAGACGGCGTACCACATTAAAGGTGCCTCTTTGCTTTTTAAAGCATCAGCTATGGCTGCAGATATCCGGGGTGCACCAGGAGCATTACGAGTGGCATTTAATTAAAGAAAAGTAAGCTGAGGGATTTTATAGACTGGCCGGGGATTGCTTGATCTGGTAAGTAAGTGGAAATGAAGGATGCTTGAAAGGTGGCATAAATCTAGCACAGTGCTAACTTAACCTTCCTATCATTGTCGAAGTCAGGGTGCGGACACTTTAAGTCCTGTCTGCTGCAGGGATTTTGTATCTCATTCAGATTCTTCTATTCTTAAATTAGTTTGGGGTATAATAAGATGGAAGAAGAAGGGATCACACAGTGCCAACGTATACAGTAAATTAGATTATCAGTTCATTGCTAAATATTTAACAAAATCATGAAGTTGATCAAAATAGTTGATGATAATGCAGCAAATGTCTATTATATTAGCAATATCTAATAATAATTAATATATATAAAAAAAAAACACAAAAAAAACATAAAAACAAGAGAAATTAGTCAGGAGGGACTGAGGTTCTGATCCACCTTAACAAAGCCTAGTTTCTTTCAGCTGTGACTGGTCTGGGTAGGATTAGTGATTTATAGGCTGGTAATTAGCCCCAGATGACAATGATGAATGTGCTACACTAACACCTTTGTAGGCTGCCTTGTTAGGTAACATCTGAGACGCCTGACAAAGCTATCATTTTGCAGAAAGCTCTTAATTACCCTAGCACAATTATGAATGGACCACAAACAGACACCCAGCTGTTTTGATGCGTTGTAGTGGGAGGAGATGTGGCGTAAAGGGAAGAGAGAGAGGAATGGAAAGAAAGACTTGGCTGACACTGCTTGGTGCAGATGTGTGGCGAGACAGAAGTAGCAAAACAAATAGCTCAAGGACATTTTGTGTTCCTGTGCTCCCTGAGAGTGAAGGAGGCATTTTTCTCAGGAAATCAAAGATGGGATAGGTCAGAAGGTGGGAGATGGACGAGAGGGACGAGAGGGAGGTAGTGAGGAACAACTAAGTACAAAATAATTATTCCGTTGTTGCAAATGTTGAAAGAGTGAATTAACTGGTCCCATGGCTACCCCTCTACTGGTACTAGTCTAGGCCATGGCTTTGAGTTAAGAGTTTACTAGTCTTTGAGAAGTTAGAGCACAAGTGAAATTTTTTGACATATCCTAAATCCATTTTCAGTGAAGGAAAGGTTGAATACTCTGTTGTTTTCAAATTCAGTGTCAATAACTCATGTGGGAATATCTCCCCATTTATCACTAGTCTTGAAATCACATAGTCAACTCAATTTGGAATCACTATTTCATCAATTCACTCATTTTTTGTCCATTTTATAGACTTTGTTTCACAGATAATGCTTTATCTTATAGCTATAGAAAGCAAATTTGAAAGACTGTCCAGCCCTGATTAAGACCACAAGAGGAACAAAAAATGATGTGTGTTGGATTATTTCCTTATCCATCACAGGCCATCTGGCAAACACTGCATTGGCAGTTACTCTGCAAAGTGCCATAAAGGAGACACTTCCTCCTCTTTGAGGCCCCAGGTCCTTGTTTGACACATGGCATCCTGTGCAGAGAGCAAGCCCGACTCTGAAATCAAAGAACACACTTCCATATTCGCTCCTGTAGTGTCACAGAGGTCAACAACGGCTGCCTCCCCACTGACACACATTTATTTTCCTTTTCCAGCTTTGTTTAAATCCAAAATTAGAGTTTCCGTGCAGGAAGCCAGTCCGGAGGAGGAGGTCTCAATTCATCTCATTCCCTAAATATTTGGACGCCTGGTAATTTGTTTTTTGTGATATGAAATGATTTCCTTTTGAGTTAAGAATCATATAATGGTTTCCATCTGTCTGGGTGCTGTGAAGTGATGCTGTTGCGTTTGTCTGAGTATGTATGACTGTGTGTGCATATGTGTGTCTGGTGGTGTGTGAATAAGAGGATGGAGTCTGAGGGAGGGAAATGTGACCTCTAACTCTGTGAACTGGCCTGAAACAGACACCAGGAAACACACCAGGGACCAGGGTTTTAACTAAGATTATCTTGAAGTGATTCCTATTCTGCTGCTTTAGTAGCTGCTATAGTCTCTTAACTGCTACTTCAATGGGGTGACTTCAATTTTTGATGAATGATTTTCTTGACTGATGCCAAGTGTGATGGCTATTTACACAATAAAATCATTCCATAACGCTTAATAAACAGTCACTTAACTTTTGATAAGGTTTTGATAAACTGATGATAAAATATATCAATGTCCTTCTTAAAATAAGATTAGTGACACTTTTCATTTGTCTCAAAGACAAAGAAAGTAAGATTAATTACAGATAATGTTCTGTCATGGTCACATTTGGCCACAGTATATCCACAGCATTTACATTACATCTAAATTCTTTGACCGAAACCAGTCATTTACATCAATATTGACTTGTGAGCTTTTTTGTTCTTTTCTTTTTAATCAAGCTGCGCAATTACAATTGTGTCAGTGGCTACACAAAACTCAGGGATGGTTTTATCTGCAGAGCTCTCCAGGGAATTCTTTCCAGATATATAAATTGCCAAAAGAAAATGTTAATTACATTCTGTTTGAACATTTAAAGCCATATGTTGGACATAGAAATGTAAAAGTATGGTAATATGTCTATTCATGGCCCACCATACATGCTTGAGTCTGTGACTGTCATGGGTACTGACACTGCTGTTGTTTGATCATACGATAAAGATATAAAACAAGCTTACGTTCTGCAGTCGATGTGTAAACGGCTAAGAGCCCATAAACAGACTTCCTCAAAATGTGTTTCTGCCTTATTTGACAGTGATACAAGACAGACGCATACACAGGAAAGATGGCTGAAAGAGATCCAGTGACACATGACAAGGGTTATGAGGTGGATTCAAACATGCTGTGCTGAGTCTAAAATCAACACCGGGTCCTTTAGTCCCCTCAGCTACCAGGACACCCTCGGTAAAGATTAACTTGGAGGTCATCAGACACTTTGAAATTTACCCAACGTACAGCCTGTACACAACACAGATGTATTTCTCTATTGTGTGTTCCATTTGAAATCTATTTTCGTTTCTTACTGTGTGGTCTGTTCATAAAGATATAACCTACAATAGCTTCTATATGCTGTCATTGCCAATTTCATCTCTTTGTGCTGTGGGACAAACTATCGATGAGCTGTTGCAGGCTGTTAGATTAAACTGAACCTCATCCACAGGAGAAGGATTGCTCCTCCAACACAAAATGACACATCCAAGGACTACTTCAATGAGTCACATCTTTGAATTAAACCACCACAAGGCACAATTTCAAAACACAATCTTAAACTTGTCTTTGAAAGTTCAAGGCTGGGGATTAATAAGACATTGGGGTAATACACAGTTATATTGTGATAACAGAGCAATTAGTTGTACTCTATTGGTATAAGAAGAAGTCCATAGTAGGATTTCTGTATTTGTGAACACCAAACTTAAATTAACATTACAAAAAAAAGAGATCACATAGATGGCTGAATGTGTGAACAACGCGGAGGTAGATGACAGGTATATGACACCTGACAATTTACTATGAAATAATACTCCCTGTTTACTCATATACTAGATGATTAAAGTCCCCCTGCCCTCAGAAATGGGTTTGACTTATTGTTCCTTCAACTGTTGATGTTCACTGTGCAGAATGACATTTACCAGTTTGCCCGGGCCTTTAGTCCTATGACTTGTAGGCTGTTTTCACGTTCATCTACTGAAAGGGGGAAGGATTTGTCTGTGCTCCCCTTAAACCTACATTTAAGATGTGTATGTAGAAACATGATTTTATGACATCACAACCATTCTGGAAGACAAATACACAACTTTACAAGGGCACATCTTTCATCTATGTAGCAATTAAACACATTTTCACATTTGTAGATTCTGGCTTTTTCAATGACAAAGAGGAAGGAACTATGCCAAGACATTTTTTTTTGGAATAATCCTATCACAGTCCAGGCATTATTCACAGCAGGTTTTTTGTTTTTTGTTTTTGTTTTTTTAATGTATTGAAACTGTGCTTGAAGATAATATGTTTGTCATGTGACTGAAAAAGTACCACAAAGGAACAATCTTGGTCTAAAAAACTGAAATGAAAAAAAAAAGGAAAAATGGAAAATGTCTCAGAAAAACACACAACTTTGATTTAGAAGAAACTGGTCGGAAGACACCCCCTGATCCACTGATCCTTAATGTTAAACATACTGCAAGGAAACTACCATAAAGACTACAGGGCAAAATGAAGGAAGAAAACAATCTATACTGCAAGACAAGTCATATATACAATTTTTCCATCAGTATCACAAAGAAATGAACAAAGGTCAATGGTCAAGATCTGTGTTTACACTAAATAGATTAGTGTGAGTTGCAGTGTACTGACTTGGTTTTCCACTAAGTAGTCAAACATAAGACAAATGAAAACAAACTGGCCCATTAGAAGGATATTTTGATCGTTTGCATCTCTGCAATATTTATGTTTCAATTAAAATGTACATCAATCTATTAAAGCTGTTCAGAAGATTACACGCACACATGCACAAACCACACACTGCATTAACTCCTTCACTGCCACTGTTTTTTAATCGCATTTGCTCACTTACTGTTAATATTTTTTGGCTGACTGTAAATGAATGTTTAATAGAAACACACACACACACACACACACACACACACACAAACACAAAAGAGCTCAATGTCAAAGTTATGAACATGCTGGGAGAAAATGCACAATTCAGACATGTTGTAGCAAGAAAACCACATGGAATAAACAGCAAGCAACCTGTGAGTTCTGTCACAAGGAGTCACAACATGAAGCTAAGTTGGGAGAGAGAAAGAGAGAGAGAGAGAGGGAGAGAGAAATGATGGGGGAGGTGTGGACTGTTAGATGGAGGGAGGCTCCCATCTCTAACCTGCCCAGTGGCAGAAGTCGAACTGTCATCGCCTGGCCCTGTCATTTGGAAACTTTGCTGTTTAGAGGTGACAGCCGCCCACAGACACACACACACACACTATACACTCTACAGCTCTACACGCACACGCACCCACACACACACACAGACACACACACACACACACACACACACACACACATATATATATATATATATATATATATATATATATATATATATATATATATATATACACACACTGAGGAGAGGTTTGGGGTAGTGAATGTGCACTGCTTGACACTTCCATGTTTGACACCTCCACATCCCTCTGCATGTTGTGGCCTCCGCAGGCTTTTCTTGCTGTGTTGATGTGTCCCCTGCCCCTTTTAGAGGACACTGGATCCATATTAGTGTGTGGTATGTGTGTGTGTGTTGGTGCAAGAAAAGGATGATAGAGCTTTTGCTGTGTGTTATTCAGCTACTTTATTTACTGATCATTTATTGCAAAGAAGTTTGACTTATGTTTTTATAAATAATGACATAAAACTTTTGCATTTGTTGCGAGTGCTTCTAGAGCCATTGCAGGTATCTATTGGAGAACAGAGTGACCATTAAATGAATATTTGTGTGACACTTAACTGCCTAATTACAGGTGTCCTGGGGTGTGTGTGTGTGTGTGTGTGTCTGTGTATGTCAGGAATAGTGTGTGTCAGTGTGTATTCAGGGTATGTAGAAGGAGACAGATGAGGAGGAATGGGTGATGAGGAGAACAGCAGGGTTTCTCATCAGCAAGCTTTAAATGGTCCCACCACCAACAACCCCCTCTGGCCCCCACCCAACCACCACACCAACCCCAACACACACATGCACGCTCATTTATTCATACTGCGGTAATTGCCGCGCCGGCTCATTTGAGCTTGTCATTTCTCACGATAAGACTGCAGTATTAAAGATGACAAAAGATTGATACACATTCTCTTTCACACACGTACACACACATGTCGCACGCTGCATCTCCCGGCGTCCAGGAAAGGCAGGCGAGGGTGAGGCTGTTATTGAAGGCGAGATAGAAGGGAAACGTGATTTCACAGTTTTTGTTTTTCAGAGCTAGAAAAGCAAGATGTTGCGTAAAACAAAAGAGAAGTTTCGGGTGAGAAATGTTTGGGTGCAAACATTGTTGTGAAACTGAAAAAAAAAAATTTCAATTGCCTTATTTGGAGGAGATAAATGAAAATATACAGTCTACCGAAAAGCCTAACATACTGTATTATCCATCCGTCCATCTATCTATCTATCTATCTATCTATCTATCTATCTATCTATCTATCTATCTATCCATCCATCCATCCATCCATCCATCCATCCGTCTGTCTGTCTATCAATGTTATGGCCTGCAACAACTCGTTAAAAAAGCTTTATTGGCAAAGTGATGCTGTTACGTTTGTCTGAGTCAAGAACAAATCAAGAACAACAAAATCAGCCAAATGCTTTAGGAATAACAGAAGGGGGCATCATAATGTCACAGGTCATCCATAACCAAGCATATCATTATCATTGATGTGCTGAGAAAACAGAGAAAATAGTCATTCTGACTTTGAATATCAACAATGGGGGATGAGAGAGATGCCAGAGTTAATTGGGAGCAGTGTATGGACAGAATAGTAATATAACGTCTGGTGGGGAGAGCGGAGGCATGAGCTGATGCCTGGTTGCCAAATGGAAGGAAGCAGAGCATTCACAGTTCATTACCACTTCCCTTCCCTCGCTAATCAAAACGCAAAGCACTACAACGTGTCAACAAGGAAGTGTTTTTCATTTTTAGTAAGACTATATTCTGTAGACGTGAGTTTGTTGTTTTTGTGTGAGTGTAAAGGAAGGCGTGGGTTTGGCCTTGTTATATTAGTATACGTACGTGAGTAACTGTGTAAAAGGGTGTAGACAGTATGTGGTTAGGAGTTTGTGTCTGCTTGCATGCATGTGTGCAGCACTGTATGGATATGTGTTTGTGCATATACCTGCAATATATGTTTATCATATTAAGTCAATCACACAACTAAATGACAAATAAGCAAATACTAGGAAAGATAGATTTTTTCAGTTGAAGTATAAGCTTTTTTGTTCAGTATCATCCTCTGGGACAACATACATATCTGTGCCTTTATGACACAATCAGCCTCCATACACAGAGCTGACTGGCTGAGAGCCTCCAGTCCTCTCACACTTCAGACAGGCAGCAGGAGGAGCCCAGGGAGGCCACAACTCATTTATGACTTTCTCTGGGCTAACTCCGGTTATTAGCTGGAATCAAATGATCCAACATGTCTTGTGCCACAGGCAGGCCCAGCACAGAGAAGCTCAGTTTGTGTGTGTTAGTGTGTGTGTGTGTGTGTGTGTGCGTGAGACAGACCTTGGGGGGGGGAGAGAGAGAGAGAGAGAGAGAGAGAGAAAAGGAGAGAGGGAAAGTAAAAGAGAAAAGAGAGAGAAACAGAGCTGCAAAATTCCATTAGAGGAATCTAAAGGCATCATGCACAATGGATGGGCAAAGATCTACGCCTGAGAAACAGTGACGCTCGAAATTAAAAGTATTTTTCAACTCAGATTGTGCCCTTAGAGGATCCCTCATATGGCCCCTGTGAGCTGTCAGCCCATTTCTTTTAAGATGGAAGCTGATTAATTCTAACTGACCCTATGACTGAATAGTGCTTATATTGTGTATTGTGGTGCAAACTCATTCTCTCAAGGCCTACTTATAGTTAACTATAACATTGCACTATTACACTGCATTATACCTAAGTAGATGTCATTTTTGAAGGCATTTTGCTGTGAAGACTTCACATAAACTTTAACACTTGGGCCACACACAAACCTACAAAAGGGAGAAAATAAGTTTAACAGTATGGTTTCATTTTGGAAAAACAGACCTGAAGAAAAACAAGGCTAACTGTCTGCAGCCATCTTATATCTCTGGGAGAACTATCACTGATTAGCTAATGCATTGAGCTATCACATCTCTAACTCTAGGCTGATGGGATTTTCACCACTGCTGCAGCTATTTGGTCATAAAAACATTTTTTGGACAAATTCAAAAGTTGTTCTGGACATTTTATGGCTTTCAGCTGTATTTTCGGCATTTTACAACTTCTTATGGTCGGTGTTAACTTTTACATCTCTTTTACTTTCTCAGTCACTCTGTCATTCACTGTAGTGTGCCACATTATAACAAAGGAAAGATGCTATGTAATAAGTTTGCTACAAATACATAATAGTGAGCTACATACAGGTATTCTTACTTTATGACCCAACAATGCAGAGCGTTGTGTTCATGCATTCTGGTCCGGTTGGTAATTGTGCCTGTCCCAACAGATCCCTCCTACTAGAATCAAAGCCACCTTCAGATTTGTTCCCTGTCATTTGTTTCTTTTGTTTCCACATTCTACTATGTCAGCCACTATGGCAAGGCAGCTAATTTGCCCTCCAAGGTTGTTATTCCACCCCTCCTCCGCTCCCTTCCCTGCTCTCTCAGGCAGTTTTGGCAGTATCCTCGGCGAGAACTGGCCCTCATTACTCTCTGCTGAGTCTTTTGGCCCCAAGGCTGCAGTGTCTTGTCCTCCATTCCCTAGTCCCGCTCCCTTGTCATGCTGTGGGCTCCAGCCTTATCTCCCTGGTCCACAAAGCTCCTGTGGATGTGTGCAGCTATCCACTTGAAGCATGCTGTTCCCAATAATCATCTTCCCACGTCGGTGAAGGAAGAACATTGTGCCAAATTGCCCCCACAATTAGGACAGAAAGACAGTATGGTCTACAAAGCTGTTGTGCCTGCTAAAGGTTAGGGCAAATGGCAGTTCTGTACACGCAGCAGCTAATGGTGTTATTTTTATTTTACTTAGCTTCAATAAGTCCAGTTCATCTGTTTGAGATCTTAAATAAAAATTAATTATAATTATGAAATACAAGCTTTAAAGTGGCAATCTAGATGACTTAAGTTCTGGTCGATTTGGCGACATCTGTAGTTACTTGTATTAACAGCAAATGTGGTTTAATCCCAAAGGCCACAGAATTCTGGGGTCAGCAAAACTATTTTCATTTTAATAAAGAAGCATAGAATTTTTGGCCTTTTTCCCCTCATTCTGTGAGCAGCTGGGATCTGATTTTATCCTGCGCATGAATCTGCAAGGAGATGGTTGTTTGGCTGAGAAGTTGATGTGTGCAGCCTGTCACTTGCAGCTCTTCATCTAACAACTTCAGTCTTGCTTCTCCCTCTTCTTCCATTACTCCTTCTAACAATTCCTACTGATCTGCTGTCCAACAATGCTGAAAAATGGCTGCTGTCTTTTGTAGATGCATTTTTGATGAACAGCAGCAATTGCTAAGCTCACTGACAACCGCATTTCCTGTGACTACTTCATAATAAAATTCAGCTTGTATTTTGCCAGTAAATGCTTTTTAATGTGAAGCTGCAGCAGGAAAGATTCAGTTTTCATTATCTGTGGGCCGCTGGCTCATTCGCCATTGTGTTACCACATTGGGTGTAGATATAGACTTAACAGACATTTATTTCAATGAAGGGCTTCAAGGTTGCCACTTTAATATGTTAATATTTTAAGTACCCTTTTAAGTAGAACTACAGACTAAATGAGGGGAATTCTGCTAAACAAACTGACTATGACATATCCAAAACACCTAATGATAGCAGCTGAATGTGATGTGTTTTCAGATAATGACAAATGTTATGAAATTCAATAGTGAAAAGACATGGCATAGTGCTTGAGGTTGTAAATATATGGAAAACAGGGAAAATCAATTTTGTGTGGTATATGAAGACTCATTCTAACAGTGAAAAGCTTGCAGCTAAGTAATATTTGTGATAAACACAGTGTCACAAATGTAATATGGACATATACAGTAAATAGCCAAATATATTCTCTCACAAGTTAATCTGCATTTTGCTAGGCCATTTCCGAGTTGGCATTCAGCCCTCTCAATCCAATTTAAAGTGAATGTCTAGTGTCAGAGAGAAGGGGAATTTATTCCAAGCCAATAAAATACAGGCGCTTGGTGAAAATCACCATCGGCAAGTCATTAAAAGTGGGAGAGGAGCTGGGTGTGTAGAAATGGCTCATTGGCTCCCTGGGTGCTACTCACCACAAGAGACCTGGACATGAAGTCCAAGGTGCTGATGAATTGAACCATAAAGGTGATTGGCTCAAATGAAAGTCTGTGCCTCTGAGGCAAAAACACATCAGTTTGATTTCAATACATCACTGCGCTGAAAGGATGGCATGCTCAACCTGGAAGAAAATTATACATGGGCATAAACAAGAGATTTACAAAGTGGCTCAGCGTGAGTTCCAACATCAAACCTGGCTGGCAAGTGAGACAAACCAAGCCTGTGGGATACATAAGCCTTCATTACTGCGCTGCTACTGGTTGTCAGGTTACGGATGCAAGGCCTCGGGTGCAATGTGTGATTTTGGAGCAGCGGCTGCCTGCTAATTACCAACCTAGGCAACACGCAGCCATTAAAAACGCAACCCTGAGTGTCTGCTGAGCTAATTTGTCTAATTACATCTTTGTAACTTATGAAAAGACCTAACATTACCCTGAAGGCTTGCTTTCGGAGACGGAGCTGTGTAGATAGTAAATGAAAACTTTGCCGTCTTACTGCAGCCACCCAAGTGCCTCGATAGCTGCAAGGCATGGGGAGTATAGGAGAGACTGTGAGGAGGAGGTGGTGGAACCCCTGTTGGGTGATTCTGTAACTATTTCTATATCCCCGAGATTCCTTTCCCATGGGACAGCCACCCACATCCTGTCGACAAGCCTCCTGTTTATTTTTCTCGGCATTAATGTGGCAAAGGTTTTTTTTTCAGAATTTATCAGCAAAACCAATATTTGGCGCCAGTCATGAGATGCGCAGGCTCCCAGTCAGCGTAATAGATTGTGACTGAGCCGTCACAGCTATGAGGGCCTATGGCAGCTCTGCTAACAAGCAAAGCATCTCTAATAAGAGGAGGAAGTGGGAGGTGGGCTGACATTCTATGACATGTGTCCATTTACTGAAATCTGAAAGGTTTAAACTAAAAAAAAAAAAAAAAAAAAAGCCCCAATTAGTGGGTGTGAAATGCAAACATTTTTCCAAATTGAGGGCTGTCATTGTGAACAATTTCACAGTATGTTTTTCAGCAAGTCAAATCACTGTGTGTGTTTATAACCCAGACACTCCAGCCTGTATCAACTCAGCTTGAATGACAGCAGTGAAATGGACCACATTATATCAGAGATGATCAGAGACAAAGAGAATAATCATGGCAGACTAAGTCAGAGAAAGAACAAACAGGATGACGCCATCTACTGCCTCCCTTCCTCCTTCCTTCTCTCAACAAGTGCGGCTGGTTGCCTGTGATAGCATCTCTGAGTTTCAGGATAGCAGCTCCCAGGAGCCTGACAACTTAGCTCTTTTGGGGCCAGATCCCCTCCTCTCCTGTCTACATGGGATTGGACTCACCTTTTGGCCCCTGGAACAACCCCTACTCTCCATAGTCCCATATGGCTGACCTTAGTGGGGCTGGGTGCCAGTGATCCACCACCACACTGCCAAATTGGAAGAGACCACTGTCAAAGTGACGTGCGTGATGGTTTCTTCCATTAATCATTAACTGAAGAAATGTAATTAATTTTGTGTGTATGTGTATACTGTATGTGTGTATCCCTCAGAAAGGCTTAAAGGGTTAGGATTAGATAAGATATAAAAAGTGTTCACCTTGTTTGCTATGTACAGATCTAAAAAGGGAAAAGTGATAATCATACTTGAATAATCTGCATCTCAAATTTGCAATCAGAAGATAAAGCAATGCCAGTGTGGTTTGTAATCTGTCAGTCTTGACTCAACCCAGTCATTTGTGGAGAACGTGGTGCGCTCAGGGCCAGCTAGAGATGTGTCAACTGAAACCTAGACACAACCTCAGAGACCTGATGAGTCCCGCTATCTCTTCTAGTTTTTACTCGCCTTGCCTCATCTCTTTCTCACTGCATTTCTCACTCTCTTTTTTTCTAATCAGGTTTGATTTTATCAGGCCTCCTCTGTCAGTAACCGCTATCGGTTGTGAAATTTCAGAACGCAAAGCGTGTGGGAACCACAGTATCAGTTGTGCACATCTTACCCAGGACCTTTACAGACACACGGGCGGTTTCTGAAAAGGTGAGAAAAGCTTCACAAAGAGCATATCGGAGGCCGGTCTAACACAAACAGACAGTGGAAATACTTTCATACCCTCTCCAACCTCTTCTCTCTGCTTCCTCCCTTTTCTGTGCTTGTTGTCTTTGTTTACCACATCTGCCAGTATGTACAGGCTCATTGCAAGATCGATTTACAACATTGAGAAATAACATTTGAGAAGAGGCCTCTATTTTCATGAATCTGCAGATATGGTGAAGAGATGCCAAATGTGATGTCTGCTGTCTTAGAAATCCCTATCACACCATTCTTATACATGAATACAAACACCTGAAGGACAAAAAATGGAGCTGAATAATGGTCTCTCTCTGTGGGCCCACATTATGTGCAGCCCTATTCAACTATACTCTTTCACAAGCTAAACTGATGCTCTACATTCAATATCATGATCAAAGTAAATTCTTTGCACATCGAGCTGGCTTATTGAATTTCAGGGTTTCGATAAATACAGCACGTCATTAGAGCTCCCAGCACGGATGCACTGTAACATAAAGTAATCCCCTGAGAGACACTCTTTCAGTGAGCAGAAAGGTAATCCAGCTGAGGAGTTGGGTAGTGATCAAAAACTTTGAATCTCAGCATGAGCTGGTAAAATGTGGGGGATGAAAGGAATGAGTGAAACTTATTAACTTGTTCAACTGCTCTTAGTTTTTTTTGTTCAAGTGTAGGATTTATAAAAAAAAACAAAACAACAAAACCCTTATCCTGTGCAGTTGGAAACTGCGGTCAAATAAAGTGAAATAAAACAGTCAAATGAATTTTGCAGAATACTAGTGTTGGGTGATAGAAACACCAAATAACGACTTTTATAAAAAATAAATACAAATGTCTTAGAACTGGTATTTAAATGACCAAACCAAAAAACTGAATTGCTTTTTCATCATCTGATTAAAGTTGTATTAGTTTTTTTTTTGTTTTTTTTTTGAAAATTCTTTAATTGTTCATAAACTGAATAATCTCTTGGGCATTTTATGGCTTTATTAGATTGGGACTGCAGAGAGATGAGAGGAAACAAGGGAGGGAAAGAGATACAATAAAGGACCCAAGCCAGAAATCGAACAAGGAATGTTGTCCCATGGAGGTGGCACACATCCTGACAACTTTGATTGCAAAGGCTGACTGATTGATTTGTAGGCCTGGAACAGTAATAATGTTTGGGTTCCTCATTCCTAGTATTCTTTTAGTGGTGAGGAAGGAAATTTGCAATTGGACAAGGACTTAGGCCTTTAAGTACTAATTTCTAATATGTGATCTGGTCTTGTCCTCCTGATCCCTAGAGGTGCTGCTATCTCTTTTCTTTCCTCCTTCCAAATGCATTAGCATAGCTAGCAGTGCAGGGGCGTCAGTGGCTCCATCAGTAATGTCATGGGCACTTTAACATGATGAAGCACGCTGCGGCCCCGCTGGCATGAATAATTCACATTACCACGCACCCAGAGAGAGAGAGAGAGAGAGAGAGAGAGAGGAAGAGAGAGAAAGAGTGAGTTTGACGTTGCAACAATGAATTGTGGGAACAGATGTGTGATTTTTAAGGCGCACAGGTCTCTGTTTTGGGTGAGTGGGCAATTTTAATTCAATTTGATATTTCTCTTTTAAAGTGAGTCGAGACCTTGAGCTGGGCCGGGGAAAATAAATAAGATGGGATCAGAAGAGGGAACCGTGGTTATAAGGGGGGAGGGGAGAGGGGTGGAGTTCCTCCTCGCCATCCATCACAGTGGCACTTCAATGATTGTCAAATAAGTAGCCCTGTCCAAACCCATCTTTTATCATTATGTATGAATGAATCTATCTGGGGATCACATTATCCAGCACATGGGAGGGCTCCATCGCATATACATGATAGGGAGATGGTATGGAAATGGGATACAAGATAGTAGAATGGCTTGGATCAGGAGATGGATTCACATCACTGGCTGAGAGAATGGACCACGATTTGATCTCTGTCTATTCCATCAGTCTTGGAAATAGAAAATGTACAACCTACTGCTTCCATTTCAGCCGGCACACTCTCTCTGAACTTAATGCAACACATTATGTTTTTGTCTACTAATGTCAACCAAATATCTTCTCAAGTGGCACTGACAAACCTCTCTCTTTGCAAAACATGTTCCACTTAAAGTCTTGGAAATACATACATAACTTTATATTTTTCATGCCTCCTGTGCTTTGAGGTTTAGGCAGTTTAACACACGGTACCTTTAGGCCCTTGGCTCTAAAGCAGATGTGAGAACTTTAATGTAAATATTTTAGCAAAGGTGGGTGAGAACTCTTGGCATGGGATTAAGGAGGCTGTGCCTGCAAAAGCTGCTCTCAATCCATTTCTAAATTGTCACGGGGCCTTCTAAGAGGCAAAACAAACCCACCTTAATCTCTGCTAATCATACTTAAGCATGAATGTTTCATGTGGAAATGCCTGGTTACAATTTACAGGCTTTTTCCTCATTCCTGGGGTAACCCTGCTACAATCCAGAAATCCTTTTGGCCACAACAAAGACAAAATGTGATGTAGAGACATCAGATGTGGTACGGTGCACAACAGCATGTAAGTAGGAGGAAGCAGAATCCCACATTACAGACACCATGTTTGTTGACTACATGAAACACAGCAGATAATGAATTCAGGCTGCCAAATTTCAAGATGTGCCAAACGATAAAGCTGTTATAAACAAGGGGAAAAAAACAACAACGATAACATCAGTGATTGGTTGTGATTAACATCAGCCTTCTTACTTGTGTCTCAGAAATTCAAATTACAAGCCTGATGTAGGCAATGCCAGGGACCAACCTCATATTATTATTATTCGAGACGGAGCATAACCCAATGGCGGGATGATTACATTTGACTTGCAATGATTTTTCCCCTCTGCATGAGAAAACAACAGCTTGGAAAAACTAATAGACATATTCCCCAAAGTAGCTTTGTTGCTCCTGCCTTGCTTTAAATAAATCTCATCACTGCAGTGAAAAACGTTTTGATTTCTCCTGCATTTAGAAAGCGGAGATAAAAGTCCAACCCATCTGTCCCTCAACTTTGCGGGGTGCAATGCAGCGGAGGGAAGGATTTATCACATGCAGCACGGTAAAGTGCATCTGCATCCGCCACACTGCTCCCACTCGCATCATTATCCTCATCCCTTATCACTTCCCCAGCTGAGCCCCCTTTTGGAAACAGGGGCTGACACATCGACGGCGGGTAAACACCTTTAAAAGGATCTGACGCCCCGTAATGGAAGAAAAAACACTTCCGTATTGTTTGGGACCCCTGGCGCTGTGCTGGGCTTATGGAGGAGTAAGCCATTGTCTGGTGTCACCTAATTGGATCAAGTGTGTGTGGAGAACAGATGTGTATGGCTGGCTGAGGTAAACACTGGACCAGAAGATGACAGGGCTGAAATTACTTTGAAAATCGTTCCTGCCTCCATAGAATGTTTGAGAACAGCAGAGAAAAATGCAGTATAAAAGAACATTTGTGGGGCAGTCTGAAAAGTA
Source organism: Istiophorus platypterus (assembly GCA_016859345.1). Classification (NCBI taxonomy): domain Eukaryota; kingdom Metazoa; phylum Chordata; class Actinopteri; order Istiophoriformes; family Istiophoridae; genus Istiophorus; species Istiophorus platypterus. The sequence continues at coordinate 6,216,786 of CM029115.1, forward strand.
ATACACAGTTTTCCTATGGTGTGGATTCAAAAAGGTCACTATTCTTTTCTTTTGCTCATCCACGGCCACATATATGTGGAAGGGTGTGTGTTGTCACAGAGATTCTGAGTGAGGCTGAGGCAGTTAGCACGGCAGTGCTCAAAGCACGAGTGATGATCCTTGGCAAAGGACAAATTATACCTTGGAAGCCGAGTATTGCTGATCTAATTAAGAGCTGGCAAAAGGTGTCATCAGGGTCTGACAGATTTCAGCCCTGAGTCTTTTCTGCCTGCAGTGAGCTGCCGCAAAAGTGAGAGACATCGGCATGAACAAAGAGAGATGAAGAGAGACAAGGAAGCACTATTTCCAATCAAGCATCTGCCTCCCCTCCGACACAGCTCGATTTAACCTTGAAGAGTAATGAGATCTGACTTGCTTAAATGTTAGCATTCTTAAATCATCAGGAAGTGCCTCCAAGGAGCCGATAATCACTGTGCCAAATTGCTGCGCTCGCTAATTTCATTTCTCCCTAGCATTTGCTAGCAGTTAGTGTCGATTATTCAAGAACAGGCATTTAATGCTGCCAGGTCCCAGGGGTGTTACATTAAAATGTAATAACTTGCAACATAAATGAAAACAAAAACCATTACTTTGTTCCCCCCACAACTTTCTTCCCTCCAACCTTTTCCTTTGCCACCTCTCTCCCTTCCTCTCTCCTCAATCTCTTTCCACTCCCTCCCTCCATGGTGGGAGTTCGAATCTAATTCTCAGCCCATCTGGCAGGCGTAATGAAGGCGGGCCGGGCTTGCGGTGCCCTGCTGCCACGGCTCGGCAGAGCAGGAGGCTAGCTGGCAGATTGGGCTGGGATGAGAGGAGGGGAGTCGGGGAACCCGCTGAGTGAGTAAGCCAGCCCAGTTAATCTCCCATGTGCCCTGATGTGATCGGGGCCAAGGCCAACCACACGCTGAGGGCACAGTGGATGGGGTCTGGAGTGTGGATGGTTGCAGGCAGACGACTGGAGGGTGAGTCTGGCATTCATTTACATTTCTTGCCATTTAGCTATCCAAAGTGACTTTCAGTGAGTGAGACAGTAAATGGCATTCATTTTGAAGACTGCCAAAAACATGATCATCCAACAGTCATTGAGTGGGTCACAGCTAAGCCAGGACATCTACAACCTATTCCAAATGAGTCTCTAGTGGGTTCAATGTATGTTTTGTATAGTAAACTCACTCAGAAACAATAATGGACATAAAGGAGTGAATCAGATGAAATAACTGCATTTGCCACTGAAATTATCGAAATTTATGTATTTGTAATAAACAATTTGAATAACAGCTTCTGTAAGATTTCTGCAGTGGTTCGGTGTGTAAATGACGTTTTCACAAATAAGGTACAGGTCCAACTTGGTCAAACATATGTTAGAGGACACTGATAATCAGACAGGTAGAGGCAACGCCAACAGGTGCAGCTTCAGAGACAACAACAAAGGACAAATAGTGTCTTAGCACCATCTGGCACTGACAGAAGTGCAAGGAATTTACATATGGTCAAGCACGGCAGAAAACGACTATGAGGTGGGGCTGCACGACACATTTGTAGGTATACTGGACCAACACATGGATGTGTATTGTTATTATTTAAAATATACAGTTGCGCAAAAAGTAATTGTAATTTAGAGGGTCATTTTTCTTAGTGTGTTAAGTTTCACTTTCACTTTACTTAATCTAAACTTGAACTCCTCCACCATCACTGCAATCTGCCTGCCATGTGCTATACTGCCAGTATGCTTTACCAAACCAAGCTGCTATGACCTCAAGAAGCCATTTTTACTTGCAATCCAGTCAGCACATTCTAGTTGAACACGTTACAGGAAATCGGTACCTGCTTGGTGCTTCTGTTTACCCAAAAGGCAAAAAACACAGCATAGGCAGGGTAACACAGAGGCGCGGCAGTGAAGGATCTCTGTGTCGCTGAGGCGTGGGAGAGAAAAAGAGAAAGAACAAAAAACCAGATAGACGGACAGAGAAAAAAAACTCATAGCAGGAAGCTAGGCTGACAAAAACAGCAGGTTTCCCAATGCTGTGCTCCAGCCTCTGGAGAAGCCACAACACTGTCATTAACAGTTACTCTTCTCATAAACACACCAGCATCAGCTGGAGGTATAATTGCCCCTGCTTCTCCTGTAATCTTATACCTTACCTGCTGTTACTGTCAGACACCTTCTCCACTGAGAGAGACAGAGAGACAGCGAGATAGAGAGAGAGAGAGCAAGAGAGAGAGAGAAAGAGTGAGAGAGACTGAGACATGGAGGGAGGAGGAGGGGCTATGGTACGTGTGTGTGTGTGTGGTGAAGTTGGAGGCAGGGTAGGTGTTGCTTGTGTACTGTCAGATACGAGGTAAGGAAAGTAAAAGAGGGGTGCAGAGAGAGAAAGGAAAAGGAGGAAACATGCCAGAATATCAAATGAGAGTGCGTTGCTCACTGAAATCCCAGGAGCAAGGCTCAGGGGCTCCGATGGAGGGAAATTGTGTTTTTTTTCGTTGAGTGATTAGAAGACGAGTGGCAGAACATGACCTACTTAGTACAACTTTTTCGTACAGGTTTTGCAAAAGGTACTCTTGCGGGTAGAGTTACAGAGGTGGGTGGGGGCGTAACCCTAATAGATTCATAGAAACATAAAAGACAGTGGGAATGATTGCTAAGGGGTGTTTGTGAATATGGAATAAAGTCTCTTCATCTCATGACCTCTCAAACTCAAACAAGGGCTCACACTCACCCTCTGTGCTCTGGTGTTGCAGCTAAAAAGCAAAGATGGATGCATTTGATCCTTCAGATATGCAAGGTTAAAATGCAAAACAAAATATGAATTAAACATTATCTGACACCCTCTAAAGGCTACAAGAGGAGGTTTTAGTACCATTCAAATTAGCTCAAAAAGGCTGGTGGGAGGTGTGAATGTTGAAAGAGCCAGAAAAGAGGAGAAAAAAAAATGATCAGTAAAATTGCCTTTTCAAAATCTGCAAATGAAAATTCCAAAGAGTTGTTTCGTTTTTCTGCCCTATTACAATCACATACTGGAAATCCACTGAGGCCATGAAAAAGGAACACTTTAGCTCTGCTGTAGAAGTGGGCCTGCCTCTGGCTCTTCTTAATTTCAGGCTTTGTTTGTGCGGCGTCGGGAAGCTCTTGTGGGTTTGCGGGAGGCCCGCAGGCCTTTTGTCTCATCAGTAGAAGTGGTTTCTGCTTGGCCCCTGCAGCTATCTGTTGGCGTACGCCTTTTATTCTACCTCTCCATGCAAGATTTGGCCACAGGTCGTGGATTACAGGCAACACAGCCATCACAGGAACATCGCTGTTTGCTTCCCTTACAACAACTGCGGCAGCATTGCATTGTCATATCAGTGAGAGAAAGAGAGGAGCGTTATGAAGAAGAAAGAGTGAGGAACAACTAACACTTGCTTTGGGAAATGAAACGTCTCGCAAAATATGCTCTTTTTTCATTAGGTTCCGTCCAACCTAAAATGGCTTCCTCTCGATTCCTTGGGGGACACTGGGAATGCTGCAATGCCTGCTTCTTTAAATGACACAGACTAATATTACACTTGTGGCGCTGAATTAATAAGCTGCAGCATGATAAATTTCTATGATTTATTATGTTCCCTCCAGTGTATAATCAAGTTGAATAAGAGAGGGAGAGAGAGTCAAACAGACGGAGATTGGAAGAGACAGAGACATAGCTGGGTCTGAATTGAGAAACAATAAACGAGGCCTTTCCTTTGCACAGCTGAATGGACAGGCTTACATAGCTTTGAATAAGAAGTGTGAAACAGTCAGCCATCGAAATCAGCGGGTGTTGTGTTTAGCAGAAGGAAGGAGATTAAAATACCAAAAAGTTCAATGTGCAGCGCGCTGTGAAATATGACATATGGAACTGCCAAAACAGATCTAGCAGACGTTCTTTCCCCTCAAAATGGTCTATTTCTCCAGGAAGCATGAATTCCCCATAAGGACGGTTTATGAGAATATCACACCTCTATGGAAGTCTCATCCCACAATCCACAGGAGGCTGTCTCTCTCTCCTGCCTGCTTCTGGTGGGCTGCCATTGTATTCATTCCCCCATTCCCAGATAGATGTTTGTAATTGGAGCTCTAATTTATGATCGGGCCTTGGTGCAGGATAATGATATGGAGCATTGTAATTTGCTGATGCAAATTGTACATTATAATGGGGAGCCATAAAAGCCCCGGCAACATCTCGGAGACTTGCCAAACACCCTGAGCGTTCATTACAGCCCTCATTAAAACATCCACGTCGGCACTGGGAGCTCTTACAAATGGAAGGAGCATGTAATTGCTGCTTGATTGTGGTATATGTAACATATGATAAAGTGGAATTACCACTTTATTTGTCTACAGTGTCCGTGAAACTTAATGGGGAAAAAGCCTGTCGTAAACAAATCCTCAGAGCATTGTTTGATTGTTACATTATAGGGCTATTTGTTTAAAGTGGGGCAAATGTGAGTTAGGGGACAGTGCATGCAGGACAAACTAAGAGTGATGATAATCAAGGCTGGGCTTTGGGGGATAAAACTAATGCTTTTGCCCATGAGAGCCTGTGTTTCATTTGGACTAACTCCAGCATGGGTGATAGCATTGAGCTTCATGTGGGAATACATTAACTGGATTTAATATAAGAAAAGATCGGTATTGTTCTTTTTCATTACCAGGCACCAGAGTCATCACCATACATTTGCTTTAAGGGTGGTGGAACTAGATTGAAAAAGGTTAGAATGAACCACTGAAGTCACTGGTCATGAAAAAATATTTTGTACTAATGCCATTTGGGCCTTTGGGGTATCGCTTCTAGCTATTTCCAATCGTTGATCTCAATTCAGTCCTAATGAACGGAGTATGTGGAATGCAGCGAAGCTGAACGTCCCAGCTTTTAAGCAGCCTTAAGAGCAAAGCCAAGTGGCAAAAGCAATTAAGAGTTCATTTAGAACAACTGAACTATGCTGGGACTGGTTTTTCTGAGACCCGGTCAACACTAATTCACAGTGTCGCTCTTTTATTCAAATGACCTCTCCCAGAGTCCCCTTTGTGTTGGTGCCGTTCTAATGCATCTCCATTAGAACAAAACCTGAGCAGCACCGCTGAAAATGAAGTTTGCCTCTTCGACTCTGAATGATAGCAGGCCTCTACCACCAGAGCTGTGTGTGCTCAGCCACTGGAAAAGGATTTTCAACCGTGCCATTCAGACGGGGCCCCTGAAGCCTGCAGCCTTTATCTGCAGACTCGTTGATTGATGTGTTGTGGGCCCTGCTGTGGTTAACAGCAATTTTTATCTGTTGCTAACGGCAACAGCCCAGGTCCCTGGTGCGCAGAGAGCAGCAGGGCCCAGGATCTGAAGCAGGACCGCACACAGGGATAAACAAATAGGTTTTTCAAGGCGGACAGCCCTCATAGAGAGGCCCCTGACAGGCAGCGCCCCACCCCAAGGCCAGGACAATGTCAGGGCCCCAGCCCAGTCCTGCTGGGCTTGTGGTTTCCTTCACTAATTTTCCCCATGTGCGGAGCTGGTGGTATGGAGGCACCTGCGCACCCCACTGAAAAGTAAGCAGTGCAAGAGAGACCTAGAGAAGCAGACGGAGGGATACTCAGGGAGAATCGAAGAGATGCTCAGAAAGACGCAGTTAAGACATTTCATGGACTGAAGGGAAAGAAGCCATGGTTCTCTGTTAAAGTATAAGATATAATTTACACTCCATTTCTTTCAATTGCCGTAGTTAGCATGTAATCCACTGAATCTGTGTCGTTTTTGTTAAATAAAGCGTGAAGCTTTTAATGGCTTCTATTGTAATTAAGTGACATAATCCTTGTATTCGATAAAGATCTTGTAAAAAGCCTCATCACTCAGACAGGGAAGTCTGTTTGCCACAATGTGGAGGTCGTGAATGCCAAATCAATTAAAACAAGGCTGTTTAAGAATGCACAAATGACTCTGAGACTGCTCTGTTTAGAATGTAGATTCATTTAGCCGTTAAATATGATTATGACAACCCAAGCAGGGGAAATGAAGATCGGGTGTGTCTGCGAGCTCTGAGCATTCTTGCTCAACCCAAACACTCTTGCTAAGGTTTTACTCCCTGACATTGCAGACATAAACCCTCCAATAACAGACTAGTCAGATTATTCTGTCACAGACAAAGCTCTGTGTTTTTATTTTATGTGAAACAGTCAGCTTTAGCTTGGCCTTGGGTGGTTTCAAAAGATGGGGAATGTGAGACCGAGGCTCAATCACTTCATCTGAAAGGAAAAGGTGTCCTGTCTTTTTCGCTTAGCTAAATCATCTCCCTGCTATATACAGTATATCCAGCCCACGGGTAGTGACAGAATGGGCAGAGAGTTGCAGTGAGATTTTTTTTGACATTTTCCGCATCTCTTGCAGCCTGTATCTCCCAGGCGCAGAGGGGCATGTTGGTTCTTTATCAAGGAGCCCCTGAGAGGATGATAAATCGCCAGAACCTGGGCCCATCTCCGCTGCAACAACAAGCAGGTAGCAGTGCAGGAAACAAGGCACAGATATTGTCTCCCGAACATAGCTGAGGCTATAATGAAGCCTGCACAAAGCAGACAGGAGAGAATCTGGCTGATAAACAATTCCATACCCAGTCTTCCACAGAGAGCGAGATAGCGAGTCTCAGTCCTGCTGCTACGTATCGCTACCGGACTCAACGGTCCGGAGATTAGCCCTCACCCCTGAGCAGGGGATGAAGGGTTGGTGGGAGGCGGGTGGCTGGAAGGGATTTCACATCTTGCAATATTATCAACTGAATAAACATACCATGCTGGGAAGACAATGCAACTTAAGGTAGTTTGTTGTTAGCCTGCCACAGTCAGCAAGCCATTGCTTAAACCTCTGGTTTAATGTGGTTCATTTATTGTGGTTATCTATTATCGTATGTCATTCATATATTATTTTGGATTTGATAAATATTACAACAGGTGTCTAATGGATGACTATAACTGGAATAACACCATGTTCTCACTGTAACTAGTTTGCTATGGCTCTGACTTCCATTTTCTGTGTTCACCTCAGCAAGGACAATGGAAAAAAGCAAGTATTTTTAGCTCACTGCAAATGCCTGTCAGGCAGAAATCCAGAAACAAAGATAAAAAATTCCATGAATTTTTCTGCAATAATTTGCCTCAAAAATCCTCATATGTGAGTAAGTATTCCATGTCAACTAAAATTATCAGTCAAGAGCAGCTTAATTTTAACATAAACTGTATATGGACCAGCCTGCAGAAACATATCATTTACATTACAGTGTTTGTAGTCCACTAGATACAAATAGGACGCACTATCATCACTATCAATCAAGTAAAGAAATTGAGATTAAAAAAATAGGATAGGCCGACAAGGGGATACCTGACTTGCATTCATAGTAGAGTGTGTGCAGCATTTTTCATGTGTAAATACACTGTTTGATCAATTAAACAAGCAGACAATGTGTTCTGTACGCAAGCAGCAAGCATTTTAACACAGTATAAAGGTATTTGCTGTGCCCGAAACTCTCTAGGGGCTTCAATTTCTCTTTTTCATGAGCCTGGCACTAAAGCCAAGAAACTTCTACAATCTTGTGTAAACCATTCAAATGAGGCCATTCAAGCCTGGCAGGCAGAATAAGAAGGGAGACATATGGAAGCATAAACAAGAAGAGGCGTTATCTCCCATAGAAGTAGAAAACAAACTGTCAGGAGAGATTGCTTTTTTTACCTCTTAGCGCCTTGTGACAGATAACCAGCCCCTCACCAGCTTGATTTTTGATTGTTTGTTGAGAGACGATCAGCACCAGAGGCCAATAAGCAGATAGCTCTGTATGTGGACGGTGGTGCTGACTGTGACTTTGTGCATGCCTCGTTGCCCCCCACCCACCACGCACATACCCCATCCATACCTTACAACCATCCCTCCACCCACATACATAGCCTTTCTATTCCTCTTCCTGCAGCCCTAACACTCTCTCCAGCCCCTGGCCTTTCCCTCATCCGATCCCTCCTCCCAAACCCACTCAGCCTCTGCCTGGCAGTTCCCTGGAGCCCCCCGACTCTACACCCCATACGAAACCATCATACTGTAAAGCCTGAAGCACTTACAGATAAGGAGACCCCAGAAATCAAGCGGGCCTGGCAGCAGAGCAGATTGAGAGTCAGAGCTCAGCACCCAGGAGGTGCCCAGAGGCTACGAGCTCTGCAGATAGCACCATCGGATAGTCAGAGAGGGAGCAAGACAACATGAAACTTCCTGCCCTTGTTACTGGACTTTCCTTTGCTTGCACAATGCCCCTGGCCCCACACCACCACAACCACCAAGCCCCCCTCCTTCTCCATTTCTCCTCTCTCTCTCTTGCTCTGACTCCCTCCTTCCTCTTTTCAGATAAAGAGAAGGCCTTTTTCCCTGCCGACTCAAACTGACAGCTTGAGCCAAAGGGCTCCACAAGCTTTTTTGGAAGGTCTTGTTTGTTTTCATCCATCTGTGAGTATGCGGCCGCTGGGGAATAGGAAAGTGACATGTTCTATTAAAACAAAATAATAAAAAAAAAAGATCGCACAGAGATCAGTGCCTTTTGAAGTTAAGCTTTGTTCAGCGCTTTAACTGCAGTCCTTTGAGGCAGATTAACGATGACAAACCATTTATAGTTGTTTTGTTTGTCGGGATGATTGCTTCCAAGCTGCAATAAGAACTGCCATATGCCACTCATCAGCTAAAAGTAGCACACTTTAAAGAATGTTCCTCTTATGAGTTCCCCTTTAAGCAAAGGACATAAAGGACGACCGCTGTCTCTATTACCCAGAGACTAGACACATCATTGAAACAATGGGAGGGAAGAGCACAAATTTATGGTACAAAAACGCACTGGGGCAAGGCAACAGATGCTTTCACCGGATAAAAATAGTTCTGCACTGACAATTTGTGAGCTAGTGTATGTTTGAAAGGATTACGTTGATGTTTTCCAAGGAATATTCACTAAATATCCCTCCCGGGTACATTTACCTTGAACAACAGTACAGTTCTATGATAAAGACCATCTAAGTGACTCCTACTAATGCACACTCGATTCCAGCAAATCAAAAGACACGTTTAACAGCTATGGATCTTCCTGCATGTGTAAAAGTACATACAGGGAGAAGCTGTATTTATTGCATAGTGGCAGGGGCCTTTAAAAGGCTTTTAGCCATATTGTCTGATATGTGAGCAAAAGGATCCTCCACTGGCAGTCACTGGAGTAAGACATAAAACTCTGACAGCCAAATTGCAGCACCGTCGAATGGCACTGATCGATGCCAATAAATCGAGGCTCTTTTCGCCAAGGTAGCGCAGGACACCTTCCCGCAATTTAATCAGTCAGCCAGAATTAATGTTCCTAATATCATGATTTCTCCATTACTCTATTTAACATAATTAAAATGTCGAGCGCCGGGGCCATAAAGCGGGTCGTTGGAGATTGTAATTCTGGCATAAAGCTATGAAGCATGAAAATGTCACTTACCGAGTAGCCGCGGCCTGACAGCGAGTGAGTGGAACTCTGTAGGGAGAGAGAGGAGAACAGGGATGACCTTTAAGGAGCGTTTCACTCGCTGACACAGACATGATGAAGCAGTGCCGCTTTAATATCAATATTCACGTTAACCTTTTACTCGCCCTGCCATGTAACTCCCGCCCACCACCCATCACTCCCATATATTCAGGCTTCCACCAGTGGGGGGTAGATGGGCCACACCCACTCTAAAAACAATCACACATCCTGTTGACAGAATTAATTTGAGCTGTAAAAGAAAAACACTGTGGAAACCTCAATTATCTGGTGAAACTATGATGGAATTATTTCACAAAAGTCATTCTAAGGGTGTGTTACTGAATTTTTAGCACAGTATGATATGTACATGCTTTACTAAAAAAGACTATCCACGAAATCTGGGATGTGTAACCTAACATACTTTATGAGGCAGCTGAATGGTTAATTCTAATATTTGCCTGCTAACTTTTTGCAGCAAAAACATTTGCTTCTGATGGTTCTATAGTACGGATTATGTTTGGCAGTGCAGGTCAAGATTAAATGTCACCACTGGTTTGTTTGACTTCACTTGCCTCTGTGTCTTCAAGAGTACGATCTGACATTGATAGGCACATGGGGGTGAATCCATCACTTGCATCAGTTGATAAAATGATAAAACGCCCCTTGATATAGAAATTGTTGTTTTGTGAGAGCGACAGCTCAGGTACGCTGCTAGCTGAAGATGATGGCTTCTCCTCTTATTTCGGCTTTTAATTTTTTCAAGTATTGGCTTTGCACTCTAGACAAACAATACTGAATAAGAGTAGCGTCAATAGACATATTAGGATAATTGGGGGGATATTTTAGCATATACAATCTGCAAAATTAATGCATATTAAAAAGCACACATAATTTCCAAATCCATATTCTTTACAAAAGACATCATATTATGTTCATTATTATATCTATTATAAAAGACAATCCAGGTCTCCATCCTGTAAAAATCTAATGTTGTCTCCCCAGTGTTAAACTGTCCCTCATTATAGGCTATTTATCATTTTGTCATTATCTTGTGGGATTTTTTTAAATGGTGTTTGTCATATTTTGGAACCAAACCAATTTTTTTTTTTCCTTTTGTTATATCAGGCCCATTTGTACTCAGGACAAATATATTTTTCTACATTTTGGAAGGTGTTTTGGCCCGTCAAATTCCTCCTGTGTTCTCAATGTAGTCCTCTAAATGCTGAACAAGAACAGGATGCAGACAGAAAGGCTGGTTTTTGTTCTGTTCTCTGGGTCTGTCCATCAGCGCCCAGCACGAATACCAATCTCCAAATCCCTCCCTCCACTTCCACTTTTCACTGCTTTTATTCCTCTGTCTAGATTGGCAATCTCTCCCCCCCTGGTCTCTAGAGGGGACTTTTCTGCTAGACCAATTTCATCCATAGGTCCACCTTCAATTCAAACGACCTCCCCCACACCTTCACCACCACTGCCTCCCTTGTTTTGCACCCTCCCGATGCCCCACATCCATTCTCCCACACCTGCTCAAGGCCTCAGCCCTCGTCAATGTCTGTGTGCCCCTCTGATTTGCAGGATGGCTCCTGTGGTGACGATTAGGGTGGAGCCCTGCCGCGAACCGGAAAGCAGGCTCTGTGGGAATCAAAAGGCTATTCCCACTCTGCACAACCCCTGTGCTCCCTTCACTACCACAACCAGAGAGGAGGCCAGAGGAGTGGGGAGGAAGAACTGCACAGAAGGCAAAATCTGTGGATACAAAAGGGCCAAAACTGTGTTTTATCCAGAATGTAGTCTGTTGTTTGTGTGTGTGCCTGTTGTGAGTGCACTTATATGTGCATGTATATACATGTGTTTGTGTGTGTGAGTGCATATGTGCATAGGTGGTGGGAGGCCAAGGCCATTTGGAATTAGCCTTACTCTGTAGAGTTCATTCAACTTGCAGCATTCTGAGTAGAAAGAGAGCCTTATTTAAATGATAATGAGGGACAATCCATTGGATTTAGTGCTGGTGAAGGGAGGAAAAGAGCGGAGGGAAAGGGGGGATCCATTAAAACGCCAGCGGTTCATAAGCCATGGGGTCGGCATACAGCTAAACACTCTCTCTTAAAAGCCATTATACATGGCTCTCAATGGATTTCTGCAGCGCTTAGGACTTCAAAAGGATTTAAGAACCCGCCCCAGAGAGGGAGTGTGGGGGAGGGGGGGGGACGAGTGTGTATGTGTGTGTGTGCGTGTGTGTGTGTGTGTGTGCGTGTGTGTGTGCGTGTGGTGGTTCTGGTGGTTGGTGGTGAGAGGGATGGGGCGGATGCTGGCGGCATTTAAGGGTTAACTAAACAGCCCTGGAGAAGAGAAATGTTGCTAAATCCGCCCCCTAATCCTCTCCCCATTTCCATGCCCCCTCCTCCACACTCCTTATAGAAAAAAGAAAGAAAAAAGAAAAACATGGCGACAACAGGGAAGGGTCCAGTCCATCTTCTCTCAATTCAGACTATTGGTTTTTGTCGTTGCATGGAGGCCAAGAGGCAGGCCAATCAGAGCTCGCTGGAGCATGATGAGGAAAGTGATGTAAACATCTATGCCCTCTGTGGCAGGAGGATCAGGTAGGTGGGTGGGTTTGGATACATGTGGGTGGGTGTGGGTGGATACAGGAGGGTGTTAGAGACATGACAGCACCACAACTGCTGCCCTCTCCTCCGCAGGACACAGATGCATTGGAACCCACTCCCTCCACCACCTCACATTTCCCTAATCCATGTGTGGCTTAGTGCCGGGGCCCCGCTGCACCGCAGGCACAATTACCTAGTCAAAATAAACAGATAAAGACCCAACCATGGCAATGAACAAACAGCATCCCCTGCAATTTTTTTTTACCCCCTGCTTCCAAATTGATGCATGACTGTTTTTACAGGCGGGCAGGCGGGCAGGCGGGCGCGTCTGCATGTCGCATTTGTCTCTATTTCCTTTGGCGGTAAGACAAGAGAAATCCATTTTACTCGTTGCCGACGCGGCATCATTAGTTAAGAGCTCTTAAAGCTAGGGAGCCACTTTGATGTGGTGGAGCGTATTTTACGAAAATTAGCAGGGCTCTCGGTGCGGTGGTGGAGATTTCATGGAGCTGAAAAAATAAGAAAAATATAGGGGAGACAATGACATGGTGTTGGTGAGGAATCTCACTGTGTGTGCCATGTCCAGGCCTTTGCTGGGTAGAATACAAAAGCCAGCAGGGAGAAGGACAGACACACAGATAGACAGAGAAAGAGGAAGGTAAAGATGGGCAGAGGGAAAGAGATGGATAGATATGGATGGCGTGGCTACAGCGTTCCGTGTCTGTGCAGCATTTATTTGGCAGCAGATTAGAGAGACATGCCACATCTGACACCGTCGGCGATTACAAGCGTGCAATTTTCATCAGTGGCCCCCCACCCCACTCCCGTCCCCTCCACCATCACTGCAAGAGCCGCCACCTCCACCACTTCCACTCTCACTCTACCGCCCCACTCATCCACGCCCCCCCTCCTTCTCGGTGCTTGTCGTATATCCCTGTCAGGGCTGTCAACCGGCGTCGGTCTTTTATCTGACAAGCCCGCCTCTTCCTCCTGACTTTTTCATTAAAAGACAGCCTTTTACACAAATTCAAGAGAAATGGTGTGAGGGGAGAAGGGGGGACACTGCACGAGAGAAACAGAGCGGCGAGGCTTAGAAAAAAAGATGATGAAGATGGAAAAAATTAGGCCGGGTGATTTTTCTTTTTTTTTTTTCATAAGGCTGGATTTTCAATTGGAAAGCTGAATAGCTTAAAACAATGTATTTAATAAGTTCATTAAATTCTTTTTCTTTCCATCATTTTACCCCTGCTGAAAAAGGAAGCTGTGAATTTTCCCTCCCCTTCTCTCTCTCTCTCTCTTGCTCTCCTCCTGCTTTCGTCAGCTAAATGAACAGTCTGATTGAATTTAGTTAGGTTGGGGAGGCCTGCTTGACAGGCATTAGTTAGGAAGCATATTTCTACATTCATTTAAAATGAGCCGCTTGGGATTTTGCATAAATTCTCATTACTTCCTCTGTATCTAAATTGCATTATTTCATCCCTTATGCTGAACCAATGCCTGGCCTCCACTCTCCTTTGCCCCCAACCCATCCTTTTAGATGGGCTAGCATATGGATGCTGGCGCAGCGATAATTGGAACCGTATCTTAACTCATTCAACGCTGGGGTCGCTGAGGTCAGCCCACACCTGGCTGAACCACGTTGGGTCATGTCTACATTTAACCGCGCCATGCTTTAAATAATACCAGGCCAACTAAGTGATGCTCATTTCCTGTCTGTGTGCTGCCAGCCAACCAGTCTTTTCCCCAACACACTAGGGATTTACGAGGTAAGAGCTGGAAACAGCAGGAGCTACTGCACCAGCTGCCCTCTGATCTCAGGCTCAGTGATGCTGTCGTCCACTCGTTCTCTGTATCCCCCTTCAGGGGTACACTTCTTTGGCCTATGAAAGTGGATAGCCTGGCTCTCTGCTTGAGGTCTGTGAAAAGGGGGAAAGGTCTTGTCCAAGGTCTCACCTCACTGAGCTGCTCCTTGGAGTTGCTCCTGTGTGGTCGGCTGAGTTCCTGCACCGTCTTGTCCTCGCTGACTTTGACCGGACGCAGCACCAAAGGTTTGATCTACAGGCAACACAGAAAAAGAGTAGGGCATCATGTACTTGCCTCATGAACCTAACCAATATGTTCACAACTAAGCAATATAGCCAGAGAGGCAGGGATTTATGTTACTTTTTAGACATTTGATAGGCATAAATTCATACTGAAAGCTGATCTGATATAACTATAAATCACTACAGAGACTTATTACTATTATAAAATGGCAAGGAAATATATTTAAATTATCATAAATTGATCATGTTTAATTATCATTATATTTTAAGACTGCCAGTGCCGTTTTGCCAGTTTATATTCCAAATGACATGGATGCTACTTTACCGTGAACCTTTTTCAAAGCACGTCAGTCTTATTTGGATCTTCTGTATTTTGTGTTTCATTCATTTTTTTAATTCTGTCTTTCTCGAAAACCATCTTGCTTCAAGCTAGATGTGCCTCATGAGAGCAGTGAACATAGTGGTTGCTATCATTTTATCAAAAAGACATTATCATGATGTAGATGAAAGAGGGGAATGATAATAAAAATCTACTTAAATGGTCCATTCTGTATGTACCTACTAAGAAGTTAAGAATAAATCTTACCTTCATTATATAATACAACAATTTAAGGAAGTGTCTATTATCCAGGTCATTCATAAGCCACACAGTACAGCTGTTAATTAGTATAAAAATGACTAATATTAATTATCTGTAATTGAATAATTGATGATGTTATATTAACTAAATAGGTAAGTGTCATTCCATCCACCAGCATAGTGATTTTAAAGTAGGTTATTCACTTGGTTTCCTGTTAAAACAACAGCAGCATTTGAGGCGGTGCTACTTGGACCATGCATTAAAATGAACAAACAAACAAAGTTTTTGGTTACTGGCGAAATTACAAGAGCTTAAAATTTGATGCAGCCACGGAGGAACAGAACTATCCATTTTATATCAAAAGTTCAGACACTGCAATAAATCACCCTGCAAAACTAAACCATCAATTGAGCAGTGATATATCAACCAGGGGGCACAAATTAAAGTTCCATCTTTTTTCCTGTCACTCAATGGGATCTATAACCGACTCCGCAATTTCAGTGGCTATGCATAACAATACAGCATAACTAGAGTGGCAACAACTGACTTTCAATGGGCCAAGGTCCTTCTATTCTTAACCCAGAGGAAACGCAAAGCTGATATAGTGTCTCACCACTGAGTGTCAGTTTGTGCTTTGGGTAAATGCAAAGCAGAACAGGCTCTAGCAAAAACACCTGCTGCCCTAAATCTCAGCCCACTGGTGCCAGTCATACCAGCTAGCATCAGGAATGTAGCAGCAACAATTCGGTAACCCAGCTGTGGCTATGAAAGATAGGGAGAGAAATCAACCTCAATAATGGTGATGTATGTTACATTATATAGAGATAAAAACAAGATTTATGATTTGTGGTAAATTTATGTTGTTCATGAATGTATTATCTGATACACAAACAAATACAAACAATGTTGAATAGATATTAGAATTTTACACACACACAAATGCATATATATGTATATTCAACTGATAAAAATTGCCTGAGTATATAAAATATTGAGGAGTTCTTTTCCATTCATTTACATTTAGTTAAATAATTGTACACAGAACAACTGACTGTGAACAGACAACACTAAACAATATACATATTTGCACATTTACCAACACAACATTTTAGAGAAAAAAAGTTGATTTTATTTCTGCTCAAGGCAACGGTCAAATTAATAAAATAAACCAAACAGTGGCACAAACTATCAACTTTTAGCAGCCTTAATGTACAAATACCAGTATATGTACTCAGGCACCCAGATCATGCCTTGTTTTATTTCAGGCCATCAAGACCCACAGTTGGCGCACATCCAAATTCCCAGCCAGATGGGAGGCTGGCAAGCTCAGTAAGGAAGACTCTGTACTGGTGCAGCACAGGCCAATCACATTGTCCCGTGCTGCTTCCCCACCTTGGAGTACAGTGGCAATGGCCGCGGGGTGTAATCCATTTGACTAGCAGTTTGCATGCAGCAGCTCCCCTGGCGGCTGGCCCCAGTCTCCTGATCTCCACTGTAATTTAAGCAGATCACTGCTACAATTAACCTTTCCCGGTAAATATCAATTATGGCCCCCGGCTGGGCTTGAATTAAAAGGGTCATCAGCTAATCTGACAGGTCCTGTACGCTACCACCTGGCTGGGAGAGAGGGAGGGAGGCAAGGCAGCAGAGAGAGAATGTTTGTCTACCCTTGTGCCCACCAGCTCACATGCCAAGTAGATACAATTCCCTTTTAATTACCCTGCCGCCACCAGGGCAAGCATGCTGATTGGCCAAGGGGCATTAGTAGTGCTCTGAGGTCAACAGTGACAGAATGAAGGTAGGATGGGAGGAGTGTGGCGGAGAAGAGGAGAGAGCTACCGCCAAGCAATCAGGGTGTAGAGATGGAAGGAAGAGAAACCTGGCAGGTGGGCCTAATCAGGTTTGACTTCCACCTCCACCCGCTTCTCCCGCTGCCACGCACTCTCTCTCGACTAGCTGTCAGCCTAATCACTCTCTTGAATCTCAAAATAGACGGTGGCCTTTTTGATTTCCTTTTGTCAAGGAGAACACAAAGAGAAAATTCCTCCTTGGCAGGCAGGCAGGCATGGCAGAACGTCGAGGTACAGCCCGTGACACGCCGCCGTCAAGTGCAGCCGCTGATTACTTTGTTTACCCAGCATCAGCGTTGTTGACAAATTCCTGAACATGTCCAAAGTGTTTCTGTCTCCTCTGGGGCCTACAACTACATTACCCAGTCAGCAATCAATTTGGCAATTGATCAGAGCACAGCGTCTAATTAGGTACCTACATTAATGATGCAGCGTGCAAGGACCATTTCCCGAGCCGCTGTTCAATGGGACCAGAGAGCAATTGATCCAGGTTGGAATTCACCATCTCCGACAAAGATTGACAACCCTGACTGCCTGTGATTAAGGGAGGGACTAATTTCCTGTCTGGGGAGGTGTTTAATTGGCTCTAAGCTCCCAACTGTACAGCTCGCATGTGTTGTTTTTTTTTCTCTTTTGTCTACTCATTAATGTTAAAGGACAAGTTAGTGGGCTTGAGGGTGGGTCTGAAGGTCTCTACTGAGATGTGATTGGTTACACATGGAAACATAGTTCAAGGTCATAATACTTTTCTACTACGCTTGAGGTAATGCCTTTGAAATGCACTCTGGGGAGCCTAGAGGGAGCAGGTCTTGGGCACCGGGCTATTTGAAGGAGAAATTTTTCTCGTGCATGTTAAATTTGTTTAAAACGGAGGTTTGACCCATACAGCATCGGGACAAGGTTTATGAGGTGGAAACAGGAAGCAAACATGATTTATCTATGGGGGGTGAGATGACAGACAGAAGAGACATAGAAAAATCATAGCTAAGTCGGGCCTGTGTTTTACATGAATAATGTACTGGAAATTAGCTCCATTAGTCTCGGTATTGAACATGTCTGCAGTCCCTCTCTGGAGGCCACTGCTCTGTGCTCTTTAATTATCTTCAAAGGGCCCTCCAGCATCTTAATTTCCCCCCAAGTTGAGTAGTGCCGCCTTGGGTTTGCTCATTTATACTACTCTAACCCTAGGTGAAGTCACAAAGCCCTCCCTGCTAAGGAAGGACTAGTCAAGGGATTGACAGAGACAGTGGCGGTTCACATCAGTTCATGTTAGGCTTGGCTAAATTTCCTTTCCTTTTCACTCTTCCTCACTCTCCTTGCAGTGTCGATCAATCTGCAGCCTGTCAGCAGGGAGCTGGCTAGAGGCTGGAGGGTGATGCTTTGTTGTCTTGCTCCTTTGATCCTCCCCCCTCCTTCACCTTGCGGGAGGTTTTAGGGGGGCACTGGATGGCTGTGCGGTCTCCCACCTTTTTCCTCCTCGAATAAGAGGAGCTGTTAGTCCTGACCTCGCTTCCCTCTCCTTGCTCCAGCTCCTCTCGCTCTGCCATGTCTCATCCTAGCCTGCCGTCACCTGTCAACAGCGCTCAGGGAGGCTGTGCCTCAGCCTTGTCCCAGTGTCAGTCCTCATTACCCTTGGATCTTGCACCTTGTCCCCCGCCTGCTCTTTCCTTTCTAGCTGTCATGATGCTCTTCTGCTCCGCACTATCATGCTTAAATCTCCTCTCTGGGTTTACCACACACAGGGTGGGAAGGAGATGAGGGGCAATACAGGAAGGGGAGAACTGAAGAGGATGGATACAGATCCTTCCTCTAATTTGTTCTGAAAAGTGTCCTGTGCAAAGGACCCTCACCCCCATTAACCCAGCGACAGGCTGCTAACGCTGCTAAGGGAGGCCTCGGCAGCGTGTGTATGTATGTGTGTGTGTAAGTGAGGGGGCCCGATGGTGCGATGGGCAGAGACACCTCAGCGCTTTGTGCCGGGCCCCGGCACCGGCTCAATCTATCGGCTCATTATCCCCCCCTGCCCAGGCTAGGGTGCAGACAAGTGCACTTTAGGGCCACAGGCCAAATTGATTCATCTGCCTTCATTTTCCTCAGGCTCAGAAGTGGCAGCTGCTCAGAGGCAGGCGGAAGGAGTTATAAGATGGTGAGAGACAGAGACAGGAGAGAGGGAAGGAGGGAGAGTCTCGGATGGAGTGAGATGAAGGAGGGAGGCATGAGGAGAAAGAGGTGTTCCTGGCTTTGTTCCTCATCTATGTCTCATTTTACTTTTTCTCTTCCTCCCCCTTCTCTCTCTCTCTCACTCTCATTTTACAGCACAACCAACACCTCCCTCTGTTGAAATCGCTATCAAGACATGCACTCACTCCCACACCAAGTCCCAAGTTGGAAATTAGCCCAAGGACAAACTAGTGGATTTACTACAGGGAGAGCAAATGGATTTTTGCTTTTATTTTGACGAGTCCCTGTGTATCCATTACGCCTTTTAATCATACATTATTCATATAGTACGCCATATAATAAATGACCACATAAAAAGGGATACACATATTATACAAGACCTAAAATGCCCCTATAACTCTGTCTCACACTGCACTCAGAACTGCATCACATTTGTACACTCGTTTACAAATATGAGTCTGTGAAATCTCAGCAAGATGCCATTTCTATTCCGAGTAATGACACAAGGACACGAGAAGAGTCGGCAGATTAGAAGCAACGATCGTATATAAATGAGGTATGGAGCAAACAAATTAGAGGGTGTGACCTATTAGCTGTTCAGCATGTGTCCTGTGCAAAAAAAACCTGCAGTATAGGAGGGAGTACATTGTAAAGCTAACTGGGGTGGCCACCTAGCCGCCCAACACCGTAACAAAGCAGTCAATGTGAAATCAAAACCGCCTCCCCAGCCTGATTCCCAGCCAACAGGGGCCTCTGGAGAGCCTGAGTGTCCCGCAGGGTCCTGTCTGGAACAGATGAACCGGGGAGAGGAGCGGTCCCTGTGGGGCCCAGGTCTCTCCAATCACTCTCACCATATGCCTCCTGGGGGAGCGGGGGAACAAGGCGGGGGGGGGGGGGGCACCTGCTCCCAAATACGAAACCATCCCTCAGCACCTGTCCTGGGGGTTCAGTGACAACTGCGACACACACACACAGACACACAGACACACACACCTCACCTGTCAGCCAGGACCGTAGGAACAGGATCTGCCCTGCACTGATAAGCACAAGGCCTCACAGCAGAAACAACCCAGCCCCCTCCTCTCCCTCCTGACTCCCACTCCAAGGCAAGCATTTTTCTGAACTACCAACAACAATTAGGCCAATGATGTCAAAATGTAAATTATGTTATTGGAAGGAAAGCAAGAGAGCAATGCTGTGGATCTGTGTTTTGTTCTTCATTGCCGGAGCCAACATTATGTAGATCTTCCTTCTCTCTTGTTGCCAAGTAAGAAACACACAGCTTTGATTTCTGTGTACTTTATTAGCGTTGAAAGCAGCTAACAAGAAAAAATTCAAATGGTTTTCAAACAGGAGGTTGTACTATATTTTTTTTGAACTCGACATGATTATTTGCAAGTCAAAGTTCACTTTGGCTTTCAAAAACGAGGGCGCATTCAAAGTCGCAGTAAAACAACTTCAGGTTGTGGTACATGCCACTGGAAATGCCACATTTGCACTTAGTGGTTGGAAAAACCTTTTGGAGAGTAAGCGAGAAAATGATTTATTCATTCATTTTCAAGTGTGTGCTGCTGTACCTCTCAGTGCTGTAATTAACTCACCAGACCTTTCAAACACCAGGAGTATTTTCAAGGTAATGGGGAGGCATAGAAAAAAGGGACATATATATATGTGTACTCTAAGCCCTTAAATAGCTGCTGCAGAAAAAAGATTGTGCTATTTAATAATTTGAGTGCATTGCATACATGTTAAATTCAATTCACTTAGATATGCATACATTTTTTAATAGACCAAAAAAACCCCACATTCTTTCATTAATTAAAATCATTCACATGCAGTTTTGTGACATCATTGCATTTCATATCCATGTCTCCTAAAACATGAAGGGCCACTGATTTTTTCCTACAGTAAAATATTAATGATGAATTAGTAGAATAAAGAATAGTAAAAGCAGAATACTTAATGTAAAAAATGTAATAAAAATATATGAATGCTATCAGCATACCAATTAAGGTCCAAATGACCTATCATCCCTATCATCCCCGTCATTCTAATAGTGATCATGTTTACATTTTACCCGCTTGGAAGTAGTTACATTGATGGGTGACTGAAAAAAACTTACATGAAGCATTACATAGAATACCTTAAAAAAAACATTTCAAATGCGACTAAAGGCAAAAAACTTTTTTGGTGTCTGTAGCAATATTTTCAACCAAATTATTGGTTGTATCTTGCAGATGTCTGAAAGTATGAGATAAAATATACCTCCTACTTGCAGGTCAACGTGTTTTGCACTGCTCAACACTGTGAACACATTACTGTGGGTATGCTGCATCAATCACAGATTTTGCAACAGTTTCATGTGGAAAGGATTTATCAGTCATGACTCTCAACTCCTTAACCTTTAAATGGACAGAGATAAGGCTGCCGTAAACACTTTTATTAACTGATAAGAGTCTGTTGGCAGGACAGCTCAGTGGTCCAGGCAGATGTCGAAATGACAGAATGTCTAACTTCACATAGAGATTTTCACAACTTGAAGTTGGTAAAATATCAAAGAAAATACTGCTTGGTGTAAATACTATGCAAGGCTAGGTGTATGTTATGTTATACAAAAATACTGACAACAAGTATTAGGATCATTACAAAATACTGTAGCAGTGACTATGATATTATCAGATACTTTATAAGATAACAATGGATTCCAGCCACTGGGATCAGCTAAACACCAATTTGAATAACTTTACACATGCTGTTTTTATAAATGATAAGGAATGTCTTTCTCGCATATCACTTTAGCTTTGATAATTCACACACTTCTCACCATCACTTTCTTTTAAAGTTGACCACTGTGTACCACTGATCTGTTTGCTAAAGACTGCCGTTCTATTCAAATGCTTTAACACCATTAATTATTTTTTAACACTTGAAAATGATCTTATTAGCAGTCGAAAAAATTATGTTTTTAGAAGTGCAATATTCACACTCTCTCCCGTGACTACACTTGATAACTTTGTCACCCTCACACGTACTTTAAGAAATGTTTAATTTCCTCTAATGTAATCTGAAATAATTATCAGCTGGAGCAGATGTATGTGCTGCAGAAAGGCCCATTTTAACAAGTCCACCAAACACACACACACCTTGAAACTAGCTTTCATTCCCCACGACGTAATTAAAACACCGAAGATGAGATTGTGAGGTAAAGGAAATGAGCAAGTGATTAAAAAAAAAAAAAAAACCCACTAAATGAAGACAGTCTGAAACTTCCAATCGGTCTAACTTTAGTCTGTGTTCTTCAATCAGGTAAGGAAATGGCTCTTTAATGGATTGTCTGAGTAAAATCGTGCTGTGTTTCTTAATCAATAAGCCATTGTTTTAGTGCTGACCAGTGACCAACTGCAACAGGAACACTACATCTCCCTAGATGTAGATATTTGCCGTACAATTTGAAGAGTAATGTATGTCTCTTTTTCAAATCAAGAAAAAAAACGGAAAAAGAAGCCTTTCAATCTGGTGTTTTTTCCTTGATCAATCTTACATGTAAATGTGTTAAATGACAATGTCAGTCTGTGATGATCAGAGATTCTGAGAAACACCTGCTTCTTCTTTTTCTTTACCAGCAGAAGCAGTGCCTGTCTGGAGTAAATGTGTTGTTAGAGCCAGACACTGGAAACTGAATTAATTAAAGGCCAATATAAATTTCTATATTTGGTTGCTGAAAAAATCAGACAACCAGTCAGATATCCTATTCTTTTTTTTAATAAGGATTCCTTTAATATGGTCATTTAAGAATTATGACCAAGATATATATACTGTGCCAGAAATTTAGCAGTTGGAAAAATAAACTTGTCAGTGCTCTCTGGTCAGCAAAATAATGTAATGGCAACATTGCCATGTCTTTAGTTTAATCCGTTTTACTTAGCAAATAACATACTGTATATGCCAACAACAATATACTGTATCTGCCATAAGATAAAATCTGCCTGTTACACTGGCCACATCAATATAACCATCGCACTCTATTTAGCATGAGCAACAATAGTCAGGACAGCTCATGAGAAAATTAACAACCAAAGCTAGCTGTAGTAACTTAAAGGCCACACAAAACAATAAAGTCAAAATTACAACTTCCAGAGTCCAACGGTGTCAGGTGTAAATGCTGCTTTTTATACTGGCAAGAATAGAATTCAAAGGGAATCCATGTTAGACTTTAGACTTATATAGGCACAATCGTGCATGCATGGAAAGCTAAAATATTTTTGTTGGCCTTATAGACACCGTTTGATTTAAGTTACCTACTGTAACACTGTGTGCTAGTGCTAATTTGTAAGACACAGTGGGGAGCATGTCACAGGGAGAGCTTAGGGGAAAGAGACAGAAAGAGGTAGTTTTTGAGACACAGACAGGCGAGGAGTCAGGAGGTAGTTTGCAGTCAGGAGGTGAGGGAGAGTGAGGGAGAGGGAGACCGGGAGAGACAGCCAGAGTGCTTTGGGCTTTTTAATAGGAGGCAGATGCAACACATGTAATGAATCAGCTCCGGCTCGACGCGGCTTCCCTCTGATGTCTGAGCACTCGTCCTGCCCTTGGAAAACTTCTGGGACGTTATCTCATGCCTGCACAGCACACAGTGCCAGTGAATTTTTGAGGAAGTGTTAAGTGTTGGATGGAGGAGGGGAGGGCGAGGTAGGGGAGTTAAAGTGTATGTATGTGTGCTAGCAAAAGCTGGACTGGAATTTAAAAAAGTATGTACATGCTGCATGTGCTATAATACGGAGATGCATTAATACATCTGTTCGTGCATTTGTACATGCTCAAATACTAACATATACAGTATCTGTATATATACTATCACAGTATGTGTGAATCTATAGGTAAATTTTATATATCCCCATGTATGCTATTGTACATCTATATTTTTATTGAGCACAATGTAAAAGCCTGAATCCTACTCTCAAGGCACCTGCAAAGTGCATCCTCAGCACAGTTGACATGCAGACTGCTACAACTCACCAAAACAGCACCTTTTCACTTTGATACACACCAACAAGGCAGTCTATAGCCACATTATTGACCCTGTGAGTATGTCATTTTTATTGCAGAAAAAAAAAAGAAAAAAGTTGCAAATTTAGGCCTTTTTCACTGTGATTTGTTTAATCATGTCAGTACAACTGATCAAAACCGGCTACATTTTTAGATAAAGCGCTGTTTGGAAAGTTAATATATATCCCAAATAAGAAGGGATATTATAAGTCTTTGCTCTATTTCATGATTCTACGATGTATTTTTTAAGTTTTCGTTTGATGTTATCATGCACTAGCATGTTAACATGCATATGTTAACTGCTATAGCTAGCTATGGCTACTAATTATTAACTCGCAGATTTTAGCATGTTAACTAGCACTGATGCCAGCAATCAAACATGTATTCTAACAACTAATGGATGTCAACATGCAAACCACTTTTCTAATTGTATTTGAATTCTTGCTTATGAAGCCATGAAATCTGACTTTGAAAAAGTTGGTGGTGAGGTGAAAAAATCAAAACTCCTAAAGCTTTGTTCCCATCGAATACCAGAACTTGAGAAGGATTTCACCGATAAATGAATGATGTCATCAACCCCCCATTGTGGTTTGAAGTTTACTCAATTTCCCAACATGCATCCAGGCAACCTTGTTTCTCCCATTTTAGATGATAGAATTTTTTCAACATCTGAAATTTTGACATGTTGAAATAGAAATTTATAACATTAACAATGACTAACAATTAATAATGACTACATTGCATTTAGGTGTTTCAGACCTTGATACTGAGGATGCTGGCTTACCAGAATGGCCTACTGGGGCAAGTAATGGTACAAAGCCATTGTTCGTGTTTTTGGTTTCCCTCATGCTTTTCCTGCTATGAAAAATCAAAATATCTGCTTTGGAAAAGGTCTGTTAAAACTGGTGTTGTTTTTAAACTTACTGCAAACAACATAATTTTGCAGGGTAGTTTTGCCAGCAAAATGATTCCACTGACTCCCGCTAATCCTCATGACAACCTGCCCTTGTATTTTCACCTGTCATATTCACAAATTTTTGCTGCTCTAGTTTCTCTCCTTTTGCAGCACAGTTATAATTTATGCTGTTTTTAACATATTCTATTTTTATTTACAAAATTGTAATTATTATCAATACAAGGGAGCAAATAATCATATAAAAATATTTTAAACAACTGTCTGTCATCTTTCTGAACAATTTCAATATCAAAGTTTGTAATTTTCCTCTTCTCACCGAATGTTGGTCTACAACACAAATTTCAACTTAATCTGTTTTCATCTGTATATACTTGTAGTTTGTTCACAATATGTTATAGCTAAACAGGTCCCACAATAGATAGTCCCTTACCAAAAGAAACCATAATGTCTGATTTTATGTTTTAGATGTAGTATGGACTAAATTGTCATATTCTGAGGTGAAATTGAAAATTAAAAGTTTCTGATTGAAAAAAAGTGATTGTAAAAGGAAAATCTAGAGTTTTACATTCTGTATGCAAGTGAAATGTAACAATCACCCTATCTTAATAATGAGTAGAGAAAAAAAAAAGTCTTGGCACACTACTTACAATCCCTTCTAGCATAGTCCTTCTTCCCAGGCAAAGAATCATTGCTCTTTTGACTTGCAGCAAATTGGTAAATTGGTAGCATATCACGCTGCCGTCACACTGGCTTTTATCTATCTCCATAAGCAGGCCTGCATAAGGAAATCTTTAAATCCCTGTAAACCCAGATGCAGAGAGTGTGCAGCTTGAGCACCTCAAATCTAAAAATATGAAGGCTGCAGAGAATAATGCGAGGTCAGGAGAGGGTAAATGGAGGAGAAGGAAAGGAGAAAGCAATGGAAGGGACTAGAACTAAAACAGCACACATAAAGGAGTTAGTGCATGCCAGATTTGGAAGACGGTAGGCAAGGATATACGAAAATGTCAGTAGAGAAGAGAAGATGGGGGGAGAGGAGGAACTATGCAGGAGGCCTCCTCCCTGTCATTTGGTTGTTAGGCTATGGCATCTGCCTCTTTGTTGTCAGTGCCATCACTTCTGTTTGGTCCAGAAGAGATAGGCTGGTGGAGGAGATCGAGCAGGAGGAAGAGGAGGAGGAGGCGGAGGAGGAGGAAGGAGCAGAGCAGATAAGATGAGAGGATTCCAAAGCTTTGGTTGGTATGGAAATCAGGTCTTGGAAAGGAAAAAAAAGGATGAAAAGCAGATGGAATCAGCCGTTGACATGACAGCATCCGCCCTAGACAGCGCAGATCTACTGCTTCTGCAATTACATGGCTGCATTTGCATCTATATGATCCCTCAAAATGCTGACATGTGCTGGGATTTGAGCCTCGCTATCTGCGATTGCCTGTGCACAATTGTGTGTGTGCTTTGTGTGTGTGAGTGTGTGTGTGTGTGTATGTGAGCATATTCGCAACATTAGATGATCTGACAGGCACTGGTTGTCACAGTGTACTCTACATGAAATGAGGATGCAGTTGGTAGAAGAGGATCATGTCCATTGTGTTAATAGGGATAATAGTGATTTAATAAGCTTACAGGGGGATTCACTGTGCATTCTAATTGGCAAGGCCCCTCAAATGAAGCTGTCTCCTGAATGAAGCTGTCCCCTGGACTGTCCCATGTGTTCCCAGTCATGGGATAAACAAAGTCTAAGTGTAAATCTGTGCCACTTAAAAGTGTAGGAAGTTAACATGACTTAATTAAATGGTGGCTTAATCTAAAACCAGAGAGACAGTTTTTGACATGGGATTGAAATCGTACAATGTGCTGTCATGCCTGAATGGTATTTTGCTATTTGAATTAATGTGTAGAATTATGTGTTAAATAGCAATTGATGCTATTACTGCATAAGCTCTCTAACATGAAATAATTTATGTGGGCTTTCTTATTTCCCCTGCATAGACAAAGAGATTATTTGTTGATTACTTGAGTGGAAAATGTAAGTTATTTGTTCTATTTTCATATAATATGAACTGTATTATATGACTTGTCTGTCTTGTGTCTAGCAGGTTGATTTGGATTTATTTTTTGTTGTTCGATATTTTAAAAAAGTTTGATATCCATTTCCTGTACCCTCATTTTTCATTTTTTCAAAGTCCAAGACAACCAGTTACACAAACTGCCCTCCACTTTCTCTTCAACCAACACAGGCTACTTTAAAATGTTACCATGAACATCACCTCTTAACATTATAAAGAAAACCAAAGATGACCCATATTCACAACAAGCTGTCACACTGTTGTGTTTTCTCCGTTTGTATTTGCCATGCCCCCTCCCCCCTTTCCAGCAGTAAACACTCATACATTTTTGTATCTAAACTGACACTGTGCCACTTCCAGCACCCAAAGAAAAAAATCAGTGTGTCACTTCTGTCTCCTTTATGCATAAGGGCTTGCATGTGTGCTGTGGTGAGAATTTGTACGTGTGCATGAAGCACTTTCACAGCCCCACTTTGTGGTAGTAACACCTTCTAACAGTAATATATCCAAAAACACATACATTGTAAAGTTGTAGAGAATACCATGTCTATGATATGGAAGTGTCTGCCAGGCTTGCAGCATATGAAGTGGCTGGTAGAGCAGGAGGAGCAGGGGAAGGAAGAGGGAGGTGAGCAGTGAATGTGGAAATGTCAGGAGGATACTGGGAGGCTAATTGTCTTGAGGAGCGGCCCGGGTGACCTTGGCGGGGTGAGAAGTCAGGGGCTTTGGCCTCCCAGGGCATGATGCTGCCAGGGTAATTGTGCCACGATCTTGACCTTGCATTGCTTAAACCCTCCCTCCCCTCTTACTCCCTCTATCCTTCTCTCTTTCTTTATCTCCCTCTATCCCTTGCTGAAGCTGGAGAGGAGCAGAGATCTGCTCTCCACTCTAATGATGTCAGCTCCCCAGAGGAGGCATCTGTCTGCTGAATCTCAACAGCTAGCCTTCAGATTCTCAGCCTGACCCAGGTGCTGGAAGGGGCCTGGAGGATGGTGAAGGAGGATCTGCCCTGTAAGATACAACCACAGTCTAAATAACCAGCATGACCAGCACTCCTGAGGGGGGTCACAGAGGTCATACAGCGATAACGGGCCCTGAAAGAAGTGTATGCATTTTCCCATGCAAAAGTTGAGATCTATAAAAACTATTTTTCGCACCTATCACGAAAATCTGACCAATGCTTACAAACATTTTGGACTTTTGGACTTAATGATGCGTCTCACACATTTAATTATCACAAGTTAGTTGTAGATCCACTTCATCATAAACATTCAGACCAGCAGTGTTATTTGTGCTTGTGGGAGTGGGCCATAAGCACCTTTCAATTGTAAACGATATAAGCCAACTCAAGTCTCAAAATCAAATTCTGCTCCATATTTCATCTGTGCTATCTCACCATCACATTCCCCACCCCCGGAGAGCAGAGGGGAGGGCGGGACTGTATGTTATTGACACTCGTGATCTGTCATTGAGTACCCCAAAACTTTTGAAATGCTAGGATGATGCCAGGATGTGATTGGTAGCCGGATTCAGAGGAATTTGGTGAAGTGAAGTTAGTGTGAATATACTGACTCCTTTTCACCTCAAATACATTAACTGGGCTAACTGATTAAATTATTGTTATCATTTGTAGAAATCAAAAGATAACATGGAATAGCATTAAGGAACTGTAGAACAGTGTCGATAGTTTTCGACAATATCTTCTAATACTATGCATATAACACCAAGTATGATTTTTGTTTCCATATATATTTTGTGTGTAAAATCAACAGCGGTGCTTACAGGCACACACAGGCTGACACACACACTCTACCTCTATAGCCACCTAGATTGTAGATTCTCTGTGTGCTCCTCTACGACCGCTATCTCCAGAGATGGGTTCCAAGGCTCCTGTTTCCATCCTCCATCTCCACGACCAGCTCCACACTCTCCACCACCACCTACCTCTCTCCTGTTGCTCAATAAACTATCTTAAACAGCATCCCTACCTAGGCCTCTGCTTCTGGGTCCAATGTAACAAACACCTAACACGCAGGAGGTAGAGGGTTCAGAGAGCAGAGGTAAATATTGTCTCAGAGGGCACATAGTGAGGGCAAATTATCAATGCAAATATTACCAGACATGGCAACAAACAAGCAATCACTATAGTTCAAAAGGGCAAGCAGTGGAAGTTATCTTTATTATGCATAGCTGCAACAAAGCTGATTCTACATGAGTCACACTTTTCATCTGTCCCCATGACAGCGAACGAACTTTTAAGCCCAAATAACAAGTGGATTCACCATGCAGTTTCAGTCAGTAGGAAGGAACAACATAAACTTGGATGTATTACCACCTTTCTTGGCAAATATCCAAAGTACTTAAAAGAAGAAACTATAAATTTCAACAACAACTCATTTGGACTGTTTTTAGCTGGTTTCAAAAACTTCTTAAGTGATTGTAGAGTGATTCCTTGCTTAATACTGATTCAAATTTAAATTAATTTCTCTTAGATAAGGACACAGCCTTTCTGATACAATTCATATTGTATGTATGATAATGGTAATCAAATGTTTTGTTTTTTTTATTTTAATGTTGCCTGATGAAATGATCTCACAGTATTTTGACAAGGACTTGACTGTACCCTTACTACTCAAGATCTATTTTTTACCTTTACACATACAGTATTTACACTCTTTCAGCTTGCTGTTCTGTTCAAGATTTGACAAGAGTTTTTTGTTTTGCTATGCAGCTTTGGATTGATTTGGCTTTTCTGTGCAAATAAATTAACAGTAAAAAGTACACATTAACCTCTCTCTGTATTCATTTTCACTGATATGCCAAACTGTGAATATTCCTAACTCCTTGCACTTAATGTTTTGACATACACAGGACAAGACTAATGGCAAAAAGGAGATCCTGGTATGTAAATGGGAATATGTTTGGACCAAAACTAACGCCTCTAGAAACTATTGGAGGCATCATAATATATCAAGCAGGCACATACATTTGGATACTGCAAAATGTCTGGATCTTTGTGTCTCAGATGCGGGCATGTGATTGATCTGCCCCAGGGCTTTTGTTACCATTTGAACCAAGATTGTCTTTTATTCAAATCACAGCCAACCTAACCTGCAAGCCAGCCAGGCCTCTATCTACAGAGCCAACATCTGGCCTTAAATCAATATCAAAGCAGTTGTTAAAGGAACGGAAAGAGCAAGGGAGGAAGCAACAGATGAGGAAATCTGATTCTGCTTGACATTTAACTGGGCTCTCCTCTGTCACCAATCAAGAAAAACCCAAGTCAGATACCTCCAACCCCTGGCTTGTTGACAGACTGCTGCAACACAGACCAATCACCAGTCTAATACTGGTACTAGTTATGCGTAATTGAGGACTATGGATGTGGGTAAAGTAGGGATAAGGCCAGTGCCAATGATCTTTGTATTGAAGTTGCATCGGGACACTCGTTAAAATTTCATGATGCAAATACTTTTCAAAAACAATGGCATTGACACTTATATATAGATATGATATGACATAGATGCATGCAATCCCTGACTATGTAGTTTTAAGATACTCAGCCACTTTGGGAGACACCCAGCAATAACCTTATAGCTTAGAAGCACTTTACCATACAATCTGCCTATTGAATTTCATCAAAGGGAGGGAGACAGTACGGTCAAATCACATAAATCTACAGGCGACCAGTGGTGTGAGGAAAACAACTCCCACAAGATCTCACTCCTCCTCTACGTCCACCATTACCTCTCTGTGATTTCTTTCATATTGCTGTTCAGTGAATTTCTGCTAGAACCATTGTCACAGAGATAGAAGATATAGTAAAATTGTCTGTCTACTTGACCTTCCAGGGATGGAAAGGCTTTTTATCCTCCACTTTCTTTCATCCTCTCGCCATCCTTTTATATTGCAGCAGCTGCAAGGCCAGAGACCATGTCTACCTTGCATTTCACACAGTAAAGTTACTTTGATTGCGACATCTTATGCTGATCAAAATGCCATAAGACTGTTTTCCAGGGCACATAAATGTACACAGTGGTGTTCTTTTTAGCAAAACTGATACCAGAGTTTCACTGTAGATACATATATATCATTACTGTAGGTGTACGTTTACCTGTCGAGATTGGGGAAGTGCAACAGCATGTGTGGCAGCCTTTCAACAGCAGATGTTTTCGGGGAGGACAGATATTTTGAACTGATCAAATGTGGACACAGAAGTTTATTTCCAAAACCAAATGTCACTTCATCTGTTGCACAATAGACCTGTGCTGTATTTTTAGGAAAAATAACATTACTATATCAAGTGTTAGAATTCCTATGTTCACATTTTCAAAGTAATGAAGTACTCGACGGTTAAAGCAAAGATTCAAAATGAAGCTACTGATCATGGCTTGGTAGTATATGTCAGTGTTAATGCTAGGCAAACATGTGACACAGATCATTTACTGATGTAAGTTTTGCATACACTGCTTTTTAGAAACACACAGATGGAGTGGTCTAGATCCAAATCTTACACACTTGAAAACTACTGAGACTTTGGTATCTGAGACAAGGTTGTGCAAAGTGCTAACACAAACAGTTAACCTAAAGTAATTAGATGTCTTTGCCTCATCTTAAATCTGTACTAAGGTGCAGCAGTGCTGATGGAGGCTAGTGTACCAAAAAAAACCATTAGATCTCTTGGAAACCCAATACTGAGTATTACAGAGTATAGGTTTACTAACATTTAACTTACAACATGATGCACTAAACTGTAAATAGCATGAATCTATAGAGATCTGCCTAGAGTGAGTTGTACTCCAACAAGTTGTGACGTTGAAGAGTATTTTGCAGGCCAGGTTCCAGGTCTGCATTAGTCTTACCTTAGCTGTTTAACATAGATATCTCTTCTCATGGATAAATGTCCGAGTTCACTCAGACCATCTGGCCAAGTCCTATAGTGTAAAGTGCTAAATGGAATAGCAAGGCTAGGCTTATTGAAGGCCATTCACTATTAAACAACACCTCAAACATTTTCAACTGGCAGAGTTGAGAGCTGTGTGTCCAGACCTTAACTAATCAATTTTCTGTGATGTTGTTCAATGTTTCTTAAAATCCTACCTCCGGCAGAGTATTGGAGCTATGACAAGGCAATGTGACATGGAAGCACTGTATTCCTACCACTATATCTAACCATATTTAAGAAGAAACTAGTGAATTCTGCAGCAGGACAGAAGTGGACATGTCTTTTGACTCTGGGTTGTCTGTGCTATGGTTCCAAGACTACAGGCAGTGAGTATTTATTAGTCAAAAGTTAGACTTTCAGTAGAGTATTCCTTTAACTATGAACTATGTAAAAGTACATTTCTGTCCAGTGAAGAAGCTATTTGTGAGTCCATGTACCTTTCCCTCCTAAGCCTTTGCTTACTTATAACTGGGCAGAACCTGAACCTAAACAAACCAAATGGAATAAAGCTGCAAAATCAAACTTCCACTACAGTTTGGACCAAAGAAAAATAAACTGCCGATCTCCTTACTACCCTTTGTCCCACTGCTCTATCTCCAGAGCCCTGAGCGAATATTACAAATTACCCCCTTGTGCAAACACTCCTGTTAAATGGAGCTCGGAGGCCAGGCCTTAGGGAACTAACAAAGCAAACATGACATGGTGCATTGCTCTACATCTCCATCCCCAGTGTGTTTTGACAGGGATGTGAACACCTAGTTGTACAGGGTCAGATCGATGGCACAACGAGGCCTGCTTAGCAGCATTAACACTAGCGAGGCAAAATGCTAATACATTTCCTTCTCTAGCTTTTGACATGTAACTACACAAACATCAGAGTCAGTTTCGAGTATAAATCATAATTAAGATCAAATAATTTTCTGTTTAAAAAGTAAATGAATAGCAGTATCCACTTTAATATGAGCAAGATTTGACAAATCTAGTTTGGCTTTAGTATATTTAAAACTAATCTAAGACATGAAATGTATGATTAATTATTCATTTCATGTCAGTTGCAGTTATATACATTTCACTAGTTAATTTCAAACTCTGGAACTAAAGGCTGGTCTGGCAAAACTAAAACAGTCACAAAAAGACAGAGGAGCAGAGAAAATAGCCATGTTAGCCACAAGCGAGCCGCTGGGGTCACACTTGTAATGCCCCCTGAAAAGAATAGCTGTGGTAGGTTTCAGCAGCTACAGTGCAGCAGAAATGCGACAGTCTGAATCCAACAAAAATCTGAAAACAAGTGATTAAATGGGTAAACCACTGCAATTTAGTTCAAAGCCCTGGAAGAGCAGCAGTGGAGGCAGTAAACAGCAGCAGAAAGGAGCAAGTGAGTAAGACAAGGTAAATAAACTATGTGATTGCTGACGTCAGTTTGTTCAGCTGGCATGTCAGCTGACCTAGAGTGGCTCAGAAATTAGGGTTAGTGGAATTACCTCTAGATCTAGATCATAAAAAGGTTTGGAGATGTGGCAGTGATCATTTAATCATAGTCCTGTCTAAGATTACGCTCTGATGTCTGTAAGAATGTTACCTCGACCTATCTATCATGAATCTTGTGATGTAACCAGCATGACTACCTGACGCCATAAAAACAATAGGCTCGGTAAATATAGACTGCTCAGTTCTAGTCCAGTTTGATCTTGTTTGGTCTGGTATGGTCCTGCATGGCTTGATCTGATGGACTCTGACTTTATCTGATCTAGCATATACTGGTTTGCCTACATGAGATAATGCAGATGGCATCATGTAGGAAGTGTCCAAGTTCTAAGCCAACCCAAGTGAGCACCAAAATAATTTCCAAAAAATCATTTTAACTGTATCCTTTTGGTCCCAAGCTCACAAAATAATTGGTTTATTTGATTAGTCAGTATTTCTGATGGATAACTACAGATGTCAACAGTTTTTCGAAAAATTCCGTGCAGGGCATAACAAACACACATCCATTTAACGTCATCATGGCTGCTGAACTCTGAGTTCTCAGTTTAGTCTATCTTTCAATCTATTGATGTCCATGGCCTACTTTCATCAGGTGTATCTTTTTTGTTTATCTATGCCCAACGTGCCTCACCCTTGCCCAGGTGATTTTCTGATGTGGCATGTGATGAATGACAGCATGAGGCCTGCCAATGTAAACGCTATAAAATAACACTAACAGCAGCATAACATGGGTTCAGAGATCGGGGAGGGATACATCCTACCTGTAAGCTGAGGAGAAAGAGGCTTTTCCCAGCTTATAGAGGCCTCTGTAGGCTTACAGGTGCCAGCCAAGTGCTTTCTTTTATAGCACTACCACTGGAAAGTCAACAGTTAACATAAAACAAGCAAGGTAAACTAGTCTGCCAGAGACAATCCAGACATATAAACTTCCAAAACTGGTGTTTCTGTAGGTTTAACTGGACTATCGGTTTTACAATAGTCCAGATATGGCAGCAGCCACTCAGGGCAATTTCCCTTTTAACCAACTAAGTCTGGCATGTGGTATGCTTTGTAAATAAATGATGTGCTTGCTTCGTCTTACCAAAAACAGTTGCCAGTATTAGCTCTATCATATGCTATCTCTTCATCACCTGCTATGCTTTTTGATGGTGGAGAGGCTTTGTGTTATCTTGACTGCTGTTCCATTTACATTATGACCATAATTATCTGCATGTATCTGATAAGCACTGTAATCAGCTTTATCTGACAGGCAGTTTGTCCTCTCTCTTGTGATTTAACATGTTACACAAGAAAAGCGACTCCTACCCAGGAAATGTGGCAAATACACAAGCTTGGATTGTCACTTACAAAGACAGAGGAAGACCACACATTATGAAATTAATAGCACTAATAAGTAATGATAATTTAACTTGTGCAAGTAATAAATGTGAGAGAATGTGACTTTTTAAGAGCCAGCACAAGGGAGGGGACAACTCATACGTTATGGCTTGGATAAAAGCTGGAATATAAGCACAGTTTGAAACTTTTAGCTTTTCAAAAACATCTGCTGATGTGGTTCTGTTGGTAATCCATTAGCAGATGTAAGTCATGGGGACTTTGTATCAGAAGGAAAGGCAAGCTCTCCAGAGCTTTCAGCCTCCTAAATAACATAAGACACTTTTGCATTAGTTGAAACAGCAGACAAGGGCACACATAAATCCAAAGAGCACAGCTCCATCAGCAGTGGGGTTATTTTGATGATCCCTTTCATCGCGTTATGTGCCAGCATGGTTAATAGAATGAGACATGGCTCCTGATGCTCTGGCGCACGCACTTGTACTTTTCAACCCAAGTATCCTCACACACGTTTATAGATATTATTTTGTATGGCACATACTATACATGCAAGTGCAAATGTGCACATTATTCACATTTGCACATTCATAGACGCTGCTCGTAAATCACATACACAAGAAGCACACATGTAGCCAATATTCCGAGTCAGACATCTGGAAAATATCTAAGCTAGTGAAATGCCTGTATAAGGGCAACTACAGTCCAACTGAGTAGGCATGTCAGGGAGAGTGGAGAACAGCAGGGAGCCAGAAGGATGAGGTGAGAGGTGTAGCGAGCATAGAGCCATGTTGAAAGAAATCAGTACAACCTGGGGAGAGAGAGCTGGTATATTATGTCCTACCACTTAGCTTTCATGCTGTTATTTTTGTAGTATTTATTGCCTCTGGCACTGAGTTCTTAAGGATGCTGTATTAACTGAGCTGCTAGATTCTAAACACTTAAGTTAACTTATAGATGATGCTAAAAGAACGAGCCTGTAAACAAGGAGGGATACTACCACTAAGGCTTCATAGCCTTAAAATGGACTGAGCCAGAAACATATTCCATGTTCATGTTGCATCATTTTCTAAGCTCTTAAATGCATTAGGAAGCGTACAGACCTATATTAGTATATTAGGGAGATGAAACAACCTCTACATATACTGTAAATAGTACAGCATTTAAGAGAATAAAAAAAAGACCAGAGCACAGAGCATCATGGATCATAACTTACACCATCTAGACAACAAAGATGGCGGGTTTGAAAAGGGTGTTATGTAGGTCATGCATCAGCCTTAAGAAACCCTGACTTATAAGTGGCTGAGGATAATGTCACTTTTATGATGCTTCCAATGCTATCACTATATCATAGCAGTTTCAGTGCCTACTAAAACTGGAGAAGGGGTGGCACCTGAAGGGAAGTTGGTGCTCATCTGCTGAGCAGATGTCCTCAAGCATGTCCTAATTCAGCCTGGAGAAGTGTTGCTTATAGATGAATAGTGAAATGTTACGTAACAGGTCCATTTTATCCATATCTTATGTCTTGTGTGAACTCTGCAGTGGGCTTAGACCCTCAAGATGAAAACAAATTTAATGCCTATCATTTTGGCTCTTTATGCAGATGCTAGAATTTTTTCCTGCTTCCTAACCAAGCCATATAATGATACTTTTCGTTACAGACTGTATGAGAATCATCATAACAACATATTCCTGAAGTGAAATATTAGAGACATCCAATGAAGGTAAAAAAAAGGGCCTGATGTAGCTTGGATATCAGACCTTCTCTGTATCAAATGATTGCCCCAGAGGGGGCGTGCGGTGTAGGTGGTCTATCTTTTGAAATGACTGATACTTAGGGGACACGTGGTGTCAAGGGGGACTTTGGTAAATGACAGCATGTGGCAAGGTCGCCTCTCCATTCGTCTGCCAGTAGGATGGTAAAGGGCCTCTGCATAGCGGGGCTATAGCTCTATGACTGCCTGTAAACCTCCTGCGGCCCCATAAGCAGTGGGGGCCCTCCATCTTTTGTCACTGTGGTGATGTCTAGGACTGGCGTGGTGCAGAGTAAAGTGCCCTCCCCTCCTTTTCAGTGCCTCTCTCCACCTCCCAGTAGCATCCATCACAGCTTTCCCCAGTGGGGCGTGGGTAACGGATCGACTTTCCTCCAGAGCGCTAATCAATCCGACTCTCGCTGCCTCTCCCTGGGAACATTTATGGCCTGCCATAAAGCAGGCCTTTGGGGCATTACGGCACCCAGTAATCCTGCTAAGTGAGCAATATTTCCCATCTCTGGGGCTGCAGTTAGACGGGCTTGGGCCATAAATAGCAGAGTTAATCTGTGGCCATGACTTCTAGGCCAACCCTAAGCAGTCACAACCCCAATGGGGCCAGGTGGGAACCACCCAGCGGCCAAGGTAAAGCAACTTGTGAGCCGAAACAATGAGATGGCCCTCTCTAGTGGAGGCACTGGATTGCCTCCTCACCCTCTTTGAAGTCTGCTCTGGCGGAAAGAGTCACTAAGGGAGCGAGTATCTATCAAGACAGATACAGAGCCCAGCTGGAACTGATGCACCTCTGCAGTTCTCTCTAGTAGCCAGCCAGTTCATAAAGTATCTATGAAGAAAGCAGTTTGCCAAGCAGTACATCCAAAACCCCATTCCATACAGGGTCTGGAATTCACGAATAACTACTAACTGCTTTAAATCTGGAGTAGAAAAGAGTGAGAGTTAATGGCATAAGCATGCTGATCAAGTGACCCTTTTTATACAAATGTCTTTGAACATACAGTTATATGATTTTTTTGAAATTTAAAGTGAAGGCCAGTGACCAAAAACCCAACGTGCATGTTAAAAATAAGCCACAAAAGGAAAAACACTAAAGCCAAGAATCTGGCTATATTCTTTCAGACTTCCTGCCAAGGTCAGTGAGTTCTCCTCAAAGGGGAGCCACTTCCTCATTTTATGCCCAGCTGAGTTAAAACGGATATGGCAATGTGCTTGTATTTCTTCATAACATCTTAAAGCAGGCCGTTTTCTCTCAGGGCACCAGTGGGAGTTCCATATAGTAAAACACAGAAGATAGAAGGCAAAGCTAGCCTTAGGTTGAGCATTGCCAGAGGGCTACAGCAACCACCTCCCCTTCACCAATAACTGCTCCTGCTAAGTTTGATCCCATTTTATTTTATTTTATTCCACCCACCATGCATCAAAACTTCTCCCTGAGGTACCTCGGCTATGAGCAGAGGCCTCTGTCTCTTTTTCGCTGGAAGGCCAAGTCTTTCCATCACTCCATGGGTGGAGGAGTCAAGGTCTTCAACCCTCGGCCCACAGCAGCCCTGCTCTGCTCAGCCAACCCCCCAGGCAGCCTGCTTGTCAGTCAGGAAAGCTTGCTGACTTTTTTAGTCTTTGTCTCAGGTCAGAAACCTGACATTGTTTTCCCATTCAAAGCTAGGCAGAAACATGACAGGTGTCCATGGAAACAACATTTGTGCAGATGTTTCCAGTTCTTTGAAGATTTCAGAGGATGTTTTTAACAAGGTCAGTTTTCATTGTGCTTCCATACCTCTTGGGTGGAAATGGAGGAGAGAAGCATGATTTATTTGATTAGAGGACAAACCACGGATACTGCTATGAAAATCTGTATCTATATATCAGATTTAACATTAGGCTCAAGCAGTGCTTTAATGTATTGGCCACCAATAAAGATGGATTAAGCAATGGTGAATTGGTGAACGTTGAACTAGACAAGACAGACAGTTCAGCAGGAAAGGCAAGAGCTAGATACATAGTATGCATGTAACTCAATATGTTACGAACGGCTGAGCCTGAAATCAATACGTGTAAAGTACAGAGTCAAAGAAACTGAGGCAACTTTCCACCCTTTGGAGAAGCATGATATGGAAATAATCATCCATCACATTTTTTGTTGACTAGGGTTTTAACTCTACATACCTCACTTCAAACGATGAACATACGTTTTGAATATTGGCCAATTAATCAAACCTTCAAAAGAATGTAAGGCTGTCTTTCAATTTCAGGACCATCTTTCATCACCTATTTTTTTCCAAGAAACTCAACTCCCTCCTTGTCAAACTGTGATCTCACAGAGTGCAAAGCATAGTTTCTGAAAGCCTATGACACGTTCTTTGATTCCTCCATTTGCTTTTCTTCATTTTATCTTCTCATGTCATATTTATAGTAGCAGCTAGCATGCAACTGTTTGTGGTTAACCTCTGCTGATGAATCTTGTCAAGTGTATTGTTCTTCCCTCTCCACCCTCCTCTTTGAAGCAGTCTGTAGGGGCCTCCTTTCTGTTTGAGACCCGGGCATCATCCAAGAGGGCTCTGTCAGAGCACTGTGTAGCCCAGATCAGGCTTAGAGAGTTTCTGGGGTGGTGATGGGGCTCTGATTGATCGTGGAGTCCCACAAGTCACTGCTGTTGTTGCTGCCGAATGTCCTGGCCAAGCCTGAGTAATGCTCTGGGGCTCCCAAATCATTTCCACTTGCAGCAGGAATGAACCCCAGCTACAACTGGATTCATATGCTCTGGACAGCTGACAAGAATCTCTTGCATCTTCTACATGTATGGTAGCTCCCCCATCAGGCAGAGGACCCTCTGCTCCTTGTATTTATGACCAATAAAAGCTCAATAACTGATGTAATCAAAGATCATGGAAACAGGGGCTGCACTGTAGCTAGAACAGAAGATAGGACTGTTCCTCTGAAGAGATGTTATCACTGTAAGGCTCAGTAACCATGAACCTGTGATCCACTCCTACCCTGTGTGCAGGGATTTCAACTCCCTTACAGCTAAAAGAGGAATAAGGAGCATTAACTTTGTACGGGGGACTACACCACAGAGGGGGAATTGGACAGGATGAGGAGGAAGAGAGATGATATTCTTAGCACTGACTGCTGCTCACATAAAACCTTTGCTTTATCTCTCCCAACAATCAGTCTAATTATGTTCATTGGAGGAGTCCAATTAATCCTCCACTGTCAGCCGGTGGCTAAGTGTTTCTCTACTCCTCACCCTGCCACACACAGACACAGTGGAATCTGCAATTAACACTACCCAAATTTATTTAGTGCCACTTGCCTCGTCTTCTGACTCCCTCCAATTATGCCTAATCAATTCCACCAGGAGGTGATGGGGGAGCGGGGCACTGGGGAGGTCACTGTCATTTGCTGCGACAAACCCCTCTGCGCCACCCAAAGGCCAGACATGTCAGCGAGGTTTTCATGCAGCAAGACATGTGAGCGATCCTCGCAGAATAGCTAACTAATATCCCAGTTGCCCGGGCCTTCGGTGCCTCCTCTTACTCCATTGTTGGTGTTAATTGAAAAACATGTGATACAGACTAAAGGTGGCAGCACTTGGTTTTCAATGATCTCTGAACAAACACGCCAGGACCTGGCCTGGCCTGGGTGATCCCCTGGTCTCTGTCTGGCTAGTGATTAAAAGCCCACAGAATACCTGAACTATAAAGACTGCAGCTGGTCACTTGTGCCCAACTGATAAAACTAGTCCTGTCTATTCTACGGAATGAGCTGTTCTAAGTGTGTAGTGGATATAAGTAAAAGCTCCACAAAAACAACATTTTTACAAAAAGCACAATATAATGAGTTGTTAACAATAGTCATGTTTACAGCCGGGTCTATAAGTATGTTTCTTTATAGGATACCTTTGATGTTATAAATGTGAAAATCATCTGGCTTATGGACATAACTGTTTTGAAATCAGTTTCCCACTTGGTGATGTTATTTCTGCCTTAGAGGAATATTTCTTGTATTTTTCTTGGCGATGGAGGCAAAACATATATTAATGTCTCTTACATTTTTGTTTATGCCATCTGCTACATAAAAAGTTCCAGCTGTGTCAAGTCTTAGCCTTAATCTGTACCTGTTGCAGTCCTCCAGCAAAACACATACCCAGAAAGCAATAATGTAGTTTTACACATAATGTAGTTTTTCATTATTTTCCTATCTCCCTAATGCATATGGGTGCACAGAATAAGAGGAAAGGTTTGTAGCATAACACAACAGCAACAGTAAACTACAGCCTCAAAAGGATCACAAGTTGCACTGTCTAAAATGTACTATTTGTTGTATAGTTGTTGAATCAGACTGCATCTGACTGTGCAGATTTCCTTGTTATTCTGCTCACCGCATGTGCATCCTGTGAAATATATATGTGACATGCGCGTCTGTATGGGTTAACAAGTACGGTAGCTGTGTGCTCATATCTCATGTGTCATCTGTGGGCATACAGGCATGCGCATGTGCATAGGCACATTTCTGCAGTATGGCAGTGTATGAAATTTCAAGTGCCCACTCATGCTAACATTTTCACATTGTGTGTGTGAGTGTACATGTATTCACTGCCTAAGGCTTGCAAGCAGGTTAATCTCCCTCAAGCTAGGATTTTGTTCCAGCGCTGTCAAACCAAAACCCCATAGTGGGCACAGACACTGGGAAGGCAAGCCCACTGACTGGAATAACCATGTTACAAACCCGCCGTAAAACGCCACTAATATTTAATGCCTTGCTGTCAGGTCTGAAGGGCACAGGCACATGGGGGAACTGTGCAGCCAAGTGTGTTTTTCTCTCCAAGGCTCACTGAATCTGACTGTGAGCGGCAGGAAAATCTGCCTGTGTGTCTGAATGTTTTTGTGTGTGCGTCAACCTGACAAATAAAAACAAACAATAATTCTGATTTGCCTGATAAGCAAACCTCACTACCTGAACTTTTTTGGCTCAACGCATTAATTTTTCCACTGAGCCATGTCAGCTTCTGCAGGCACACTGAAATGCTTTCTCACAACAGACCAGCTGATGGCAAGTCCCCTACTAATCCATGGGGTGTATCAGGTGATGGAGGCATCACCGGGCCTGATAACATCGCTATGTCTCTGGCAGGATCAGGTTGAAGAGGCACCCAGTGGGTGAGGTCAGGCTAATGGCAGCAGATATCAGATCATGGCCTGTCGCTGTATAAACCCTGGGCTTGTGTAATCCTCGGATAATAGACACATTTAGAACCAAGGACGCTTGTGAAACTGTCAACATGCCAGCCATTGTGGATCTAATGAAAATCGATGTCAGAGGTGACATGCAGTGAGTGTATGGAATGTCTGTTTTATGGGTGAGAGGGAGATATTTACAGTGTATAGCTGTGTGTGCATCCATATCTACATGTATCCGCATATCTGCAATTGTAGAAACCCACATGCTGGTGTCTGTGTGTGTGTGTGTGTGTGTGTTTGTGTGTGTGTGTGTGTGTGCTTCATGTGTATGTGAGTCATATGAGGATTTTTGAGCATGTGTGTCTATGGGAGCTGGGGGTAGGAAGACTGCCACTAAAAATAGCATTTCTCCTCTTGACCCAAGTGCCTGGCAGTAGTAATTCTCCAGTGTAGCATATTACTTTCACGTCAACAGCAGTTTAAGTACAGAGCCCCCTGCACCAGTACAGTCCAAACACAGCACCTTGGGATGCCATCCACTTAAAACAAGCAGTGGGAGTGCATTAACATTTCAAGGTATTATTTCAAATGTGGGGAAAATTGCTGCTGAATATTTAATGCGCACCAGTACAAGTTGAATGTATCCATCTGTGGCTGTGGCGGTGTCGGAGGTCGGGGTTAGCAGTTTTTGGGGGTGCTGGTAAAGATGAGAGCTGTGGGAGTCGACCCTGGCTTTTGAAACAAGACTGATGTGTACTGTGCTGCTCCACATCGGCGTCAGAGAAGACCCCACTTTGAAGACCAATTATACTACCACTACCAGCTCATTAATTAAACTGAGAGCAACCAGGCTAATTCAGCTTTGTGACCCTGCAGAACGTGCTCAGTGCTCACTGCACCACTCAGATATTATCCAATCCGTACTGCAGCGACACACCACTAATTGGTGATGTTGTTATGACTACGGCTCAGTTTCAGAGCTCGAGTATGGCCTTTTGACTTCAATCACATGTCACACCTTTCAGTTACACCCTGATTTTACCCACTGTGCGCTGGAAAACTCTCAAATCTCATCCTGAGTCATTTGGTTCCGAACATTCTGACAAACAAACATATCACAGACAAAATGAAAAAAAGTTTAATTTCAAAATTAGTAATATAGACTTTAAAAAAAAACTGACACCTACTCCTACACATAGAGGAATATCAATATTTGTTACCATAGAGATTACTTAAGAAAACAAAGCCTAAGCTATCTAACACAAAAGTTGTACAATAATAATTGTGCCCTCCTAAAAAGTGAACCTGTGATATAAGACAGAACACACTGGGTATTTCACACCCCTATTTTTCAGCCCATCTCCTCCTCTCAAAGCCCATGAGACAAATCCTGACCCTCTTCCCTCCAAAGGGTCACCCGCAAAAACCACACCCCATCTGGATCCAGCTCCTAAGGGACTGCTCGGGGGTGTGTCAACCGCCAGTCTGCCACTTCACCCCCCCACCCACCCCAGGGCGTACAAGCTCTATTGTGCAAAAGCAATCATTCTTAACCCCCCAACTCCCCTTTCTTTGTTTTGCAAATGGTCTCTCCCACATCATTTTACATACACACTCCAACCACTGAGCTCTGGGGACTATCCAGGAAGTAATTGTGGCTTTTGTGCGTGTGGTCCCCCCCCTTCTTCCTCAAAGGAGCCGCACCCCCTTGTCAGCTGTCATCATATAACTGCCTGTAGACCCAGGGGCCTAATGACAGGATCTATAGTACATGAAAACACAATTATAGCCCTTGGTTCAATTGCTACTGTGTGAATGGTCTTTAAAAGAGGAAGAAAGGAACCAAACACATGCTGCCTGCTCGAAGGCATATATGTCTGAACAATATCCCCTAAATCACAATCCATTAAAACACATAGAGCCTCATTCTGAGTTTGAACATTTTAAATACACCCTGTTTAAACGACTGTCCTTACATTGGTGTTATGCTAATTATAGGACATGCATGGCGCAAGGAGATTTCTGACTGATATGGTTGTATTTGACCTTGGATGGCAGCGCTGCTGTCTGTTTTAATGAGCTAATAT
The DNA here is from genome assembly GCA_016859345.1 of Istiophorus platypterus. NCBI lineage: Eukaryota > Metazoa > Chordata > Actinopteri > Istiophoriformes > Istiophoridae > Istiophorus > Istiophorus platypterus. The sequence continues at coordinate 6,260,426 of CM029115.1, forward strand.
GAGCATCAGTGCTGCCATATACAATCCACACATGAGCCTCTGTGTTTAAGTTGCATTTCATTAGCTCCGGCGATGTTATTTTCATGGCAATATTTTAAAGTCACATTAAGCAGCCATTACAAGACGCTGCAGGAAACATGTTGATGGAACCTGCAAACGATCCACCACCTGGGCTCAATATTGCAAAACCCGACATGCTTTACATTAGACAGTCAAAATGGCAGAAAAGGAGAGGAGAAGCCTCCTACTATCTTTTTCAAATGGGAACAGTGACCCCCAATGGACGACGCAATGCAGTCTGGCAAAGGGTTAACACAGCATAATCCACCGCCTCATGAATGTGGGTGCAGTGACCCTCTAATGCAGCAGGGGTCAGTGTTGTATCACAGCAAAACACAGCACAGTGAGAAAGACAAGGAAAGCCTTGGCTGCAAAGATCACATCTGTCTCAGTGACATCACTAATCCCATTTAATCCTTCTGAGTTAATGTCCAGTTTTGCCAGTCGTCAACACCCCCCCCCCCGACACAGGGCTATGAAAACAGGGGCAGGGGCCTCCGCAGATCCCATTAATGTAGTGACCCTAATGGGTTACAGTGGCAGAGATGACACTTAATGTTCAGACGCCGCCAAGTGGGCGAACGCTTCATCACAGCCACGCAGGGATGTACATTCACACAGACACACACGCATACAGTACACACACGTAAGCCCGAAAGCCTAAATACACAGAAGTGCATACAGTATGCGTAGCACGATGTCCATACATATGAGAATACACAAACCTAAAAGAAGAAAACACAGAGATACAACAGAAGCATGTAAAGATGCACCACACACTGAAGGACACACGAGAAAACACACCCTGCAAGCCAAAAGACGATTAAATGGAATCTAATTTAATAGGTGCTAATTGAAGGGCTAATTAACTAAAACAAATTGATACAACTGTGACAAGGAGAAAATGAGGCATTTTTAAATGATGGTGGAGAACAATACAAACGGAGCGGAGCAGCCTACTGGAGGAACACGTCAGGATATGGTCTGGCCTCTCTATTGTCTTACCCCCTCTCAGGCTTGTCAAAACACACAGACCTCCAAACAAAAGACCCCTCACAGCTACTGGAGGCGTCTCTTTTCAGCAAAGGCTCAGGACTGCCACCCTCTTCCCTTCAGCCTAACTAACACGAGATCCCTATGTCCTTAAAGCGTCCCATGTAACACAGTACTGAGCACCAGACGACTCCAAGGCAGCGGACACAGTGGCAACCGGGAAACCTGACCCCTGACAGAGCTGAGTTACAGTCCTGCTTCTAGGGTTTAACAAATGCATGACTTTGAAGGCTGATACCATCATTTCGTACTGAGGCTACTATTTTGCTCTAATCTTCAATATATTTCAATGTATATATGGATTCACTACATTTTAATTTGTGAAATAGCAGAAACACTATTGATGCAATAAATTCATACAGATAAAATCTGTTACTCACTACAGCTATTTAATGCTTGGATAAAACACTGTGAAAGAGTTCAATATCTATATTAGTAAATGTCTCATTATGCCTTATTGGTGCTTTCAGGGAAGATTCCTCTATTACACTGATTTAACAAGGAAAAGACCATCATATACAGAAAGTGTATCAAAAAAACATACAAGGAAAAAATCATATCCTGTCATGTTACTGTGTTAATGACAAGCAATATTTTGAAAAACAAGAGGTCAAGAGATCATTTACTACAAGCGAAAGAACTCAGATCCCACATATTGAAATTCAAAATGAGCAAATTAAAATGCATTTAAATGCAATGACATATTAACTACTTTCTGACGGGAAGAAACATTTGTAATAACAGTGGGGTGACGTATATAGTCTGATATCTTGTTTCTATTTACATTCACTGAAAGGCCAGTGTCAGCTGACTTCCACATATCTTTCTGAAGTGACATGAAAAGCAGCATGATCTGAGAATCTGGTCTGGGCGACCTAATTTCTAACACTTTGTTCTCTGTTTCCCTGAACTGTAGTGTTCAGTGTCTGTTTTAGGCTGTACATGTTCAAAGTAACAGTGTGTTTCCTCTGACCTCTCCAATAAAAAGACTTTTTGTTAAAAGTAATTTTGGTGCTGGTCGACAAAGAGCGCATGTACATGTCTTCACACACGTAGCTGCCCCGATATCTTACAGTTTTGTTCTTTCTTGTTTACATCTGTAAAAGACCTTTCTGATAAGCCTGTTGATTAAAGCATTTCACAATAAATCAGATCTCACATGACTTGTAGCTCAAACTAGGGTAAGCTACTCAGTAGAAAGCTTTTGCCGGAGGAATATGACCCCAGACAGCTGAGATTTCCTGGAGTAGCAATTTCTGAACTGCTCAATAAACATTACAGTAATGTAAACCACAATGATACTGTAAATCATAAAACACGAGGTGTTTAATAAAGTGGCTCTCCCTGCCGTCTGCTCTAGTTAAACATCTACCAGGGGCAATATATCTGTTGCTATAGCTACTGATTCTCTGGTAGATGCAAAACTGGAATATGATATAGCCTTGGAGGTCCCCCTTTAATAAATTACATAAAAAAAGAAGTAATCACAGCTAGCGGATAGTATAATGCAAAAGAAATAATGTCCTAACAAATCTATTATGGCTAGCACCTGCCTCCTGAGTCCAAAACTTAATGACTACACTGAAAAAATTCTGCACCACATTGTAACTGCAAAATTTTCCATTGCTCTAAAATGATGCTCTTACCCTGTACTGCAATATCAGATAGCAAACAGTATATCCAGGAGGAGTTTCTCTCTCTGCCTCTGTTTCCTAGTCCAATCCCAGCACGCAATAGCCCAAGCTCCAACAGAGCATGACTTTAGATCCCTGCTAATTTAATGTTCCCAGGCCTAATTGTCCCCAGAGTGGTTGCTCTGAAGTAGCCCTGCTGTATCTCAATGACTATGGCTTGTTAAAAGTGATGGGATGTGTGTGTCACTCTGTGTGTTTTGTGTGTGTTGTGTGTGTGTGTGTGTGTGTGTGTGTGTGTCTGTGTGTGTGCGTGTATGTATGTGTGTGTGTGTGTGTGTGTATGTGTATGGATCTACAATAGAAAGACCCAGCCAAGCACCTTACATGGCCTAACATTAATCACTGTGCACTGTCCCATGCAATATTCACCTGGCTAAGCACAGCGGGCGCAGAGGTTGTCTGGGCTCGGCCGGTCTATGTCATTCTCTTCCTTTTATTTCCAGTTCTATTTCAGTCTCTCTCTGACTCTCTACTGATCACTCTCTCTCCTTGTCTAAGGGGCTGAGAGGCTACGGCTGTTGCCTTGGGGAATAGAGGGGTGATGCATCTTGAGGAGAAATTCTGAGAGGGCTAAAAATCCCTAGATGTCACACTTTAATATACTGACAAAGTAATTGTTTTGGTGTTTCCATTGAATTTGCTTGGTGGGATTGCTCCTACGGGTCACATTTATCCCAACCACATCTACAATCTTGCCCTCAGATAAAAAAAGGATATGTCTGTGTATCAGTCTATTCCTCTATGATGAGGCCTCTCCAAAACCAACCATCTGGGGCCAGTCCAGACCGGGACCCAGTTCAATGCCAGACCATCCCATGGGACTAGATCAGCGGTCACAAAATCCTTCTATGCCCTCCTCCATTTCAACACCAGTGGGACTGGGTACCTCATCCTTTCCCAGCCTTCCCCTGGCATTCTGGGCAAAGTCAACACCACCAGCCCCAGTGGAAACCTATGGGGACGAGTTTGGCTCCACACACTAAATCCACTGTGGTCAGGCTCTCTGCTGAGCAAAAATAGATGGCATTTAGGAAACTTGAAAACACACAGCGGGAAAGGTACACACTCCCACACATTTATTCATATAGGAAAATCCTCTCAGGAAAGGGAGAGTGAAAGACTACAGACTTTTTTTTTTAACTGAAAATCTTATTACATCTCTTATTATCTGTCAAAACTCTTTACCTTTCATCTACAAATTATTCACAGTTTATCTCTCAATTCATTCAGTTTTTCACAGAAATTTTTCAACAACTAGATTGACAGAACAGCTGTTTGCACTTAAAGTATTCAAAAGTTTCAGCAGCTGACTGGTTTTAAAGCACATTTCATCTAAAATAACCTTTGTTTGTGAGGCAAAAAAACCCAATTAATACAGTAGTGTTATTAGTTTAACATTTATTATAATGATATATTACCTAGTCACATTACATGTCGAATCTCTGTTTTAATTAAATGGCTTTTACTATTCTCTACTGGGAAATGCAAGTTTCTTATTTATGTCATTTCCAAGCTACTATGGTATATGCTGTGCTGGAGAGTCATCAAATGCTTTTGTAATTCCTTGGTTTGCTACTGATGTTAATGAAGTCATAAATTATTTATTTGAACCATTCCTAATATAAATCTCGTACTTTTAATTTAAAACATCCAATCCCCCCCAAAAAATGCCTTTCATTTAAAAAGTGGCCTTTTACATGAGTCATGATTGACACTGGCCATGCTTTGATCACAACAGAAAAACAACCATTTTAACTATCGTCTAGATAAGGTTGTTGGTTGAAGTTCCTGGTACAGTTGGGAAGTATTTTTGTCAGGAAACTAATGCGCTTCCTTTTTTCAGCCCCTGCTATTGCTATTCCCTACAGAAAGCTGCTAAAGAGGTGTAAGAAATATGTGATTATATGGTAGAAAAGGTTGCATAATCTATACCAAAAGATAAAAGTGCTGAAATTAGGAAGTATAGCGCAATTGACAAATTTAGCAATTTGTATTTTTCAATGAAAATCCCTGCGTATGTACTCCAATTTGATTTTTATAGTGCTTAAAATAAATTGTTGCACAATATCATCTCTGGTATAAAACACTGGAAACAAAGGGTTTCAATTCAAGAAAGCCCATTTTGAAATAAACTATGCACAAAAGACTGTATCTGCATTTCTTAGGCAAGGGAAGTATGATTTCCAGGGAATTTCTAATGGCAGCAATCTTTTTTTGAGTTTGTGTGTGTATATTATTTCATAACATATTTTATTCTAAATAATCTGATTCCTAACTCTTCATATTGTCATTGATCTCTCTGTTGCAAAAGCGTGCGTGTGTGTTCCTCTACTAACATGTCTGATGTGATAAAGACAATTATCTGCCATGTGATCATGTATCTTGTGCATGTTCATGTTACAAGCAGCCAACTAATTGATCCGTCAAGGTCTATTACAAGTCATAGTCTTCTACTCATCTGTCTTTCTATTCTGCACACACATGCAGGCCACGTGTCTACAGACACCTCTGCAGCATACCTCATTATCCACTCATCTAATAATGTTCTTTGTTAAATTGCAGCGTTAACCAGAGTAACAAGAGTAAAGGCCTTTTCTAGCACGATCACCATTTATAAGCTTTCCAACCCCATAATTACATCAAGGATTTCACATTTTAAGGCTGATCTCATTACAATGCAACAGATAGTGTTTCAGTACCTCAATCAACCACAGCATTATAAGCATATAAGAGCAAATTGAGCAAAAGGTGTAAGCCTCAGGAGTACAAATGGAATAAATATTTCTTTGTGAGGTGGAAGAAAAAAGTCATGCGCAAAGCAAATTTCAATTTCATCAAAAAAAACCTCTTCATTATAATTATCAAAATTATATTGATACTGAAGTTGCTCTGATACGGTTTATCCAGCAAGGTATGACCTCTCCTGTTTCAGAGATTTTTCTGTTCAAACAACAATAAATTGGAATAAGTCAAATATACTAAATGGCGGCTCAGTGACCTGCCCAGGCGGAGAAGATTCACCTTTATCTCCAGTTTAAATGTGCTGGAAGCAGGGTTAGCCAGTAGAGATATTGCTGATATTGTCTGTCGGGCATCTCCTGAGCTGAGCTGCTACTGCTCAGGGTTGCTGCTCCCTAGATAACAAACAGCCTTCTGTTATCAGTCATCCTGATCGCCCGGCCGTTACCGCCACCCCACTGCCGATGGGCAGCGGTGCTCTTGCATCTATCGAAGCTCTCAGGCTGCCCCTGAACTATGCTCCAATGCACTGTTAATGCCCCAGCTAATCTGATCTGTCTCCGGCTGGCTTACTGCTTATAAACACACCTAGATATGAAGCTGGGGAAGTAATCCAGAAGAAGCTAGTGTATGACAGAGGTATGCAGGACACTGGATCTGCCTGAAGATGGGGGTGGGTGGGGGGTGGACGTAATGGAGAGGAGTGTCCAGAGATGCTTGCCTATATGACATTGTTAGTTGGGTGTGTGTGCAACACGGGTTAAAGCATTGCACTCATGGTCAGGTCAGGTGATATGTATGTGTGGCTATCAGTGTGTTGTTTGAGCATTTCAGCATTATGTGTTATTCATGACCCCCATTTGAAGCATTCTGAAGGTCAGAGTCATGTTGCCGGTTATCCTACAAGCTTTTTTCCCTGATATCATACAGCAGAGAATCACAGTTTAAGACAACAATGCAGGTTATAGTGGTGTATTGTTTTGTGTTTAAGCAATGACCTACACTGTTCATGAAAAACATGATATATACACCTAATTTTCTTGCTTTGCTCTACTTTTGTGTGTGTGTGTGTGTGTGTGGATGTGTTTGTGTGTGTGTGTGTGTGTGTGTGTATGTATGTGCATCCTCTTCTGATTTTTAAGATGTCTGAGGAAAACAGCTAACTGTGTTTTGTGTCGTGCTATGAACTGCGTTTCAGTTTTTTCATTAATCACGATCCTTGCCAAAAATAAAAATCAATTGAAACCGTGTTTCATATATTTACACATTCATTCATGATTCATTTTTGGCACATGCAAAACACTGGTACAAATGGTCTCAAAATCAGACAAACACACACAAAACTAGACCATTCATGAGGTCTTGAAGTCTTTTTACTAGATCAAGCGCTGCTCTGATACTGCAGCTCCTGTCCTGCAGTGAGCTTCTGGCACACTGGGGAGCCTTGAGGGGAGAAACAAAACCTCGGATGTGAATCTTAGTGGGTGATATACACCAGGGACAACTCCTCTGACTGCAGATATGGCAAAGTGAAAAAAAATGGACAGGGGCAAATAGTCTGGACACTCTGAAAGAGGGGCATCCTAAAGGAAAAAGGGAAAATGCTCAAATTGCAATTGCACTGATGAGCATGAGTTCAATCAATATGATCAATCACAAAGTGTAGATTTTAGTTTATTACACTTCATATGATTCCCCGAAACAGTTTTCAAAGCTGTAAATAACCCTCTTGCATCATTTAATATCAGACTGGGGAGAAAATCAAAGTCTTGTATAAACACCTGCTTTAAAGCCCAGATGGCCACTCTGTGTAGCCCTTTTCCCACAGTAGACAAAAGTCTTTATGTGTGCAAATCCATCTGCTTACGTCTGTTTTGTTGCATGAAAGGATCTACAGTAAGCCTTCACTGATGCAAGTAAGAGTGCATTAACAATACCATGTGTTCATAGCAAAGAGAACTATGAATACTAAACAACCACATGACTGTGATAGAGGCTGCTGGCGCTGTTGCCAAGGACATTTTCTATGGCAGATAAAATCCACAAAGGGCTCCTCATCGAAACCCAGTCCATCTGGAAGCGTACGTGCTTTATATGCATGGGATTTCATCTATCAGAGACACTCAGAGTGCATGAAATCATCACAGGGGGTGAGGGTAAAGTAAGAAGATCTATTGATCTCTTCTTAGCTCTTATATTCCAAGCACTTGCTCTTACACAGTCACTTCAGAGATACAAAAAAAGGAGAGGCTTTGAAGTTAAACTTTTACAGCTGCTGTGATCATTGTAAGCCGCTCTGGAAAACAGGCTAACGATTCCTTGAAATGTACATGATGGAGGGACAGGGTCTCATAAACTCACCAAAAGAAACATTTTGTAAATTGTGTATGTAAATGCTCTGTATTTGTACGTATAAAGGGGAATGAGAATGGAAAGTTGTTCAGAGGCCCCCACAAAAACTTACATGAGGCAAGTTGGCACACAGGCTCTGTAAGAAACCTTGGCAGATGTTAGATTGGACATGGAATAATGTGCCACTGCTTTCCACACAAATTCCTGTTTGGGAACAATTTATAAATCATATCATGGAAGCAGGTGGATTTGGGATTAAAACGTAGTGGGAGTGGGCAGGTGTGGTCTTAAGAAACAGGCCTGCTCAAACACAAATGTACTTATGAATTGAGGACACAGAATCTGTTCAGCTTTCTAAATTCTTATTTAAAGGTGTGGGTGAACTGCTTCATAATTTGTAGTGTTATCTATAATTAATCAGTTATAATCATGTCATGAGCTTCATTCCTCAGCACTGTGATGATGACTGAAAGAGGTTGGTGTTGTTTCACAGCATTATTGTTAGTTCTCAATGTAACAGCAAAGTAGCTTGGAATTAGGACTTGTAGCTATATATAAAGGTAAGCTTTATTTCTTGGGATGCAGAAAACTAAAGCCAGAGCAGGTTGAAAGATATTGCAGCTTCCTGATATCTAATAGCGAGAAAGCTAAATAATTCTTCAGCCAAAAGATTAAAGCAAGCAACTGATAAAAGAAAAAAGAAATGTAAGTAAGAGACACAGGGAAACACCAGGGCATAGGAAGCAAGCTGTACTTTATCGATCTGTGCAGCCAGGAAGAGAGATGTCTCCAGTTATCTACGGATCACGGGACTGAGGTGTTTTTTAGGGGGACTTGAACAATGCATGGGGTCAATGGACCTTAACCAGTCTAAAATGTTCCTCTTAGATGCTGCAAGGTGCTGAAGGGATATTCATTACAATGGTTCACTGACACAAAGAGCCTTTACCTGAGACAATATATTGTAGCTCCTGTCACATAAAGACCCCATATCTGCAGTTTTGTTTGTTTTTTTGTGTTGACTTCATGACTGGTGCAACATGTAGTGGACTGTTGCCATGTTTGTGACCATGATGTCCTCTGTGCTCTTCCAAAAATATACTGTATGCACATGTGGGACAAAATTGAAAACTTGTTTTGGATTCCTCAAATATACTCAATACTGCAATCTGGGGGCCAGTGCTTTTATGGATGTACCTCCTACACAATTTTTCAAACTGCGCTAAAGGCACTTACAAACATGACACAGAAATAGATGTAAGAAGTATGCACCAATTCAATAAGCCGTAATATCACTGGGAAAGAAAAAAAGCATCTTATGTAAGACACAGGAGCAAGACTTTCTGATTCTTTACTTTAGTATTATGCATTCTAAGGACAATATCTTAGTACTGATGGGTAGAAAAGTAAGGAAAAAGATACAAAATACAAAAATGTTTGAGTTGTACTTTACCAGTGGGTTTCAAGCTGCTTTCATAGTCCTTCTACTATCTTAATCTCAAAGGGAGCATATGAAGTAAATCTTCAGCAGAAGTAAACATAAAATATGAAACTCAGCTCAGCTGACATTATATAGTTTTCACATGACAGCAGCAGTTTCCTGATAACATGGACTGGAATGTAGAGCTGACTGAATTAATTGCAGCTAATTGCATTTACACTCTAGATAAGAGCATCAGCTAAATACATAATTTTTGACTGTCTCTTAGCAAACTAAATATCACAGCCAAACTCATTTTCAGCCATGTTAACTTCCTGAGGAAATCTTATCTAAGAGAGATATTTTTGTCTGTGGAGGAGGCCTCCAGGCCACATAGCCTTATTATTTAGTTTGGCTTCCTGACTACATTTCCCCTCTTATCCTCAACAGTACTATGGTGGATCTTGGCCTCGGACAGGAGCATAAAAACATCCGCCCATTTAAACAAACTGTTAACACATAGATGGGCTATCTCACTGGGACAGACTTGGAGTCCGTGAGCTCAGCAGTGTGCTAGGAGCAGGGGATATTGGCAGTCCTTTATCTGCATAAACAAACAGAAAACCCCTTCTGCAGTCATGAAGGGAAACAAGAATAGGATGGCAGGGTAAATGCACCTGAAGGCAGCATACCAACAATCTGTTTGTGAAACATAAACAGTTTTTGGGGTAGCACCAGGGCTCATCGTCATACACAAGTCACATATGTCAACCTCCACTGAGATGCTGTTAGGTTGATTCCATAATGCAAAAGGTAAGTGCTGGAACATTTGGCACTAACGGAGACGGACTAATCTGAAAACATTAGAAAGCCACTACACAGGAAGCTATTTCATAGAGTTACAACCAATCACAATGTGAGGAAACATCCTTACTAAAGCCCTGTTGACGAAACCTCAGATAAATAAAAGTTTCTATACAATCCCACTGTGCTTTTGTGGCAATAACCTGGAGTTCCATAAAGAACAAGGGGAGTTGTGTCAAAGTCTTCTATTTCAAAACAAAGAAAGCTGAGCAAATGTGTAAAAAAAAATAAAACAAAAACAAAAAAACTTACACCATGTTCAAAATGATTGGATCAATAATAATTCACTTTATCTAAATGGGATAAAACTCCACATGACAGCCTTTAGCAGAAGGATTTGCCAAAAAAGATTTTCTCCAGTGCAGAAGACTGAGATGTGCTTTGCTGGTGCACAGATAGAGGGGACTCAAGTGTCTCACATGAGCTGAAGTTATCTCTTGACAACTCCAACACTTTGGTGTAATCTCCCCGCTGACACGAGAATAAGTAAATTCACACCTGACAGGGGTGTATGACACTTTTCATGCCGTTCACCTTTTTGTGAAAATTCCCCAAAGATCTTATTTAATGCTTTACAGTGAATGTCGAGCGCATGTCCGATGGATGGGAAATATATATTTGGAAAAGGGACTGTCCTGCTTCTTAGTTAGTTAATTGCATCACTAATAATTCTGACCAAGAACTACAAAGAATGTGGATTCAGATGCTACCTAAGCAGCTGATTGGTTCCTCTGCCTTCAAGGCCGATGCCAGCAAAGCTTGCATCTCTTTCATTTGTCAAAAATACAAACCAATGGTCTCTGTAACAAATATTTAACCTTTCTTGAAGTACTGCCAAACAAGATTTCCTGACTATAAATTTAAAAAAGGCACCCAAGTGGGCACTAACCATTTTGTTCTTCTTGGAGTAAGTCTTCTTCAGCAGCCTCTCGTTCATCCTCTCCTGTTCCCGCTGGGCGTGATGAAGGAAGCCATTCTCAAGGGGATCCACGATGGGCTGGACATTCTCCTCCTCTTCCTCCACCTCCTCGTCTTCCTTCTTCTGCCGCTTCGCCACCTTTTTCTCCTTCCACCGCTCCTTCTTCTCCTGTGTCTTCACGACTCCGGCCTTCTTCTGCGGGAAGAAGAGGAAACCTTATTAGATACCGAGATTAACAAATTAGTAAGTGTGTGTGTAAATGGACAGACACATCCAGATGATCCATATGGAGGAGCTGTCAGTGCGTACATAAATACACACTCCTACTGTAGCCCTTGATGTTATGCATCTTGTTAATAACAGTCACAAATAAAAGAAATAAAATGATTAAAATTCAACAAGTTAGTGTCAGTGGATGCCATATAACCGGTTGAAAGCAGTGCTGTTTTGCTGGGGGGCTTTTTAAAGCCCGTATTACTTTCCATAGCAATTCTGCACTTGTACTGCAATGACAGAGCCTCTAATCAATGCCACACTGACAAGAGAGATTTACTGCTTTTAGTGTCAAGGATTTCTGTAAAAACCTTGAAACAATTGTACACCAGGTGATGAAAAGTCTCTGAAAAACAACACTTAATGCCACCTTTGAATGAGAGCAAAGCAGACAGATATGTAGATGGATAGACTGACTGGCAGGAGATGAATGTGTAAAAGAATGGAGTGAGGGTGTGCCACAGCTGGCAAACAGCCCCTTTCACTGCTGGCTTACACAAAGCAAGCAAACACTCGAGCAACGAGCGGCGACACTCACTCTCTCTCTAAAAAATCTTTAATCCTGTCAACAGCAGAACAATGCCTTACTGGAGCCTATAATCACTTTATGGCTCAGATATAATGAGCTTATAATATGAAGTGCTGCCTTAACACACACTGGAGAAAATACAGTCACTTTAAACTTACACTATGACCAAGCAATTTCCCCCTTTAACTAATCATTCCTTTCATGCCTCAGTTACAGCCTATACGGAATCGGTGTTTGTTTATGGAATTCAGACACCATTTGCAACTGCCTGGAAACTTACTCTGTGGTTTTCCCCTCACCAACTCCCAAAACCCACCACATGACCAGTATTACACAGGAAGACAACAATGGCATCATGCTGTGTATAAGTTACCATTACCTGTGACTGGGGTTTGCTTCATTTCAGCTTTAAATGACCAGTTTAGGGCTTGTAATTCTAATTTTATATCCCAGCTATAATAATTGTTCAAAACCATTTTCTGAGTACAGTGGTATATCCAACATGATACAAACTAATCATAGTACCATGTGCCTGAAAAAGCAAACAAACGCTGATGCCTAACATCAAGTGTGACAAGTGTGTCATTCAAGGTGGACGAGTACTGTATAAATGCACTCACACCATCTTATAGCCCTTACGTAATATTTTTTAACCCCTCACACAAACTCTTTAATTGATCATTCAGTGTTCACTTAAAGCCCCTTATTAAGAGGCACTGATGTAATGTTGTAGGTGTCGATGTAGCTAACAACTTCTCAGCTATAGAGCTCTAGGTCCTCAACATCGGGCCGAACACAGAATTACTTTGTGAGCCACTTTTTTCTACGCACAGGGTGAAGATGCTGAATTTAACCAGTTACTGAGCGTCAACCAGTTTCAATCCACAACCCAATGACATGGCACCAGAACACTACTATATTACTTGAACATCATGTCCTGACCTAGTTATCTAGTTATTGTTTACTTGGTGCCATGAAACTGGCAAAAAGCTTTCCCATCACTGGCAAATGGAGGAAGGCTAACAGTCATAAATATGGAAACTGTCCCCATTGCTACCTTTCATCCATCCTCCCATGGATAAACACGGCATTAGTCATAGAGCTGAGGTCAAACTGAGCCCTATATGCACTGGCAGCTTGGGAAAAGTTAAGGCCAATGTGATATAGTGAAGAAGCACACAAACGCCTTGAGTCACGTGCTCATCTGCCAGCCTGTGGAAAACTCTCCTGTCTTCCAGCCTGTTCAAGTGACTGACTGGGCTTTATTTGCGTCTTATTTCCGCTTATTTCTGCTGCCTAGTAAAGTCTGTCGGTGGATATCACTGTGTGTCTGAATGGCAGAGGATGTCGCACCGCTGCTTGAGGCTGCATGGAGTTCAAGGCTGAGGGCTGCTAGTTCACGTTTCAACATCTGTTCACAGCCAGCAGTGCTCAACCTGACCACAGTTAGCGCAGCATTCCATAAGAATAATTAAATTATTGGCTTGAAGGGTGCGGGTGGTGGGGTGGGGTTAGCAGATGGCTAGTGCATTAGCTGCATAAGTGCTAATGAATGACACCTTCTCTGACAAAAGGTGTTTATGTGTCAGGCACTGCAAAAAAATTTTCCATGAAAAGGAAGAAATGTTTTCCAGGACAATGAGCAATTGCGGTTTGGGCAGAATTTAAATAAGAATTTAACTGGAGTGGGTAAATATCCCAAAAATTCCCACAAAAACATCTTTATTGTGATGTTCCAGTCCCAGACTCTTCACATAAACTCTTGCATGCTGCACTGAACTTGTTTGCAGCTGAACTGTTTTTTCTCGCTCTTACTTGTACAATTTCCAGCCTCTCAGGAGGAGCTGTTTGGAAACACAAGTGTTTCTGTGCATGAGATTTTCTTCTCACCACTTGAGAGAAAAACCTTAACACTTTTTAAGCCTTTATGTGACACTAGCTGAGTGTGAGAAGATTTTTTTTCATTGTGAGGGTTAAAACAAGTTACTTCCATGCTGTGCTACGGTACACACTCAGCACACACAATAGACTCAATCGCAATATAGATCTACTCTAATCCATGTAAGTTACCTCATTTTAAAGAATAAAACATTAAGATGTCTAAAAGTTGGATCCAGAAGCTACACTGGTTTACATAACAGTATTTAGGATGATTTATGCTCATTGTATTGAGCTCAGACTAGTGATAATGTGTGAATGTGTTAGTCTATCCTTAAGAAACTTTAGGACTAGTATTGTTCCTCTCTGACACGTTTTTACACCTTGACAAATATGGCTAAGCTAACTTGGCTGACAGGTTGACACCACTTTGACAGAGGTATTTAATGTAATAACACTGACATCACACAGCAGCTCAGGACATCACCTCAAAAGGAAATGCATCACCTTCTCATGAGGTACCAGAGGGTATGAACAAGCCACAATTCAGTACCTGGGGAAGCACCTATAAAGAGCTGTTACAAAGACAAGGCGGCTAATCTGACAACAGGGGAAGCTGAGAACACTGTCTGTTAATAAGCAAGGAGATGGGAAATTGAAAATTGCAATCCATAAGCCTGGCTTGATGATTATTGATGAGCAGTCTTACCAGAGATTCAGTGATGCCTATAGGAGGAAAACACCTGTTTGTTCTGCCATTGTAAACAAACCTGTTGTGAGTGGTTGAATCAATTAAGTATCAGTTTGCAGAAATGTGGAGTCTCATTAGTATTCTGGAGGGCGTCCATGTGCTTATCATCTGTCGCATTCAGCCAAGGTGGAAAACACACAGACACACAAGGACTAAGAGGTTATTTGACAGTTTGACACGCTCATCTTTAAATGTACTTAATATCTGAAAAGGGGATTGGCATCAGCTTTGTGTGTTTGGAAATTAATTTGTAAGGTAGCAATCGCAGGTGATTAGCATTATCTAATGTAAAGATGACACTAATGGTAACTCAAAATAGGGAATAGTTTTCCAAATATGATCTGTAGATTGAAAACTTATGAAAACCAAATGTTTATCTATATCCCAATTTTTTATTTCTTTTGACAATTCAGTGAGTTACACCAACAATCACTGGGTTCTTTTTTTGTCTGTAAATTATGAATTATAGTCTGGAGATTAGCAATTGAAGCTAAGGTCTAGGTATGCAGACAAGATTAATCAATCCACCCAGCACTCAAGAGTTCATTCTGGTGAGTAATCTCACCAATATGTTCTTGTAGCCAAACTTAAAGGGTGAGAGAAAAAAATTCTCTAAAGGGGGCCTTTTGTACTGTCTTTGTGGTTTAGCTGGCCAAGACATATAATAACCGTAGTAGCTTGGTTGTCAAATTGGCTTGAAAGCTGTTTTGCTTATGATATGTGACATCTCTAGGTCATCTCAGTATCTCAGCTGGCCAAGTGCAACATCCAGTCAAGCAATTACAGCGAGCTCAAATCCAATCTAATCATGTGACCTTTCATTCATATTACCAGTTTCTCTCATCCTCTCTCCCTGTTTCCTCCACTATTTCAAACTGTATATTAAGCACAATAGTTAAGACCTTGGGGTAAATATATAAAAATCAGCTGTTCATAACTCACATTTGCAACTAACTGTATGTACAGTGGCAGGTTGTGGTGGAGCAGCTACCACTCTAAAAGAGTTACTGTATATCAGCATTTTGCACATTAGTCACACAAGTGTCAGTGTTACACAGAATGAATTTGAAATTTGAATGTGTACGTGTGCTACTTAAAGGAACTTACACGGCATTACCTCTAAAAGTGTTGATTTGGCCTCACTCAGGTGATGGGCTTTATAAGACACCTTTTACCGCCCTCTCATGTTTTAGTTTTAAGACAAAAGACTAGTTGCATCTACAGTCACTCCATACCTCCAACACTGAATACAAAGGGTTGTTAAAACAATTTGGGACCCGGTGTGAAAATGTGCTCCACGCTCCTTGATCTAGTTTTGTATGTTCCAGGCTACTATTTATTGTCATATGTGAGCTTGAGCGATTAGACTTTTAGAATTAGAACTTTTGCACATGCCATCACGGCTGTTTTGGGTCTGACGTGTTCTATCAATAATAAACAGATTTTAATTGTTTATCCATGTAATTTCTATCCATTCACCATCCATGACTCCAGCAATAGATCTGTAAACGCTGTGGGAGAAGAAGGGCAATCCATCACATTGTGTCTGCCAGCAATGACTTGGTTGTGATATAACTTCCAGAGAACAAAGGAGAGGGAAAAAGGAGAGGATGAGGAGGATGGATAGTGAAAGAGAAACAAAGATAGTGCAATTGACTGAAGGAGGTTTGCGGTGGTGGGGGGAGGGGGGCAGCCTGGAACAGGAAAGACCACTCGACTGGTTTGACCCGTCCACGTTACCCTGGCAACAGTATGGGAGGGCTTTGTTGCTGTTCCAGGCTGCATGGGGACTCAAGCTTGTGTGTGTGTGTGTGTGTGTGTGTGTGTGTGTGTGTGTGTGCATGTGTGGGTATGAGTGCATAAAATCCAACACAGGTTTTCGTGTCGGCAACAATAAAGTGCACGGCTTTACGTTGTTATGCTAGGGCCTTGAGATTCACCGTGGAAGCACATTCAGCTCCCAAAGGAAGGTTTATGCATTCTGCACAGAGGAATGTCAGCAACCCTGAAGTTGCTTGCAAAGGGTAAGGAGGGTCTTCATGAGGCATGCATAAACCAGAAGGCAAAGGAGTTTCACAAATGGAGCCTGGAGTGCAGAAAAACAGAGAGAGAGATAAAGAGAGAGAAAGAGAGAGAGAGAGAGAGAGAGAGAGAGAAGGATGAAAAGAGGGGATGGTGTTCTAATGTACATCTCCACTGCACTCTCTTCTTTCTAAGGCCAGTAATTATTTAGAAGACACAAAGAGCTCTGCAGGGTACACCTCCCTAGACACTAGGCAGCGCTACAAAGATATTATAAGGCCACCTTGAAAATTTGCCACTGTAGAATTAGCTACTGCTCAGCACATTTACTGGGGCAAAACTGTCTATTTCATAAATTAAATAAAAATCTGGTAACCTAACTATGTGTAGGATAGACAATGTGGTGGAAATGTAAACATGATTGCTTTAAAGGCAATTATAGTTCCTGATTTAGTTCTTGGGAACATTTTGGCCCAACTGGAAGCAGGCGAACTACAGCTGTTAAATCTCATGTAGAGACAATGTCAAATCGCACCTTCTGCTCTAAATCTGGGTTAATCTCAGGGTGACAATGCAAGAGTGACGAGCTGTTCCTCAACCTTTTATTCTTTGTTAATGCTTCAAATGCCTGACTATGGAAAATGGTTCTGACAATGGGGTTCCCATTTTGTTTGTATGCTCTGGCATGAAATTAAAACAGAACATTTGTTTCCAAGAACAGGTACCTTTAAATATCCCATAAAATAGGCACTTTAATTTCTTGTGGAAAAATCATCTTCAACACTGACCTCGTTGCTCTGCTAATAGCAAGTACTCAGAAGTCCAAGCTATAATCGGAATTTATTAATATTTTTAATGAGTTGTGTTTGTCTATTAATACGATGAGCAGTATTTTCTAGTATCCCCGAGGTTAAAGATATTTAAGGAGGTAAATACTCAAAAGGTAATTTACCTTCTTTCATCTGCATAAAGCAAAAACATTTGTTGCACCACTTCAGCTTTGTTTAGCTCCTGTTTGGCTGGCTGAGGTGTGGTTTTGCAGATTTATTGCTCACTTGTTGGACTGATTCTGTACGTATTACTGTGGCTCTTGGCATGTCAGATCAATCACTCTGGCTTGTCATGATTTAGACTGGGTTGATTTAATCATGCAGTGCTTGCTAGCTTTTATAGTCCCACACATAGGAAGCTCCATAGAGACAGCAGAGCACACACCTTCCATCTAATGTTACTGTCAGCTACATCAAACACACCTTTGATTAACTTAGAGCATACAATCATTTACCCAGGCTCCCTGTTTCTCTCAAAGCATATAATCAGAGGGTTATTGCCTCGAAGAGAAAAAAGAGAGCACATTGTGTGCCAAGGAGCTTATCTGGCTGTGTACATGAGAAAGCACACATTTCTTCAGTGATCAATGTTGCATAATTGGCTCGCACAAAGATTAAATGAACTGCATCCTTTTCACCCTTTGTTAATTGATGTGGTGTATTTTTACTGCTCATTTGACTTCACAGTTAAAGGCCTAATCCTTTGGTAGGTGGATTAGGACTAAGATATTTTTTTTGTCAGTGTTTCTCTACGCAGTGTGTTTTGGGAGGGCAGGGGAGTGAACAGGAGACGTGAAGACGTGAATCTCTGTCAGGTCGGCGTGTTGCTACTCTCGCCCAGGTAATAGGAGCTCACCTGTGATCAGGCCGCCTTCCTCACCACACTGTCTTTCTCAGTTTCTTTGGGAATATATTTACAGATCTGCTCCATCAGGCTATTCTGCTGTTTGGGGGGTTTCAAAGGAAGGACATTCAGCTGGATCATTTTCAAATGTACCACTCTCATATGACAAAATAATCTAAGTTGATGCGTTTATATAGGTAATTCTTATCCCATCTCTCTTGTCATACCTCACTGATGATACCCAATAAATCAGGGATAGCTTAACAGTCACCTCTGGAGTCTTTTCATCCATTATAGTCCCTTCCAACTTCCAAAAGTCATCTAACAGAAAAATTGATATAAGTTTAAAATTGATATATCAATTGTCATTTGAGCTGTTTTCTGGGCCTTTTTGTTGCACAGCACGGTAGAACAAAGAAACTGTTTAAAACTGTCAAACTCTTTATTTGAAAAAGTGGATAACTGTAAAGGTTTAAAAAGAAAATATATCAGAGCTTTCAGACAATAGCAGTGTGTAGTACTACTACTCAACCCCTGAAAAGATTTCATGACGGAGTAAAGTCTTCTGTGGCAGTGGAGGGAGCTCGGCAAAGTCTGAATAAATAACCTGATCAACTTGCATCTTGGAAGTGTAGGACCCAATGTTTCCAGACCTTAAACTATGAATGGATATCACTGGAAAGGCCCTTCAACACATTCTTATATACAGAAATAGCAGGATGAGTTGTTGGATGCTTAGAAGTCATAAAATAGATTTTACAGTTACAGTTTATGTCACTTTAACAAAAGAGTCTGTCTTGGTTTGAAAATACACACTACACAATACAAATACAAACCAGTTTTCTGTGGTAGAATAAAGACCTTATTCACTTTCCATCAGTAAGAATTTCCCCATGGATCCAAGTGTTGGAACTTACAGTCACAATGCTGCAACTCTGACCTCAACCATGAGCTCTGACACTCTGGAATATTTAAAAGTGGGTTAGTTTAGAGAGTTAAGAGGCTCTGAATGGTGTTCACTGTATTATTAAACCAGTCACATCTTTTCAGATCGTTACAATGTTTTGTTAGAGGGAACAAAGATTTAATTGAGTCAGCAGGGGTTTACCCAACGGTTAGGATGGAAAAACCTTGCAACTCGAATATGAGCAATTTTCTCATTTTTACTTGAATCTTCAAATCTCCATGTATTTATATGTTCAGGGAAGTTTCATGCTCATCAGGCCAAGAAATAAATTTAAAGATTGTGTGTAGCTGTCATGTTTTTTTAAAAAAAGACAGTAATACTTTTTGGAGATATGTGTTTCTTTGCCTGCGGTGATACAGTACGAGGCTGCAGGTAGATCTAAGGTTTCTCCTGCCGTCAGTCAGCCCTGGTTGGGAAATTTCTGCTCAGTCAGCCTCCTGCTGAGTGAAGAGAGCCAACTTCGCTTCAGCTCGCAGCAAGATGCTCTCCGAAATTTTGCCAATGTCAAAAAACGTCTGCCATCTTCTGAGTAAGTCAGTTGTCGTAAGAAAACTCATTCTGTAATTTGTGTTTAGATTACGCTTTGCGGTGAAAAGAGTTTGAGAATGTTAACTTTGCAAGATTTCAGTAATGCAGACAGAAAAAAATAAATGCTTAGTGTTCAAGAGCTTGTCGTTTATTGTTCTTGAGGAGGGTCGCCATTAACATCCCCGGTGTTTTGTAGCTGTGTTTATGGTTTTAATCATCAAAAATAAAATTAACAGTTGGTACGGAAAATATTTTGGGTTGATTTGTTGACAGTGTGAGACTAACATTGCACAATTAAAGGAGTTTATTTGTCATTCCGCTCCACCAATGGGAATAGCTGTTGCCAAGGCAACACTTCCTCTCTCTGGAGATTGTGAGGAAAGGAGAAGCCCAAGGAATGACACCCGGCTGTTGATTGGGCTGCAGTAAGTGGACTGAGCAGCAGAAAGCAGGGAGCTTCCTGTGACAATGGGTAGGAGGTGCAAAGACATGCTGGCCTGCATAGAAGACGCTTTCCTGTCACACAATCTACTTAATAGCCTCTAGAAGAGCCTGTGGGAGGTGAGACCTGTGATATGATAGTACGGTATCTCTACTCTCAACCTCAAGAATCAAGCATTTTCATGATCACCATTTCTGCTTTGTTGATGATGTTTAGTACGGCTAGTGATTATCCAACAGCTGCTTATGTTGGCAAAAATATGTTTCCTTCTACATTAGACTTTAATTGAAAGTAAATGTAAGTAGGAAATTGTTTTTTGGGCCGACACAATGAGAACGCCAGACCAGAAGCTAGCAGAGATCGATACACCCAGCTGTGGGGAACCATAAGGAAACCGGGCCCACAGGTGCATGCTGGGATGGCAGTAGGATAAGAGCAGTATTAGCTACAGCAGCAGCAAAGTGATCAGCACCAGACAGCGAGCAAGTGCATTTGACAGCTGAAATTAACTGCTCAATTGGTGGTGGCTAACGCAGGCAACACATTAGATGATGCAGAGCAAAAAAATCGTATATATACGTATATATACATATACACACACACACACACACACACATATATATAAATATATGACCCCCCCCCACAACGAACACAGAGACACACACACACGTCTTTTATATCTTTTTCTCCTTCAGTGTGGAATGTGTCCCTCTCTTGTTTCCCTGAGTGCTTATCAGAGCTTTTAAACAGATTTAAAGCCAGTGTTTATTGTTCTGCTGCACCGCCCTGTTATCGCTGCATTCCCTCCATTACTCTCCCCTCAGCCCCCGTTGGCCAGATGGTGTCACTCCAGGAGCTAATTCAGCCCTTGCACGTGTGCTACACACTTGCAATCACACAAACACACTCAAAGCAACATACACAATTTAGGATTTACTTAGCTGCTCACATGCTGGACACATACCCTTACTGTAATATTTGCTATACTTGAAATAGCTGTGTGCATGCACACTCACATATTAACACAAAGGCAAAAGTGACATACAAAACAACAGGAATTTTTAGGTTACACATACAAAGCAGCTTACACAGTCCTAAGAATACTTAAGATATATATACAAATGTTCTATTTATCAATAATGTACACATGTAGATACATGAGGGAGGTGTATAAATATGCATATAAGGTACCTTTTATCAAACAGAAAAAAAGAAGCAGCAGGATATACAACCATAGGAAAACTTAAACAGTCATAAAAACCTGTCGTTTCATTCTACGTTCACAAAAAATACAATTAAATTGGTGTGGAGACCAATAGAAAAGCGGGGAGGAAATGACAGAAAACATAGGGGGGAGGGGGGAACTCTGACCACCTGCACACACATACAGCGTTGCAAGGTCAGGAGAAAATCACCCAAAAGACTCTACAACTATCAAAAACATTAAAGGTCTGGAGATCCCCCTTTGTCCACACTTTCCCTTTAATTAACATATATGCAAAAACTACCTGAATATTACAATGGCTGCCACAGTTAGCAGGACTGTCCTTCTGGTAAAGACAAGTCCAAAGGTCATCTGTGCAATTAGCTTGATACAAACTATAGTTACATTTGTGCAGTAGAGCTGAACAGGCAACCCTGTTGTCACTACAGATTTGACTGAGTGATAAAAAAATCTATGTTTTATACCCATGAGACTCATTTTAGTGGCTTATAGCATCTTATTGCTGTCATCATGGGGTTTTGCACAAGAATATAAATAGCTTGCACAGTCTTAGTGACAGTTTTGAAAGCTATGATGTACGTTCATGCTAAAGTCAAAAAAAGAGAATGTGTTGCTGAGTGATTTATGGCTCCCTGTTGTGTCCTTACAGGTAACCATCATTTACTGCTCTTTTGCACCCGCTGTTTAGAGAAACATGAACTGTCATCTGAGTGGACACTAAACGCATGAATATTCAGACTGTAAACAAAAGAGAAATCATGGTTATTTAGTTTGACAGGGAGGAAAAAAGTTAGCACAGAGAGAATAAGGCATTGTGACGAAGGCAACATAAACAAGTGCTCCTGTTGCTACAAAAGCCGCCCCAGAGCGCTTCCCAACCAACGAGTCGGCCGTGAACTGATGCCATCACACTGTTTGCTAGATGAATGAGCCTGATGCGCTGTTTGCATACACACTCTTACACACACCCGCACACACACACAGAGTTTTATTTAGAGAAAACTCCTTCTGTTTGTATGTTTCCATCAGGATCTGAAACAACCTGCTCCACGTTTACTGTTACTTTTCAGTTGCTTTATATTGTGCAACTGCCTACTATGTTTTTTCCTAAAACACACAAATATACAAACACACACACACACACACGCGCACGCACGCACATGCGCGCATGGTGTGTCTCTCTCTCATCATTTTACTTTTTTGCCTTCCCTTTCTCCTTTCATTAAAAAACTTTTTCATCGAAATGCACTGTGTCTGATCTCTTCACTGGTTTCACTTCCATTTATATCCACACCTCGCTCCATATGCGCACACACACACAAATACCAAGCGCAGCAGCGTTATTCTTTGTGACACAATCCATAATGTGGGAAAAAAACACCTATATATATGCACAAAGACAAAGCGAGGCTCTCTTTTTATTGTCGCATATGTTTCTACACATTGAATTAACACTCTGGACCCTCTTACACCTCTACAACTCTATCCCTCCTGTCTTCACCCTTTGACTGCTTCAGGTGGTCAACCTTGCCAGCTCAAAATATGTGTGTGTGTGTGTGTGTGTGTGTGTGTGTGTGTGTTTGTGTGTACTCTTCATGTAACATTATATTATTGTCTATACAATAAACCTCAGACCTGCATTTGTGGTTTGCATAGAATTAAACAATATGTCATTGCATAATCGTAAACCTATCTTGTTTTTACAGGAAAATGATCTGAATAATAAATGCTTCAGCATCTTATTGTTATCTTATCTTATCCCATTGTCATATCATTTTTTTAAATTAATTTTGTAGTTTGTGAAGAAGAAATTAGCTCACATTTAGTATGAGATTACATTAGTGGTGTACCGGATTCACGCTCAAAGTGCTGGTCTTTCTTGACAAAACCATCTTTGGCCAATTAGAAATAGTACTAGAGGGCATATTAACCCACTACAGCCAAAATCAATTCAAAAAGTTAATGCTGATTAATGTTAAGCTATTTGTCATTACAGCTTGAAGAATCGATGGTTGCCAAATAATTCTGTCACATCCTACAGCTGCTTAAGACACTGTTAATAATGAGTGTAATCGAAGTCTTGATTTTTGCTATTTAGAAAAAAAATTAGTTAGCCCTGAGTTAGGGAGAAAAAAGCTATCTTAGTTTATTTCAGAAAGCAACTGTAACATGATGAATTTCTTTGTTTCATAGTCTAAAAGCTCCCAAGTTACTGGTTGACAAATTACAAGCTAATCATTTCTGATTCCATTTATTCTGGCAGAGGAGCAGCAGTAGAAATGAAAATACCAAGTTGCGAATAGCGTGCCAAGAGATAAATATAGTCTAATGTGTGTAGCGTCTGGCACTGTGGCTGCGCTGCGTGTCATATCCTGTCGTCCTTCAACCGTGTGTATCAGTATGTACTGCTATCACTATGCTCCTGTACCAGTGTCAGCGAGACAAATCTCTGTGTGCTTAATATACCCAACAATTGAATTCACTCAGATGCTGATTTTAAAATGAGGCAGAGAAACTGCACTTTAAGACGTGGTGAATAATAACAAAGGATGCGGGGGCAGCGCAGAGCATTAGAGGAGTAACATATTTATCCTGCCTCCACTAACCACACACACACGAGCAGAAACAAATGCGTACACCAGCCACCCTCTCATCCCTCATCTCCCCAGTGCAGATCCTTGACCAGGGCACTTGTTTGAAAAACCAGAGGTCAAACCGTAAAGCAATTACACTGGCAACTCATCAACCAAGGGCTGACAGCAATACAATTACCTCTAGGCTGCAGCAGCCTGCAACAGACAAGTGAGCAGAGAGAAAGAGGGCTGTATTTAACTGTGGATGTAACAGTGCTTGCTATATAATTGCACCATGCCGAGTGCACTTTTATTCTGTGTTTAACAGGTACAGAGCAGTGTTGAGGGGCGGCGAAAGAGAGAGACAGAGAAAAGGGTCTATTCGGTGTTAGCTAAGGCCTTGGAATCAAGCCACTTCACAGGGAGGAAGATGGGGAAAGAGATGAACATGGTTTCAGGAGGAGAGAGTACATAGAGTGATCTCCCTGCAGTCAAGACAGGCAATTGAGCTGCCTGACAACTCACTCCCAGGGGATGTAAATAATTACTGAAGATGATAGAAGGAGAGATTGAGGAAGGGTCACTATATTGCCGGCTACTGGCATGTTTCATGCATCCTTACTACCTTTACTGTATCATAAACTTGAAATATTTATCATGTAATGTGGCTGTGAAACATATTTCACTTGATATTGATATTTTGCACAGTTTGAAAGAGAACTGCTGCAAATTTTATAATCTAGGTAGTTTTTTAAAAGGAGTACATGCAGAACATCAGTTTAGTCCAGCTGATCTTCTCATTTCAGGTCCAACTGATGTCTGTCTTTTCTGCTGGAGGAAGCACTTAAACAGTAAACAAAAAGTTTTACCGCCACAAAAGTGGCACTGATTCTGCAGCAGATCCACAATTGTCCTTTGAAGTAATAAAAGTAGTAAAGTGTAATTCTGCAGAATGCCTGCAGTGGGGATGAGATTATTATAATGGGATTTTCAACAAGGTTCTTGCAGTATTGATTTTTTTTCCATTTGGTTTCACCTCATTTTTACCTTTGGCACTCAAAACTTTTTTCTTTTTTTTCTGCTGGGCAGTATAACTCAGCTAAAAATCTACATGTGCAAATCTGTGGGTCCTCTGAATTTAGATCTACACAAATATAAATAAAATGAGAAATTAAAGAGCTTTAACAGCACATAAACTATGAATCCATACATAGTCTATCGCTGCATCCCCCTAGACCAGTGTAGAGCTAGTTCCCACCTGTGCAAATCTCTAACAAAGGCCTGAGTGTTGTGCTGTTTTCACACACGGATCAGAAATGTTGCTCCTCGTATATTTAATTGCCATTGTTTTCTTTCTTTTAACATCCTTGTGTGGTAAATCACAGTTCTCTTATTTTTAATCCCCCTCATTTGCTGAACTTTCTTTCTTCCTCTATCCAAGTTATTTAGATGATTTTGCTGCTCCAATGACCCAATTCCCCAAAAGGGATCATTAAAGTTTTATCTTAATCTATGTGAAAGAATCTCCCTTCACTGTGGAGTAAAAAGTAAAGAACAATTCTTTAAAAGTCTAAAGTTCCAATTAAAGAGAAATCTAGCAATTACAAACAAGAAAAAAGTTCCTTTTTCCTTTAATAGGATTTCAGGCTGTAGGGTTTCCTCGGATTTGGACAGTAGTAAACACAGACTGGGTACTTCTGCTGCATTTCAGAAAAGAATATTTGTGTCTTAAAATTCTTAATCTTTTTTTTATGTACAAAAAAGAATGAACATTTGTATTGAATTGTATTTCACACTCTACGGGCTGCACATTGTATGAACTCAAATAGTTTCAAGAGGAAGCCTGATCCAAATGCAACTCCTCGAGCCAGAGCTCAGCATGCACGTCATGGAGATATGAAAAGCACTACAGAGAGATAACATTGTAAGTAGACTGATTAATGAGAATACAGATGGGAGGAGGCTGCATGGTGGAGGAAGTAATCAACACAAGTCAGCAACAGCAAGGAGCAGGCAAGAAGC
Organism: Istiophorus platypterus; assembly: GCA_016859345.1. NCBI lineage: Eukaryota > Metazoa > Chordata > Actinopteri > Istiophoriformes > Istiophoridae > Istiophorus > Istiophorus platypterus. The sequence goes on from CM029115.1 coordinate 6,286,411, forward strand.
AAAGGGAGGGACCGAAGAAAGAACTGAAGCATGTTTGTCTGAATCAGCTAATGACTAGCTGCAGTGACACCCTCAACCCTCTGCTACTGGGAGAAACTCTCTATTTCAGTCTGAATCCTGCTCCTCCGCAGGGGAGGTAGCCTGTCAATAACCCAGCGGGGCACGTAAAGGTACGGCACCGGTGGCCCAGTCCGAGGACTCAGTTGGGTCTGAATGATGTATCATCAGCTACTGTAGTGTCAGTGCAGCGGTGCGAGGCAGAGGTGTAGGACGGGTAACCATGGCGCCCGCTCAGGCGCTACGTTGTCTGCACTCTCAGGCGTGGCCAGACGGGACTGAGACACGTAACGTGTCTGAAAGCTAAGACGGGAGAGGAAAGGCTGCATTGGAGACGGGTCCACGAACTATATTCACCTGCGGTAAAAGCAGAGCCAATGAGGAGGTGAAGGGGAGTCGTGTGAGCTGTTCGGCTGACTGCAAATAAGGGCAACGTGGGTGAAGAAATGAAAGCTGGCTGCTTGACTTTCTTACTTCGGGATTCGGTTGTTATCCACCGTGCTTCAGATGCTAGACCATCTGTTGGGTATGCTGTTGTGTGTGTGCGTGTGCGTATGTGTGTATGTGAGTGTTTGTTTGTGTGTGTGGGTATGCGCGTAAGTTCGAATACACATGGTACATGTGTTTCTACGTCAAGCCTGCTTCCACTCCATTGGATCAAACCGCAGCAGTGGCTGTGCGCCTCTTGTCTCCCTGCCTTCCCTGTAATGAGGAGTGATCCTTTCGCCTCCTGTGTTGGAGAGACATGTTTATACAGCTCCTGCTCACAGGCAGTGAGAAGAGAAAAACAGATTACAGAAGCACTCTGGTCAAATGTCAACACAACACTGCACAAGTAGAAAAGAGACACACACATCAAACGCTGCAGCGAGAGTGTGAACAGACGGCTAGCGCTTAGTGAATCAGCTAAAAACAAACAAACCTTTCAGTTTACAAATAGTGGAATTTCCTCTGCGCTGACCCTTGCTCAGTCCCGGTGGTGGATGTATTTTTCCTGCCCTGTGGCACTTTGTGATGGGGAATGTAGTCGAGCCAGTGCTCCAGCATCAGTTTTGACACATATCGTGGAGCTGAGCAGTACTTTGAAGAATGCCCCACAAAAATGGCAGAAATGAAACAGCTGCCAACTCACCAGGAAGCCCCCATGAAGCCCTGTGTCACAGAGGGGCATGTTTGTTGCAGGGGCAACGATTCATTACATGAGCACCCCCTCTGTGAAAATTAAGACTGGAATCAGAGCAGAGGGCTAACTGTGATTCATCTTGTTGCCTTTTTCTATTTCAGAGCGACTGCTAGCATGATGAAATAATCACGGTGAATAGGCACTCCTGCACAGCGGGACTTCGGGGAATCTGTGCGCTGGAGGCAAGGAGCAGTAATTTGCAAGCACAAGCAGGAAGGGCGATTTGGTCCAACTGCTGGATAACTCAGATCAGAGTGAACTCTGCCTGGCCATCTATAAGTACATGTGAAATTAACCGTGTGACTCCAAAGCAAGTGGATATCCACCAGCGCTTGTTGCCCTCAGTCAACGCAGGTCATAAGGCCACAAATCTGTTGCTGTGAATGAAAGTTTCTCCAAGAAATCCTGCGGAGCGCTTTGACGGGAGAGCAGAGAGAAAAATGAGAGGCATGGGAAGGAAAGGGGCAGCACGTGAAGACAAAGCAGAGGTGTGCGTGAGTCAGCCAAGCCAAAGGTGGAGTGTCTAGGCAGATGCCAAATCACAGACAAACCAGGCACAGTGACAGATCTATTCCCTCTGCTGCCTCCAGCCAGCTGTCACGGCAGATAAACACAATGGGCTCCCCTCTCCAACAACAGCATGCTGTAATCTGGAATTGACAGCTGACTGTGCCTCACAACTCTGAGGGAGCTGAGGGAAAGATGCTGTGAGTCAATTAACTGAGAGAAATGAATTTTCATTTGGACGGCTCTGAATGTGGGATAAGCAGAGAGAACAGAGTGTGCACAGCCACAGGAACCTTAGCATAGGTGCAGAGCAAAAGAGAAAAAAAAAACAATGAAAAAGGAGGAGGAGTAACTAACTTTTACAGTACTGTGTTAAAAAAGGCAGAGTGTAGTGTCTAATGCTTGATATGTAAAGCTTACTGGGAAAAAGTGCAAATATGTGGGTTTTCCCAAATACAAAACTACAAAGATCAAGTCCCTCATCTGCAGCCAATGTATTTGTCTCCACATGTATTTTCTAATCCTGCTCTGGTCTCAGACCTGGCGGACTCTGCACGAGATGGCCTCCACCCAAAAACTCCTTCACCATCGGGGTGTGACACCTATCCAGTGACACATTCCCTCCATCAACACTGGCTGCCAGGAGTTTGATGCTTTGCATGAAAACGCTGCCCGCGCAATCACTTTATATGGAGGAAAATGCGTCCTTAGCCTCCAAATCGCACGCTCTGCCAGGTTTTGCTTCAGTCTTTTCCACGGGGCATTATGCACAGAGCGGTGGATCAATGTGCTGTGTGCTAGTTGTGACTGTCTGTTTATGTTTTCACAGGGAAAGCTGGCAGCTGCAGAGTGTCTGGGCCTGCCAGTACAAGCCCGGGCCTCAGCTGACCCGCATTTGTCTCTTTACACAACAAAACTTTTTACAGCCTCTATAAAGAGTAATATCACACACACATACTTAAGTTGAAGGACCATCAAATGAAGTGAAACGTATATCTTCACTGCCTCTCTGGGGAAGTGCTCTTACTCTTATCCATTCAGTCCCTCCCAGCCTCCCTTGGCCTAGTTAATGACACCAGGGCACAGACTTTTAAGAGGTCTATTCCCTTTACGTCCAGCGACTTAATATTCAAACTGCCTAATAAAACCAGTGCTGCCAATCCTGGCCCGATTTTTTCAGCCGACTAGCACCTCATTTTATCCCTATTACATTCTGCTGGAGTGATGTAACCCCGCCCCCGTCCTTGGAGTCCCTCTCACAGCTAAGGAAGTCATCCATTTATAGCAATCTGCTGCTCTTATCATAAATACTTGTATGGTTGACCCCTGCCAGAGCTATTGCTGGATATTCAGCCTACAAATCAATGCTGCACAGTTGGATCTAGATTAGACCAAAGCTCCCATGCACCATTACTGAAGCCAGAAGAGTCGTTTTTCCATATGTGGCTGTGTTCTTTGAGGACCTGAGTCAAATCATTGGAGAGTTAGTTTTAGACTGCTTAGAGTACCATGCAGTAACTATAACAGTATATTAAATGTGATTGCCAGCCAGTTATTATCTGAGCTGGCCTGATGTGGTGAACCCCACTGGCCGACTTACACTTAACTCACTCACTTTATGGAGTGTAACATACTCTCGCTCCTGCAGAACATCTACTTCAGAAAATACATACATTTCTATATGATTGCCACTTTTTCAAATGGAATGAAAAAATCCTGTGATATATTTCGGCAAAGTCAGTATAGCCTACAGATTGTGTCTTCAGCAGTTATTAGATTGGTACTGAGGTGAATCCATTCCTCTGCAAAGAGAATTTAAATGACAATATCTTGAAACCTTTATTTCTTCTTGATTTATTTGTCCTTGTTTAAACTCCAGCCTTGTACTGCAAGCAGCTGAAACAAACACAGACTATATAAAGGTGTGATATGAGCCAGCACTGTTTGTGGTGGGTGTATCACTATGTATTGAAAGATGTGTTACAGAATTTTTATACTAAATATATATACACTAAAGAAAGACAGGTCTGCTGCTGCTGAAGATGTCAGAAGCCCTCTAATACAAGCAGGAACTCTACAGTGAAAACAGCAAACATGGAATATTGATTGCACACTGCCAAAGTGAGATGTGTAAATGGCTGACCTTCCTAAGAGTTAATATCAATAACACATATTCTCTCTTCACCACATCTGTGTCCTGCTGATAAATCACAGCTCATACAAATCACTATCTTCACAAGTTATTTCTCTTTGTTTACATATTGTAACGATGGTAATCACATTCATACACATTCACATTCATTGTTTATTCCCAATCACCAGCTCCCCAAACAAAAACAACTTAACCTTCCTATCCTCTCTTTATGGATTGGAAGCAGTTGACATTACTGTGACATTTACCTCAAGTCAAAACACTGCAGCTTTCTGAACGTCCTTTAAGCAGAGTCTCCTCTATCCTCCAGTCTCACTCCTGTCAAATGTTACCTTTGTTTTCAGGGGGAGGTGAAACACAGAGTAGCACTTTACCATTCCCCCTGAGTGCTGGTGTGTGGAGGAACTACATCACTTCGAGCCACACACGTCTGTGAGCCCTGTTAAATCCGACTTTAACACTCATCCTGCATGAATGCATTGTATTATCTAGTGAGCAAAAACCATGAAAAGCACATAAAGTGCAGTTGTAGATGCACAGATGATTCACAGATGTGAGCGCTAAATCATCTTTACAAAAGGTTGACATTTCATTGACAAAAATAAGGTTTTTAAGACCCAATTATTGAAGGGAATGCAATGCTAAGATGTGTTTTCTGCAGTGTACAACTAATAAATCACAGTAGGCAAAGTTTCCTGACATCACAAAAACCAGGCTACAAAATAGTTTCAGCTGGAATGGGAATGTCAGCCAAGGTGAACGTAAATATTACAACAAGAGATGGCTTGTGAGCTTCACTGAGTGAAATCTGATTTTGGGGGAAGGGGGGCAGGCGCAGGCACAGGCGCAGGCGCAGGCGCAGGCGCAGGCTGGCTGCTCCACACATAATGAGGTCTGATCCAGGAGGAGCATCAACGATGATGTGACAGCGGGGGTTAAAGGTCATCATGACCTCCGACTGCGCCACGAGCTGTGCAAAGTGGTATGTTTGTGTTTGAGCATACGGCGGCATGTGTGCGTGTGCATCTACCGATATGCTACAATTCTTGTCATTTGTCATTTGTCAACCGGTCGAAAAGGTAATTACTGTTTCGAAACATTGACTCATTACAATATGGAGACAAATGGCTTGTCTGTTCTGCCCAAATCATTGACAGCATAATAAAAGACCATCTGCCCCCCCGAAGCACTAAGTGGTATACATTCATCACATAGTACAGAGCGAGTTCATGTAATTACATGACACCAACTCTGTGTTATTTGACTAACAAATGAAATAGATGGTGATGTCTCTGTTAGTGGAAGTAATCATAATGGGAGGGTATGTGAGATTACCTTTGAGACACAGTGACAGGAAGCCAAACAGTACTGACCTGGGCCTCCTCCAATAATATTTAAATCTCCACGTCACAATGACCTAGTTTTATATATGACAAAATGTGGCAGATAAAATCAATGTTAAAAAGCACAATCATAATCAACTTATATAATAATGCTAAATAGAACTGTATACAAGAAGAAAATATCGATAAAAGACACTCTGTGCTCTCTGGCTGCAGCCAGTCACTGCTGTTACTGAGATAAGTTTTGAACTCCATCCTTATAGACCTGCCATCACTCCACATGAATGTGCTGCTTGTCAGAAACACCACGGTCAATTTGCCAGGGTAGCACGACGGGTGAGTGGAAATGACTGGCAGTCCGGAGAGTTGTGGATGCCATTTGGAAACGGTGCTGAATTCAATAACATGATGTATAAAAATCCACGTGTGGAGCTCGGCATTCTTGTGCTCCAAGAAAAATATGGCAGGAATGCAGGCGCACAGTGCTGTTGTATTGGAGTGTGAAAGGAATGTGTGTGTGCGCTCACAATCGCATAAACGAAGCTTCACGTGGATTATGTGCATATGTCAGCTTTCTGTCTGCCTTCATCTCCATCTTTCCTGCCAATCTGTCAATCAGTGTGTGTGTAGAGAGCCTAGCACTCCTCTGTGCGGGATGCAGGCATCTATCTGTCAATAGCTTTTGTTTTCTCTCTGTATTTTTATGTTTGTCAATCTGCCGAGCTGCCAGTCGGACATGTTTGCAGAAAGAGAGAAGCCATCTTTCTCAGCTGAAGGGCTCCCCACAGAGAGAACTGAGAAGCCCATCTATCTCAGTGGGTATTTGAGATTGCCAGCGGTGTGATAAGATGCCCCCGGGGCAGTGCTCCTTGCTCTGGCAAGCAGGGATCTTACGCTGCAGTGATGAGTGCTGTCTAGAAGCTTTATCTGGGACAAAAGTAGCCTTGTTAAAGCTCAACACCAGCACTTAAACTAGCCGTGAAGAAACAGAGAGAGAGGAATTATGGGGGAGCGGATGGAGAAATGTCTCTGACTGAATATAATTACCTAGTTCAAACGATGCTGAATATGGTAAGTAGTACTTATCTCTGCGACCTTCCCAGTCCGCACATTCCACTGTCATGGAAATTTAATAGAGAAAAAGCTGGGTAATCATGCTGTTCTATGCAGCAGTGAATTTCCGCTTTAATGAATGGTAGGTGCTAGATGAAGTATAATGCAGACATAGTCAAAACAGTGGTATTATAATGTCATAATGCCAACTAAACAACAGCATGTCACACGTTCTCTTTAAAGATACAAACTACTGTAACAAAGGGTTCACTGCTAGATGCCGAAATCGCTCTCCACTGTAGTGGCCAAAAACTATTAAACAACGGGAGACATAAAAAAATTTAAAAAATGAATAGAAATAAAATATATGTATGTGTACATATATATAAATATCTTCATCTTCAAACAGAGAGGTTTGGTTCAGCGTTGGTTCAAATGTCCATTAGTTAACGGAGCTGAGCACTGCAACAAATACATTCCTGGCAGAGTAAAGACATAGTATGAGCTGAAAATGAAAACTGACACATCATCTACTCATCCTCACAAAAGTCAAGACAGACAAATGCCGTATTTGCCAACTTAACAGACAGTTGGTTGGCAGACACGTGTGTCAGCATTTACCAAAGCACCTTAGATTAGAGGAAGTATACAGCTCTCTACAGTATTGAGCATACTGTTAGCATAAAGGTGCTTTCTTGTTATTCTGCACAATACCAAATCCTCAGTTTATATCACAGAATAAATTAGACACATAATTGCTCTGCAGTTTTGAATGAGGATGAAACATTCCTTTGGCTCCAAATCATGTCAGACACTATTAAGTTGGAAATGATTGTATCATTTGAGTTTACAAGACCAAGAGTTAGAATACATCGTCTAAGCAGCACTACTACCTCATCTTCTCATGTTGGACTGAGGGCAGAATGGATGCTATGGTGACTCACTTTCACAGCAGTGATGAGATGGGCCGGCTGGAGATGGAAGTGATTGAAATAGAACTAAAACAAGACTTTACATTATGCGCTGCTTTGCACCTCTTAAGTTTGAGGCTGAATTCAAAACTTTTCTTATAGTCTAGTAAGTGGGCAGCTGGTAATGCTAACATTGGCTATGTAGCAATGGCAAAAACTCGCATATAGCACCTGTAAAAGACTATGTATGCCATGAAATGATAGGATTTACACAAACAGTCAGCAGCAATATAATGTCTGTGGATTTATCCAGTGATATGCCATGAGCAGTGTGTGCGATTTGTACAGCTCTTGTTGTTTAGGGCAAGCAAACGCTGGTTACTACTTGTGTTAATATTCATGACTCTCAAAATTGAAAGTACAAGTTCACATGTTGACAACATGAGTGCCACGAATGTCCTGTCCGCATCTAAAGCAAGCCTGGGCTTGGTCAAGGAGATTGCATCAGCACAGTGCAGAGACACTGCAGAACATAATTAAGTGAGTTAGGTTTGTAAGGTATTTAAGCGTATTCAGTCACAATTTTTTAATCCTGGTTGAAATTTTGAACAACAAAGACCTAACTACTCTTGATTTCCTTTATTTGGGAAAACCGAAAAAAAGAAAAATTTCTGGAAGTTGCACTGACAAAAAAAACCTTTATTATCTTTTAATAACTTAACATGTCCAGGTAAATGATCTATAAACGCCTGAAACCAAGGGATGTTCTCTGAGACCACCTGTCAGTGAAACACAGGTTACTTTGATATATTTTCCCTTAATGAGGTTTCACTTTCAGTTAAGGTTTGGTCTTTTACTTTTGGCTGTCACACTTGATCCTGCTAACCAGGCTCTTAAGAAGAAAATCACTACAAGTAAATCACCTCCTGTGTTCCAGAGAATCTTTCCAAGGTAAGACCAACCATATAGCTGCTGTTTGAAACAGTTAGTGCTTCCTGAACTTACTGTCCTCCCACAGATAGAAAATAGACATTTACTCATATGGAAATGCCACAGATACTTTTAACTCATGTCAAGGTGTCTATTATAAAAAGACATGACCTGAAGATAGTGAAATGAGAAGCTTTTTAAAGACAGCTGCAAGCCCATCTTGAAAAGACATATTCAATAAAAATGAAGCAGTAAAAGGGATCTCAGTCAAGCTTTTTTAGGGACTGACATTGAAAATGTCTAATGTTTTATATGACAAGAAAACATTTGTTCTGATGAGCCCATAAAAAAATCACAATTCTTTAACTGTAATTTCTATAAATGTGCCAAACATATATATATATATGCAGGTACATAGGCATTTGGACAGTAACACAAGTTTGATAGTTTTCCCTCTGTACACCGTCACAATAGATCTAAAACGAACAAATCAAGATGTGATCAAGGTGTTGAATTTTAGCTTTAATTCAGGTGTTTCACAAAAACATTACATTAACCATTTAGGGATTACAACCATTTTTATACATAGTCCCTCATTTTCGAAGGCTCAGAAGTAACTGGACAAACCAAAAATAATTATCAATATGACGATTATTTTTAAAGCTTGGATGAAAATGCTTTGCAGTCAATGACTGCCTGAGGTCTGAAAGCCATGAACATCACCAAATTCTGAGTTTCCTTCCTTGAGATGCTTTGCCAGGCCTTTACTGCAGCCGCTGTCAGGTACTGTCTCTGCTTTGTTTCAAGTCCACTGTGCTGATGTACAGAGGCAAGATTACAAAAATTGTGTCACTGTCAAAATATTTATGGAGCCAACTGTATATGAAATATGTAATGAGTGGCTTGAATGCTGGATCACAGTGTTTTTTTTAACATTATCATTGTTTGATGAGTTATAGTCACTAGAGTCTGTTGCTGCACAGTGTGTATCTGCCTCAGTGTGTGTATTGTGTGTGTGTGTGTGTGTGTGTGTGTGTGTGTGTGTGTGTGTGTGTGTGTGTATGAGCAAGCGCTCAGGGGCAGCTGGCAGGTTAATGAGCTCAGTAATAGGCCTGCATACTGCCGTTCAACCCTTATAATTCGAAAACTCATCTGTTTGTCCAAACAGTTCAGTGGGCACCTAAACAGCCAATCGCAGGTAGTCTAAATACTGACATGTAACCGAAAACAGCATCTCCAAACAACATGCTAACAGTGATGGGTCAGAGCAGAGGATATAGTGTGTGCTGCAACACAGGTTACAGTATAACGGCTCTCCATTTTACTGTGTAGACACAGTTGAATATGGACACACTGCGAGGCTAAACTGTAGCGTTTATCCAACAATATAGAACACACAGGCCTTCACAAACTGAACATACCACTGAACACATTATCTAATTTCAAAGTGGAGATCAATAAACCTTCATCTTACCACAAAACCTATACAAATCAAGATCTAACCATTTATTTGAGCCCAAGTGGCTGAAGAACTCGAGTATATTTTCCCTCGCACTGCGGGCAGAGAAAGCACACAATGCTGAACGCTGAAAGCGAGCTTAACAACAGCGTTTCTATCATCGAGAGGAGCCACATTGCATCAGCGCCACGGCCGGCTCATTCAGAACAGACTATCATCAGTTTTTACCGCTGATTACATCATTGAAGTTGGGGAGATTACACCGCTGTTTATGCTCCCATCGTGGCACTACAAATGAGAGGCTTGCAAGCTTCCAGCTGTGTACCTAATAATGCAGTCTGTTTAGGATGCTCATCTCCTCCATCAGCCAGGCTCTTACATGTTTCAACAGCTAACAGCACACGGCTGGCAGTTTACATCAGGCACATAATAGAGGAAGTAGAGCCAATATGTTAACTGATGGGTTCAGACACTGGCAGGGTGTGAAAAGCTTTGCACGAGAAACAAGCCTTAAGAGTTTTCTCTTTTCAGGTTGAGGTTCATTGTGGGTCTTTTCTTTGTGTTGATATCAAGCGGAGTGGTTTGCCATGACAGCAGATCATACAGAGAGAGTGGAAACAGTATAATCGGAGCAAAAGGCTGTGTAACTAAAAAGATTGTCTACAGGAAACACAATAGGTCTCCAGAACCCCAAGAGTACATTAGCTGAATATAGGCCACAGGCATTTTAGTCCATAAAGTAGTCGAGAAATGAAAATCATCCTGAAGCAAGGCAATAACGCAGCTTTTTAATAAAAACAAAAGGAATCAACAAAGCACACAGTTCAGCATGTGCTCTAATCAGCGACATTGTTCAGATCACATGAGACCGTTGAGATGCTTTATTTGACACAACTTAAAAAGCACAGTATTTTGGCTCTAATATAATTTAATTACAGTGCTGCCAGCACACAGCTGGCATAACAGCTACCAGTCTTGGCAAAAACAGACAGTAGCTTAATGTGATTAATTGCTGCTTTTCCAATTTCTATATGGGAACTGTCATTCAGCAATCATGATGGGAAATTGAGTAAATGGTAGAGTGGCATCTCTCAAACAGCTTTGTTTCTAAACTAGTCCACATGGATTAGAGATGACACTAGGGACTGGATTAACCCTTAGCACTTGAATGTGTCAGTTTGCATCAAACCTCACAGTGCTCTTTTTCAGTCAGAACTGAAACATCCATCACAGATAAACGTATTTAAATCCACTGATAAAAGTCACCCCTTAGCCTTTCAGATAATCATCACATTTGGTAGTTTTCTTCAGCCTCAGTGTAATTCAGTGATAGTTGTCTGTACATCTATGGTAGCAGTGAAAACAGTGGGACTTTTCCTCGTGAAATTTTGTTGAAATTTGATGAAAAATACACACTAAAAAAATGAGGTACCATGTGAAGCCCATAGGTAATTATTTGCATATGCAGTTACAAAACTTAGAAAATGATTACACCAAATAAGAGGTAATAAATAAATAACATTAAAGTTATAAAATGTATTAAAATAGGCCTTTTTATTTCATTTTCCACTATGGATCTTTTTTTTCTTTACATTACCAGGGCTCACATCAAAATCAAAAAATTGTTCATAATTTGTGTCCTTTTCCAAAACAATTTCTAAGAGCAACACAGAGGCAGGGGCTGGCGCCGCTACTGATGAAGCTGATGAGGCGTCAATAAAAAAATCTCCCCGCGTCCTACACACTGTATGGAGTGAATGTCTTCTTTCCAATCCTTCCTTTGAAGATTTGCTTTAGCTCGGCTGCTGAACACGCCCTCGTCTCCACAGCCTGCTGTCTCCATCTCTCTGTGCCTTCCTGTGCTCGGCAGCGTGAGCAGATGCACACGACAGCTTTACATTTCCTTAGATCCCTGTCAACCCTGTCACTGCACCTCTCTGTGACCGGGCTGCTGCTGCTCCTGCTGCTGCTCTGCCTCTCCCATAACAGAACTTTAACAATTTCATACTAGTGATTTTCATTTCACAGGGCTACTACAGCATCTTTCGTGCCCTTTGTGAATATCGGCTCATATAAAATTGAAAGAAATCTGGTCTTGTGTGCATGAACATCGCACATCAAACGATGGTAAAATTGACTCACCAAGCAGAATAGACATCTATACCTTAAAAGCTAAAGCAATTAATTCCAAACACATATGTTTGGAAATATGAGAATTTGCCTTCTTGCTGGGCATTAGATGAGAAGATTGATTCCACTTTCATATCTGTTAGTTAAATATGTAGCCAGAGCCAGGAGGCAGTTAGCTTAGCTTAGCTACTTTCATAAAAGCAGAGCAGGGCTAACTGTTCCCTACTGTTTTCAGTACACATGCTAAGCTAAGACAACCATATCTTGGCTCAAGTTTCACACCGAATGGACAGATACGAGAGAGGCACTGATCTACATTTCCCATTTCAAATGTTCCTTAAACATTAACTGTGTACTGACACACAGTTTAATATTACTATAAGACATCATATCCAAACTAAATGACTTAATACTGGCTGCTTTTTTATTCTCCTTTAGGCCCATGCTGACTTTGGAATAAGCTGTTTAAAGACTGTGATGGAGAGGAACACTATAAACCGGATTAGTGTAACTCAGAGCAACATACTCTAATCTTCCAACAATTACTTTTTTTTTTAGTTGTTTTAATACAACCCTGCTCTGAAATCATAGCTGGAAGGCAGACTGATTCATGAAGCTGTGAAGAACAGATCAACTGCCCTACAAAACAGCTGCGGCTCACTTGACATGTAGTCTGCCTTCTGTCGGCTGAGTTTCCTGAACAGACCTTTCAATTCCCCTTTCCCTCAGCAGGCTGGGTAATGAAAGGCTGTGGTGGGCTAAAGGTAGTTGTAGGGTTCATACACTCGTCCTCTCTTCCCACACAATGAAAAGCAGGGCGAGTGTCATCCTCATGTGCCCTTTCAAAAGATCCATGCTCTCAGCAGCCACATTCATCAACAGGGATTTTTGGTTTTCGGTTTCAAACTGAAAGGCCTCCTGCAACAATGAAAAGCAACGCTGTTTGTGGTGAAATTATTATTATCATTATTATTTTATATTCGGTGCTGTTGACACCCGGTAAGCTGCTGCTGGGTTCATAACCAACTGACTCACAGAAGATGGGCTTAACGGGGGATGACAGAGAGGATTCTCGGTTTGAGATGTGTTTGATGTTTTTCATTGAATTATCAAAGCTGGTCTGAATTACATAAAACATAACAGAGTCTTGCACAGCAGTGAATGAATCACAGATCAATCACCTCTTAGATATCAAAGAAAACAAATCATGTTTGTGCTGTATACCCTCATCGTGTTTGGGGATTTTTAATATGAAACCACTTCCTGCAAGCCGGGAGGCTTGAATGCGGTGTGTGGGTGTGATTATGGGAAACAATGCAATCTGTCCATTAATGCTGCAAGCAACAAATTTCTAAAGAAATCTACATGTTCTCTGTGGCCATCTAACTGTTTGTGGGTCTTTCATGAGGAGCACCAAGACCTGATAGGCTTCCTCTGTAACAGGAGAAAGAATGAAAATTTTGGTGCATCACCTTTGAAGGTCTGAGATGTTAACTCAACCCAACAAGTTGTGTTTGATGTAACAGCTGTGTAGAGGGCACACACTGACAAGAATACCCCCTCACATAGCACATACTCAAATAGTTTGAAGCGAAGCATGTGAGGGTGATAATATCTTGTCCAATTTCAATAATGAAAGTCAAAATGAAGAAAGCAGAAATGATGTGTCTGAAATGTCTTTTCTGAGTATCACTATTGAGTGTGCGTCTCTCCCAGCGCCGGGAGCTCTTGGTGTTCTCAGCGCAATGTGGAGCCTCAGCTGTAAGATGTTTCAACAAGCTCTGCCTCCCTCTCTGAAAGAGGTCTCAATCGGTAGGAAACAATGGCTGCCGAAAGTCATCCCAGCCCCCTACAATACTCTTCTTTCAAAGGAGGCTGCCATTATTTGTCAGACAGCACATTCCACCCTGGCAATTACACTCTTGTCTCTTGTCTCCTCCACTGCCAGGTTCAAAGAGCCAGGAAGCGGAAGTCCTTCTGGTGCTAAAAGCACAGCAATATCGTGACAATGTCTGGCCTTGACTGGCAACAGCCTGCAATATTCATCCCAGGAGGGAGAGAGAGTTGTTCAATTCCAGTGAGACATAAACTTCCCAGTAGAACACAACTGGAGAAGGGAGCCTGGATAACACAAGGCTGTGGTTAGGAGAAATTAATTCCAGCTGCTAAAGCCACTTGTAAAAGGGTCAACATCTGGGTTGTTCGGATGGAGCAAAGCAAAAAAAAAAAAAACAACCCAAAATGTCTGTCAAGGAAAAAGATGAGCAACAAATGTAATATGCACAACCATCATATCATTCTTAAAGGTTGAAATCTGGCCAGTTCTTGCCAATTGGTATACGTTTTTTTGGCTTTTCAAGCTGCTCTACTGTTTGCCTGGAGGGCATCTGCCTCTCCCTCCCACTGAAATTCCTCTGCAAACTAAATAAAAAGACATACCAGAGAATTTGTTCACAGTGGTTGTCTCTTGCCTCTGGCTACAACATACTCTGCAGCTACAGGTCAGCATGGGGTCAGCGCCACTCAATGACAGATAGATGACATGATCACCGGGAGCAGAAATGTCTCTTCAACTCGAGAGCACCTTTCAGTATTGACCATGAAATCAAGCTAAATAGGCTAAATAGCATTAAACTGTTTATCCTTTCCAACCAAATCTCTCATTTTCATTACTTCTGTCTGGCTTTTATTTCTTTAATTGCAGCATTATTCTACTACACCTAAACTCCTACAGACACTTTGGCTGCAAGTCAAACCTCAATACTTTTCGAGTATCAAAATGTGTCCATTGCATCGTGCATCAAAAACTGTAAGAGTAGATATTAGAGGATATCATGGTAATGTTAACTCATGTCTGTTGTGTGATGTGTTAAGAAGTAATATCTAACTGACAAGTTCGCAATACTAACATAAATGGAGAAAATATGCCAGTGTTGTGGTTTTGGTTCATTTCCACTGTCCCCAAGAGGCCAAAAAAATCAGTTAGTGCACGTTTAAGTCATAACGTAAGACAAGTTTTTATCAAGTATTTTTTCCTGTCTTTGGCAGAGTTCTTTTAAGGTATTTAATGTTAGAATGTTTAATACACTGTGTATGAAAACTTTGTTTTGTTTCTTTAAATGAAGAAGGAAAAGTTTTTTAAAAATCTGTCTATCATGGTAAGTTTTGAAAAAAATATTTTGGTATCCATGCCAAAATTCGCACTGTATTGACATCGTTACATCATGTGATAGCAAGCCCCAGCAGATGCTTAATACTATTCAACTTGGTGTATGTAAAATAGTTAAAAAATAAAACATGTGGACACTATGGATTTTTCCTGTCCAGCTAACTTCCTAACATGTTAATATGATGTGAGTGTATTTTGAAAGGTTTTGGATACAGGCTACTCTCTGCAGTTGTAAAATACCAGACATCTTCTGATGTTTCCTGCCTTTGTTACAGACAGGACAAAGAGGTGATCATGGAAAAATGTGCTTTGTGTACCACTCAGGGCTTTTCAACCCACTGTAAACTCTGTTCCTTTTCCTAAATCCTCCAAGCCTTACCACATGTACTCTCGTACCATACAAACCACTAGAGGCTTTTCTCATACTTGTCCAGCCACAGCTAATTCAATCTGGTCTTAATCTGTGCAGGGTGCAGCTCCTATGCCCTAGCAGCTTGCCACGTACCATTAAATAGAAGAACAAGCATCTTGTTGATCTGCCTAATGTCAGCGTCCAGTGGTTCATTGCTAATTTCTATCATTAGTGCATATTGATGGCGTGCAGCTCTAGGAGAGCTCCATCCAAAATCAGCAGCCAGGGACCAGAGCGGAGGAAATGAGGAGGGATTGATGGTTACTTCCTGCATCGCTCACTCTACTCCAGAGGCAGCTGACAGCAGCTTCCTGTGGTTTTCTGTCAGCCGCTGGGAGAGAGGGACAAACGACAGAGAAAGAGAGTGAGAGAGAAGTGGCTGTAGCTGGGGGGCTCCCAGTGTTTAGCAGTTCCGGTAGCAGCCCAAATCCACCTCAGTTTCAGCCAGATACGGTGCAGGAAATCCATCAAGTGTGAACACATTTGCATTTGGGATGTGTGCAATAAGTTGACTAAAGTATTAAACATTGATATTCTCCCAGTCGGGACCAGAAATACAAGTTGGTTAAACTAATTATTAATATTTTATTAATGTACAACGTTGGTTAACTGTTGCCTCTATGATGTTACACAGCAGCCTGCCAATAGCTGCGGCTGCAGCCTCAGCAGACAGCAGACCTCCTCTCCCTGCCCTAATGCCCGGATGTTGTAAACCAACAAAGTGCAAAGTGGGAAATATGACAGTGCATAAAAAAGCCACACAGTTTGGCAGTATTTAGATCTAGAAAATTAAATATGGCAACATCCAAGGTTAGAAGGCTGCTGGTGGTAGGACTATTAATGTTAGCCACCCAGTAAATAGGGTTGTATTTCAATAGAAAATTAAATCTTACATCTGGTTACTGGTGAGCAAAATAGACACATTCAGTGTTGTGAACAAATATCTCCTAAATTTTCTGAATCTCTCCTAACCCAGTCTAGACCCAGTCAGTCTGGTAATGTACAAAAGATTCAGTTACCATTAGCAGTCTGTTCATTTTGGTCACTCAGTATAGACTACTTTTAAATGATAAAGGTTACCTCTGTTGATTCTGTAAACAACTGACCAGAGATTTTTTGATAAAAAAAAATAAAGCACCACTATGGCTGTGACTGTGACAGAAATTTGAAGTTCAACAAGACTAACGGAGCAGTGAGTCTTCTCTACTGAAACTTTCTGGCTCATCATGTCATGTTAAGGAGTCAAAACTAAACTTTATGAGGCTCATCAGCTTAACTTATCTAAATCAGGATCTCCAGTATCTGCGGTAAGTGGCATGAGAAGAAAAGGTGAACACAGTAAAGGCTACACCAGATATTCAATTGTGTCTAGATATTTATTAAATAGGTTATATCTTCTGCTATTCATCTCATTTTCAGGTTGTGTTAACAAGTCACTCGCAAAAGTTGAAAGCTACACATAAATAATTTGAAAAGATTCAAATTTGATAAGCTAATTTCATGCTGGATTTGATCAACCCTAACACCACCTAGCTTAGTTGTACTACACAATACAATAAATGTATTAGGTTTTGATTAGCATGGCACTAAGAGATTAAGGTGCATGAACGCAAGTAGTGTATGCTTTGAATAATTTAATTTTCTTAGTTGTGCCGAGCAAATGAAGTCGCATTTGAAAAATCTATTCTGAGAAAATGTTGCAGTGCAGGCAGAGGTCAAGCTCATCTTATAGGCTTGACTATGAAAACGTAGCTAAAGAAGCTTTCATTTCCTGCAAGCATTGTGGATGCAGAACAAGCTGCCCAAGTTTAATGGGCTGGCTTTGTAATTTCTCATGGCAAATGCATCACAATCACACAAAAAACAAAGAGTCAATGATGAACAGAAGGACATTTGGCTGACTTCATATTTACTTGTTAACATTAGCTTGGTAGAAAGAAAAAGTTTGCAGCCCAAAGGCTACCTGCATCTTTTAAGGCGGAATGCTTCCTTGATTGTTAGTCTATTCAAGGGTTGATCGTGAATCAATCAATACCTTAAATGTCAATATGAAAACTTTGACCATTCCATTTCATTTTATTGGCTCTCTTGCATGACATATGCTTTAGTGATGATTTGATCTTCAACCCTTAAAAAATGCATCTGAATTTCAACTGCATTATGCAAACAGTGAATATTCTATTTCCTCACTTGGGGAAAAAAAGGGTGTTGGCGTGTCATTTTGGTGCATATGTTGAATTGAGCAGCCACAGTTTAGGGAAGTCATAACAATAAAGCTACTGGAGAAAATGACACAAAGCTCAAATGATTCTGCAACAAACCTCAAAATGCAGCAGATCTAATCTGTTCAAAAGAACTCAGCCTTGTGTTTCAGTGAAGGAAAAAAAGGCTAAAGAAGCCACATGCAGCTGTTTTTTATACTGCAGGAGCACTCAGATGGTAGCCAGTTTGCAGTTTGCAGCTCTATCCTCGCTGGTGCTTGTCTGGCTCGTGGTTATTTCTCAAAAAACAATTAGAAGAAATGATCATATCTACTTGATTTTACAGAAATACTCTCCAGAGAAAATAAATTCACATCTGTTCAACTCTCCATTCTCAATACTTTCTGTTTTATACAATGCTCCTTGTTTTTATTCAGTGAAATAATTGAATGAGTGCAGAGAGACAGGAAAACGAGATGACACATTCAAAGCTCATACTCATATTCAAACACTGAAATACACTAAATGATATCTTCTCTTTTCATTAGAGGAATTGAACTCTAAGCCTAATAATTCTACTGCTACCCACATCCTCTTTTCCTATTTGTCAAAGTTTCAACAATCTAATGCAATATCATATCCTATTCACACCAAGGGACATGATATCCTGGGCAATGCATCTTTGCTAAAGGAGATGAGAGCCTTTCACAATTCACAATGTAACCAATCAAGGCTTGTGTTTAAAATTTAATGTGGCAGCCTTAAATATGGAGTGAGGGGAGGAAACCATCTCAAACAGCATGTTTAGCAGACCTGAACCCATGCTATTTTCTCAGAACATGTCAGAAAGAGTCAGGTGCTGAAGTTATTCTTAGGCTATTGCAGGCTTTTTGTAGTAACATGATATTTTACATTTCCTGTGAATGAGAGCCTGGTGTCTTGTCTGCATCATCTGTGCCCGATTTCCTTCTGAATCTGAACACTGTTACCATAATTCCTGCAATCCACGGCTAACACCAACAGTAAGTGTCTATTCTTAGAAGAAAGACACTTACTTTTAGCTCCTCTACAATCCTCTTTGCTCTCCAACAGTTATTGTTAGCGCAGCTGCACACTGACAGAAAAATAACTGGCAGATGTGATGATTATCAGCTGAAATGAGAGTAAGATAAGAAATTGAACCAGATAAGATCTTACCATAACATAATGTACATGGATTTCTTGAGGCAGCATGCCAGAGGGGGCGAAGTCATTCCTAATCAGTCTCACTGTCAAAAGCCCTTGCAACACTGAGACACTGTAAAAACACCGTGTTGACTGCTGAGTGCTGTTTAAACAAATCTATCAGTCCCGTTTTATGTGGTGTTACACAAACAAAGACAAGCACTTACAAGGAGTAGATTGCCATGATGAAAGGGAAAATGACTTTTCTTGTCTTTCAAGCCTGTACTATATAAAAAGGATTTTATTTTGCACTTATAGTGCTGCCAATAGCTAATACTTGAAGTATGTCCTACACATGCTGTACATATCTAATGTACTTCCTGAGTCAACTTTTAATTCTGATTATTCTGAACAAAATAATAATATTTCATACTATAATTGTTACTACTAACCAGTTATGCCAAAATGAAAAAAAATCAGAGCACAGTTGATGACTTAGCTGTGCCGCATCTGGTCCCTACAGCTCTATTACTGTACACCGGAAAAATAAAAATAAAAATAAGGTGTCATAAAAGTATGTGGGTCTGAATAAGATCAGTTGTGCATAATAAACAAAAAGGCTACAAACTCAACTTGAATATGGGAGAAATTTTTATTAGTGGATTAGTTAGATGAACATGTAGGTGTCATCTGGCCAAGGTTCTGAGAACTTGTGGTTTTGGGTACACAACCACAAAACAACCTTTGGTTTCATATAACAATACTATGGCTATGGCTGCATCCTGGGACACAGGAAAGAATGAGTCACTATCCTAGAGATAATGAAGTACAAAGAGCAGTTGTTGTCGTTGTGATGTTGTCACTCAACTGCAACATCTTCTTTCACTTAAAAATATGTCGGACCCTTGAACCGACACAAAATGCCGCTACACTGGAGCAAACATAAAACTTATATCATACGGACTCAGATATTTAACTTCATCAGTTTGCTTTCCTGAAATACCCATTTCTTTCCAGCATATTAACACTTCAGCAACTACGCATGTAACTCAACCAGTGGTTCTACAAAGCCCTACAGCCCTTAACAGTTTTCAAAATGGTAAAGCCAACAATCTGGCAAATACAACAATCCAGCATAGGCAGGGTCACGAGGTCATGATCATCTCTGTGAGTGACAGCTGTTGGAGCTCAGCTGGAGTAGGCCTATGTGCTGCAGTGCAACCAGCTGGAGCCTGGTCCAGTTCATTGTATCTGCAGAGCCCCAGACAAGCCAGGCATTAGGAATAGCCCACTGTGACTCACTCAGTTAATGGCTGTAAAGGTTTTATTATACCAACCCAGCCTGCTCTGAGACAGATCAGAGCCGCCACAGGAGGATTCCCTAGAGACAACTCCTTACCCCCTCCCTCTCCACCTTCCCCTCTGCCTCCCACAACCATGATAAACGGCTTCACACTTTCCACCCAACAGCTGTCTTCCTTTTCCTTCTTCTTCTCTATCAGGCTTACTGGAGCTGATATTTTACTAAAAGGTTCATATTAGTGTTAAAAGTAAGTGCAAAGATCACTTGGAAAAAACAAGCGATGGTGAACAACTTTCTCCTCGCTGGAAACGAAAAAAATGCCATTTCAGTGTGATAACTAAGTGTCTACACAAGAGAGATTTCAGCCACCTTATTTCAGTCTGTCTGATGAAACTTGATTATAACTGATCAAGCAGATTGTGTGTTAAAGACTCTCATTTTAGAACTTTAGATCACTTATATATATATCTGTGATGACATGAGTGAATGTTATGTCAATTCTGACTGTGTCTTATTTTTATTCTATTCTTTTTTTAAAGAGTGAGTAAGATAAGCTTCCAAACAGACAAAGGCAAACACCTACAAACCTACACCTGTTGACTCAGTACAAAGGAAGATATTTCAGTATCTTCCCCTGCTTTGTGACTGTTAAGACTGTGTAGTTTATCTCAGTGCTGAGTTCATATCCAAAAACAAGTTTCCTCCCCTTTAGAGATAGAATTTGAAATTAAATTCAAAAGTCATTAATCAGATAATTGTTCAATCTATGAAATGTTAAAATATTGTGAAAGAATGCTCATAAAAATGTTTCAGAGCTATAAATTGCCTCTAAGTTTTTCTTTTTTTTTGCCTGACCAACAGTCCTGATCCCCAAAATATTCCATTTACAATGATTCATTACAAAGAAAAGCTGTAAATCTTCCCAATGGAGCAGCTGCAACCAGAGACTGACCGGCATTCTTTTCATGGTTAGGTAATTATCAAAATAGTTGCGGATGATTTTTCTGTCTATCAACTGAGGAATTACTCCACTAATTATTTAAACTCTGATTAATGATGGCATGTTAGAAAATTGTACATGTACCATAATCCCATGCTCTAATATCAACATGTTTAATCCAAAGCTCAAAACTTGATTATTACATAATCACAGATGCCTATCAGACTGCCATTTGGATGCTGGCAGTGTTAATGATGCATATACTTTTAACTTAGACTGCACTAATTTTGCACCTGCTCTAATTCCCTCTGGACAAAAGCAACTGCTAAATGTATGAGGTAGCAAGGTCTCCACTATTGCAGAAATCACTGCTGTAGGCCGAAGCCGTAAACAGCTGTACACAATATACAGCTGTTTTGTTTACCCCAAGCCTCAATGTTGTCTATTTCATTAAAGGGGACAAAAAACACAGCAATGACACCCACCATGACAACATTAGTCACCACAAATCATTATATTCCTCAAGCTGAAGCGTGCTTTGTGCTGCTTCAGCAGATCAAGGACATAGGCAAAATTCTGTCTTGCCAAACTGATACAACAGTTATGACCAAAGCTTTTATGAGTACGACAGAGAAATACTCTTAGAGATGAAAGGGGAGCGTGGAAATGGTCCTGTGCGACACTGTCTGCTGCTCAGTCTGACAGAATACCACTATTCCCTGCTCCCAGCTAAGTCCGTGCTGACTCATTCAGTAGAAAAGCAGAGTCCCACAATTCCTCTTAATGCTTACCTATGCTAGCTCTGGAGAGAGACTATAATAGTCGAGGTTCACTGCTCCTGGATACAAAATTATCTTCCCCGCAGCCTAGTCAGCATGCTGCTTTGTGCTACCATTTTGTGCATGAGCATTTCAGTTATCTTTGAAGAGTTAACCTTTTTATGAGATAAAAAACATATCACTGGTGAGGCTGCACCTCTAACTGAGACATTCAGGAAACTGCAAATGGGCTAATCACTCCACGCTACCAAGTTGATTCAGTTATGCATGCTTATGAAAATACTGACAATTGAAACAGTCTAGTCTATCAGTGAGTTTGTCACACATGGAGATTTGCTACCCTCCGCAACACTTAACATAACAGCTTCAGTTGGGTAAGAGACTGCACCTCTTTGTAATGAATTATAGACAATCAATGCACATAACACAGTACAGATTACCCCAGAATGACAGAGTAAAAGAACTCCAGATACCAGGAGTGTTACATTTCCTGAATACACAGTGCTTAATATCAAATTTAGCATCGTTAAAGGGAGTTTGAAAGAAGACTGCATGCAGATGACAGTTCACTCACTGCAACTTGAGATTTGTCCATCTACAGGTGAATGTTCTGAGTCAAAGTGAAAGAGATGTTCAAACTAGACACATATCACTGTGTGAAAAACTAAAGGGTCAGAACAGAGGTTGAGCTTTGTACAACTGATAAGCTACAATCATGTAGTGTAAAAAATGATGTTGTCTCCCCAGGGGTCCAGGAGTGATGGTACTGCAGAGTCCAGCAGAGTCCAGAGGGAAACATTACTAGACACATCCTGGGATGAGAGCCAGAGGGTTGATATAAGAGGGAGACACAATATAAAGAAGACCCATGCAATACAGAAAACTGAATATGTGTTATTTATGGTACATAACCTTATATATCATGAAGATACAAGCTGAGAAAACCAGTTAAAAATGCTGATGTGCTGTTTTAACTCACCATCTAATTTACTCTGTAGTCCAAAACAATTACAAAACTTTGAATTTTGAGTATGTTTAGTGATTTACATATTTAGTGACTTTTAATATAATCCCTTTACATGTAGACTGCACTACATTTTTGTTAATTACATTTTTTAGGATGGCTGCACTGCCTTGGATTAACACATCCCAATGACATTTTTTTACTGCTGGATAAAACCAAAAAATGTATTTCTGGACAATCGAAAGATCGTCCCTTTAAAGAAGTAAAACTCTTTGCACCAAACAAAAGCAATTTATAAATGTTTCTCCAAATATATAAATGATATCAGTTTTTTTTTCCTTTGAACTCTTAAACTATAACAGCACATTTGCTGCACTCTTTTCATAGGCACACAGAGCTATTTCCAAGAAGGAGGTTTGTCAAAATGAAAAGAGCAGAGTAAAAAATATTATTTAGATCCAACCTGAGTAAAGCTGCCTCTGGTTTATAAAAAGGTCAACTCAGCAGGTAGGGGATTAACAGAATCACTGAGCAGGGCCAGCTGAGGCTCTGAACCTGATGAGGGGCGGTGAAGGATGGCTAACGCATTCAACACAGACATTAAATATGCATTTCACTAAATCAGCAGTCGGCAAGAAGAGTAGCAAGGAATGGGCCATAAATTTGTAGATTTAGAGACTTGCTTTTGACAATTCACAGGCAGTGAAGTGGTGCAGCAGGTTTGGAGGGTAGGGAGCCTCTGCTGTGTACAACTAAATATGTTTAAGCAAGTGGAAATAAAAACTCTTGGAAGTGAACTGCGTGTGTAATTCAATGGAAACACGCCCGCCTACATGTCAAATAAGACTGCCATTCTCCATAACAGTCATCTCAATGAAGAAGGACAACCTGCCAGTAATGGAGAGCAAGCAAGGGTAGAAGAGATAGGGGGTAAAAGAGTCAAAAGCTTTTATTAAATTGCTTTTGAAAATACCTCCTCTCACAGAAACGGTGAAAACAAGTGGAGGTCTGCAAGGCAGCATTTGTTCTTGGCTAAAAGGTCCATTTTTCAAAAGAGCAAAACGGAGCATTGCACTACAGGAAAAAACATACGTCACGATCACAACATTTTCCATCATATCCCCTCTCACATTTATTACTTTCTGTAGAGGCTTCCTCAGATCTTATTGAGCAGAGCCTAGCTTCATTGTACATGCCACGTTCCACTGTGGGCTGTTTAGTGTATTGTCATTCTATCCAACAATGAAGAAATCTTCAGGTCCAAGGTAGCTGAGCACAATCTCAACTTTCTCCTTGGGGATGCCAGCAGGATGGAGGTCGAGCTGTGTGTTAATTGAACCCGTTGCAAGTGTTATTGAGGCAGGGAAAGTGAAGGATTGAAAAAAGAGGAAGGGTGTACATAACACAGCAAAAGAAGCTGGTATTTGATGTGGTGATGGTGTGTGTATATATATATAGAGTGTGTGCATGTGTCTGTGTGTGTGTCTGTGTGTGTGTGTGTGTGTGTATGTGTTGTAGTTTCATAGGACCCAGCTGGCCCAGGGGACAGGGCATATGTCTGGGGGAGTGGGTGGAGGAGGGGGAACAACCTTCAACGAGACACTGACCTACGTGAACCTGCTCATGCTCCTTGGGGAACGCTGTGTTATCAAGCCAAAGACACCCTGCATGTGTGATCACAGTAATTAAACAGAGCCAATTGGTGATGGGTCGTTGAACACTTCACAGCCAACGTTTGGACAAAGAGAGGGGGGAGACAAACATGCAACACGGACATGGTAACGGCATTAAAAAGCCTCCAAGCTGTCAACAAAACAGTACTGAAGCAATGAGTAGAGAAATTAGTCAATCATTAAAAGAAAAAAATAATAATAATTCAACAGCAATTACTCTCAGCCTCACGGAGCTGCATTACTGCCGATGGTCAATCTGAGGCGTCACTAGAATAATATTTCAATAAATGCAGAATGTAAAAAGCAACAGTTCTATCATGATTCTTTTCAAATAGAAACAACCAAAGTTTGTGTTAATGCCTGGTGTAATCATATATATAATCAATGTTAGTCATTAGATATTTTCTTCAAATCATAGAACATTGCAGTATATGTATATATATATATATGTATTTATAAATGACAAAAGGGGAGTTCGCAAAGACACTTTTGGACAAATTGAAAAAAATAAAACATGTATGTGAGGCCATGTAAGCTCTGACTGGGATAGTACTTTGAGGGAAGCCATCATAAACATCAACACTGCTATTAGAGCAGCAAGCAGTGGTACTGTAGTTATTTTTTGTCTGTTGAGTTGGACACAGAGCCTGTAGCTAAGTGATCCTGCTCTGGAAAAGACATCAGCAGCGCCAGAGTGGGAACCTCTCTTCTGAGCACTTTACCTATAAACAGACTACCAGACTAGTTATGGAGGAGGTTAGGTAAGCAAATGTCTCTGTTTGGTATGTGCCAGCCTCACACAGCACAAGACAGTCCCTCTACACTCCCAGACACTCCTCAGCCTATAAACAATGTCTCAGGAAAATAGACAAGCTCTGTTCCACCCCATCTTACTCACTGTAGCCAGTAGCAGCAGCGCTTGAGTGATGCTCTCCATGCACTGACAAAAGACTTTAAAGCCAGTGTGCAAATCACCCCAAAGCCCCCCCCCCCCATGTTTGCCAACAAAAGCCATTTGTGGTAGCCATAAATACTTACAGATACCAGCTTAACAAAAGAGCCTTGGTTTTTCTCTGCTGCCCCACTGAAAATCTATGCTCTGTGAGACTGTCAAAGTGCATTCAGTAGTTCTTCACTGTTTTAACCTGGTCGAGTGGATGGTAAACAACCCAATTCATCAACATGCCAAAAAAGCTACATACATAATGTGACTGCAAATTTGGAGCTCTCAAATGTGCTGTGATTATACTGAAATACTAAAATTGACCTCGATGCTCGCTTTCGTGGGGTTCTGGACAATAGAGTGCAGTGTATTCCATTAAAACGACAAACGCCACTGCTGGCCTCTCAGTCCTAAATCGTCAGGCCTGAGAACAAAACAAGCCTTTCAGAGGCTAACTCTGCAAAATTGATTATTGCTTTCTCTTTCAAGTGGCACTGCTGCTTTGTGACTTGCACATGACTTGGCAGGGAAAGGACAGCTGGCTCTCCATTCTGGGTCTTATTCACATGACTTGTGTCCCACAAAGGAGGCAGGCTGTAGGGCTGCAAGCTGGGCTAGACTTCAGTCACAGAGATGGGCCGTGGGTTATAGCACAACTGGATGATCTTAAGTTTTAGAAGAGGACAGTTAACAAGTCTCTGGTGACCGACATAGAAATCAGATGTAATGTCCCCTCAAACTGACGAGCCGTTTAAATGTACATAAAGTGCTGACTGCCGAAAATTCCTAAAATCCAATAAGTGGTTTCAGTTTTCGAATGTTGCAGGAAGTGATATGTGTCGCTCTTTATATCCTTCCTCTAAAAGTGAAATTGGAGTTTTATGCCTCACTATTACCGTTTGCTCGGAAGACAAAGTTTAGCCTTGAGTCTTTGGTGAACCAGACTATATTAACATCTAAGTGCGAGCCAGCACTTCTTACTCACACCCACTCATTATTGTCATCCAGGCAACTCAATGCTCATTACAGCTTATGTGATATTTCACTTCCCCCCTGTCTCACAGCATGTGCTAACAACCCCTTTAAACTGATGGAAAGCTTTATTGAGTATCTCCTTGAAAAGACCTAGTGAGGGGTAAAGAATGCACATCTTTACTGCCTTTCGTGAGCTTCAGCTGGCTTCACAGACCACTAAGCCTGGACTCACAAATCAAGCCTGCGCCAACTGCATGTTCAAAGAGAGCTAAACAAGAAAGCAGTGTTCCTGCTGTCATATAAAATAACACAGCTTTCACTTTGACCTATAGGCAGGTGACTAATCAGACCCACCAGCAAGTAAAAGAAAAAAAATCAAACCTCTGTTATTACTGGAAAAAGGAATTGAAAAGACATCTGCTTGTTGCTCACATTTGATATTTGTGTTCTCTTCTTAATTCCCAAAATAATTGCAGTTCTCGTTGTTGAGCAGCATGTTGCTGCTTAGCCATGGGAGGCGGGAAATGAGTTGGAAGCCAGTCCTTTTAATTATCCTTCAAATGCTTCCTGCGCTCAGCAGATGTTGGGCTGCGGGGCAGGCAGCCGAGCAGCAGGGCTCCCTAACACCGCACACACAGATCAGAACTTGGCTGCTGACTCCCCTGCTCCTCGGGCTGGGTGGTATACTACATTTTAAAGTCTACTGCTATGCATCTACGTAATGTATTTCCACATTACAATCATCAACATTGATTTACTACTTATTGCAGTTTTTTTTTTGTTATCCTTTAAATTACAAATGGCAGCAGTATAAAACAAAAGCTAACCATTTAATATGATGCTGTAAAAACACAATTTTGTTTTTTTGCTTTCCAGACAAACCTACTATGTGTACAATGCTGAATGTGTTATTTAGAATTCCAAAAAAGAAAAAAATCCCTGTCCTCATCATGGCATTGTCCTCTTCCCTGGCCTTTTTGTGTTCTTGTTACTCATCCTCTCCTACATGCAGCTCTCACCTTTCTTTGTTTGGCTCTTTTCATGCCCACTGAGTCACCCTTGGCCTTCAGCACAAATCTACCTCCTCACTACAAATCAGCCCCTTGTATCTGGTGACTGTGGCATCTAGTGTGTCGAGTGGGGGTAAAGGTGAATGGAAGAAACTTATTATAAGAATTTAGCACAGACATGTCCAAATAGACAAGTATAACTTCTCACATTAAGGGTAATACCTGTGCAAGAGAAATGCGTCTAAAGTATAGCTATAGACGGATTGACATCTCAAAATAAAATTGAGATCATATACACACCCTCGACTTGCTACAGTGGCTATTTTTACAGTAAATCAAATACGTAAATGCCTAGCAGACATTCGAGTCCAAGAGACAGACTTTTTCCACAAGCTCCACTACACGTTTTTTCCATTTAAGGAGCCACTAAAATCCAATATGGCAAACACACTAGCATATGCTATGTGAACCAGTGTGCTCTTCAATGCAAACGCTCAAATTTGATGAGCCGTTGTGACCTCAGCTCTAGCAACTGAAACCCCTTGTAATGATATTCAAACACAGCCAAGTTCTGAAATTCCTGCTAAAAGCTGAATTTCCACTCAAGCTGTAGAAAATGAGACATGCTGGCTGAACGGAGCACTGATCTCCCCATGGGGCCGCCTCTGAACATTAGCAACTTACCAGCGCCTGCTAGGTGCAACCCTATTTTCTGTAGCAGGTCAGCTGCCAAGTGGGCTACTCATAGGAGCTGGCAAATGAAGCTTGCCCTGATATCCACACTTTAACCCGCATGCTCTGCCTGCTTAGGTGAAACAGAAAACCTTTTCAGCTGGAGGAAAAATATCTCCTGAGGTTTGAGAAAGCTGAAATCCTGCCAGTTTAGGAGTTTATAGGTGAAGCAGCTGTCATTCAGAAGATAAGCCTTGAAAAATGCTGAATAAATACCACAAGCCGCACCTAGCCCACTGTTCAGTAACTGTTAAACTATTCTGACTGGGCTCATTTAACTTGTTGACCTGTTCATGTGAGCTCTATTTTCTGTTAACATATTCTAAATAGCATCCAGGTGTTTAAAATGTGAAGAATTATTTTCTTCAGAATGCAGCCTATCTTCTGTTGTTTGTTTTTTTTAACTGTCACATATTATTTATTTAACTTGGTATTTTATTTGAGGATTATCATATGATGGCCAGTTCATTATTGTATCCAACCAATGTCTGAAGGCAGCTGATGCCTCTCCTTCTGTGATAATAAACTTAGATTAGGGTAACAGGGTAACTTCTACAAACAGGTTTTAGTAGTGACAGATCAGTTTAATCTAGCTTTAAAAAATCAGTGGAGTTTCTTCTTACTTCCTGAGTGAAGGGGCATCAGATAAGATGAACTGATTGATTCAGTCTTTGAAAGGCTGCTTTGACTGAGCTGCTGCAGGCTCCTGATGACAAATTGAGACTCATGTTTTATCCGCCCTACTGTGAATACATGACACAGTCGTTGCTAACGATCTGACGGCATCTCAAAAGCCACCGGGCTTAGATTAATCTGAGAACAAACATCACCCTGAGAGCAGGAACTTCAAATGTAGCGAGGCAGCTCTGCCAGAGAGAGGAATGGGGGAAGAGCGAGCTACTGAAAGCCAACCTTGAACACATTCAGTACACGCTGTATCTTTATTGCAAGGCAAAAGCCAGCGGGCCAGCATTTGACTGAGGTGCTGTAACAGCACTATAAACAGGTGGTGCTTTAAAATAATTAATTCTTATCATCATCATCAATATCAATCCATTTATTACAACTCGTTGAAATTTGATACCACCTTCATTGCTTTCAATGTGGTAAGTGCTTGACTCGTCTTTCGTCTCTTACTGTTTCCAGAAGGGGATGCACGCTGACAAAGGTGCTACCTGTATTTGACACCTGCTTTGTTAAGGTGTGTGTGTGGGTGTATGTGTGTGTGTGTACGTGCAGCCGCAGAGTCAGTCAGGCAAGCAGTAGTAGCTCCCTGGAGCAGCAGGGAGGTTAGACAGCACTATGTAGGTAAATCAGTCTATTACTAACACTCCACCCGCCTAGAGGGAACTCTCCTGGGACGCTGCTGACAATACACACGTAGCCTGCTTGCTGGAGCATTCATCCATAGCTGGATAAACATACATACACACACAACATTGTGACAGAGTCACTTAGCTTCCATATACAAGCACATATGCTTATGAATATACAGTAGGAAGCCAGCTTATAAAGACATATGCAACTCCTACACAGATCATTCTCACATTTGAATTGTAATGACTTGAACATCAGCTAATTAACTGATTAAGGTTTTTATTCATCACTTTATCTTTAAAGTTGCTTATCAAGAAAACACATTAAATGTTCTATACTTATAGCATCTGCAATGTGAGGCTTCTTTTCTCTGTTCTCAATTACTGTAAAATTAATATCTTTGGTCTCTGATTATTGACCAGACAAAACAAATCAAATTTAAGACGTCACCTTGCAAACTGAAAAATTTAGATGGACGTTTTGTGCTACTTTCTGCTATTTAAGGTACGTGAGTGTTTTATGACTCATGCAACAGTTTTCAAAAACATGTATTTGAGTAAGGACTAGAGAACAACCTATAAATAAGCCTATATATTGGCCATTTTTAACTCATTGTGGATAAATCAATAAATTAATAATGAAGAACAGAAATTGCAAAGACACTGTATTTTTGAAACAGGGTAACCATTCTAGTGTTTATTTATGTTTTGGGTGGTGTAGAGACGATAAACAAATATCTCTTTTGTCCATTTTGTTTAACTCTCAAATGTCTATATTGATATCTGTCTCAGTAATCCTGTATTTGTGGGACTATACTTAGGACTCCTAATGCTTTAATCTGAATGAAATGGAGTTTAAATAAGATAAGACATAACCTGCAATACATTTTAATCACTAACCATACAACAAAATTTCTTGTCCATTTATCCAGAAGGACGTTTCTGACATATTTTGGTGTAGCAACTTATGGAGTTCAGTAGTCACTGACAAAGTTCTCCCACTTTGCCAGCTGCTTTGAGGGTCTTAATGCAGGTCACTCTTGAGGGAAACTCTATTGAAACCGACAGTGTAACATCACCTCTCTATATTCTGTATTTTCCATGGCTCACGGTCCCTTTGACTGCCACCCAACTGAGTAATGGCCCACTTGGCTTCAGCAAGACATTCTTCAAAATCAAACTTCATGTCGAACCATTCCCCGTTTACTTCTGTCACGGTAAAACGCTCCCATGGGTAGCATGTTTTTGAATGAAACACGTAGCCTTATAAGGCAAGTAGGGGTGTAGGTCACGCATATGATACAATATAATGAGCCAGCACTTCCTCGTGAACAGGTACATTCATCAGGCTGAAACAAGCAATTTAGCACTAGTTTATAAAGCAAAGAGAATTTGTGTGTTTTTGAATGAGGCCCACTGTATTCCCAATAGAAAGGAAATTATAAAACTATAAAGATAACAGCACACCAAGCACATTTATAGACTGTATGAATTGGCACTGTTTCAGCCACATGATCAAGCAAACTAAGGGGACATTAAAATGTCACTTTAAAGAGAAATAAAACATAAAGAGTAAACTGCTAAAACAGTAGCCCTGCTAGCTGCTGCCAGTATTAAGTCCTAAGCAAAGTGCAGACAAAGTTGTAATTACACTGAGTGGGGAGCAATTAGATGGATCAGGGCTAGCCCATTTAAATCACACTTTGGACCATTCATTATGCCCGAAGCCATAAACAGAGACGCTGTCGGATGTCCTGGAAACCACCATAGTGCCTCATGAACTGCATGGTCATCAGATCTGCCTCTGACCCCCTTCACTGGCGCCTGTAATCAAATGAGGCACTGTGTGAATCATGCAACGTGATACACACTGTGCAACCAGAGTAGCAGCCAGCAGTTACGTGCACAAATACATGACCATAATCATAATGGGAATCCATACTGCAGCAGTGATTGTGAGTAGTTGAGGTTAATCGTGCAAGCTCAATAGGCACGAGAGGTGACTGACACTGTGAGCACCACAATCTACTCCCCCTGCTGAAGACTTTAAGGACATGGCGTCCACCAGTACCATAATGTCACTTAAAGAGTTAAGCTGTTCATTAAGTAACATGTGAATATATGAAAAT
The DNA here is from genome assembly GCA_016859345.1 of Istiophorus platypterus. NCBI lineage: Eukaryota > Metazoa > Chordata > Actinopteri > Istiophoriformes > Istiophoridae > Istiophorus > Istiophorus platypterus. Next base: position 6,317,846 of record CM029115.1, read on the forward strand.
GACACATATGATTTGCTCCACTGAAGCAATTTCTATTTTGCAGGGTCCAAGCGGTGAGCACGGTTCCAGAATTTCTCCCTTCAGCCTAATGCTGAATGACAGATAGGAAAAGCAGAGGAGCCCTGAAGAGTCAATTTGGAGCTGGAGTGGCATTTCAAACCCTGCTGCTAAAATGTTTGAGAGAGAGGAAAAAGGATGTTCAATCAGAAACCAAGCTCAGCTCTGGGAGCTCTTGCCTTCAAAAAGTGAAGAAGCTTTCCCTGAGATGGTGTTCAGCGGCTGAAAATGATATGCTGTGGAATGAGAAGGCCACTGATGCTTTTTTTCGCCCCCCCCCCCCCTTATGTCTGCGCACATGTGTAAATGTATTTACAAATTCATTCATTCATTGGTGTATGTTTGTTTAAGGATCCCTGTGTTTATTTGCTCTGAAGTCTTTGAACATGAATACATTTTTGCTCTCATACTGTACATATGTGTGTGCTTTAAATTTGCATTTATAGCTTAAACCAGTAGTTTATTAATAAATTAGTTGATTGACAGAAAATTTGTCTACTCCAAACATTGTCTGGTTACAGCTTTTCGAGTGTTTCATATCACTATAACCTTCTTGGGTTTTGAACTATTTGTTGGACAAAACAGAGACTGTGAAGATATGACTTTGGGTACTGGAAAATTACAGTAGGAATGTTTCACTATTCTCTTTAGGGATAAACCTATCATCATTTTGTCCCCCCATACCAGTCTGAGACCTTAAGTATTGGGTGTCTTCTAATAACTAGTATGATCTCATATTTCAATTCATAGAGATGTTGAGTAAATATGTAGCTGACTCACAGAAATAACAGATCTGTAGACTACTTAATTTGGCACATCTTATTTTTCAGCTACTTGATCCAAAAATATAAAAATCTGTCCAGTCCCAGGTGCACATTTAGTGCTAAATGAGCTATTGCTGAATACTGACATCGTCTCAAAGACAGCACATAAAACTGACAATAAACAAGTTTAATTTTAGCCTGTCATCAAGGTACTCACGGAATCCATGTTAATTTGTGACACCTGATCTCATACGCCACCAGAGGCATTTGTCATTTTAACGGGTGTAAGCAACGGACAGCGCTGGCTAAAATGGGAAGCTGCTAGTCTGCCTGGATGTCTTGCACCCTGCTCTTTGCTAATAAGAGATAGAGGAGATAACAGATTTGTTAACTTCAGAGTTTAACAATACTATTAATTTTGACAAACTCAGTGTCATCCTGGTTCACCCAAATGGTTTTTCAAATTCACCCTCTCTAATTTTCACTTTGGGTTGGGACATCTCTAATTTCCTTACACTTATAGAAAAAAAAATCCTTTATTCACTAATTCATTCATAGTTTAGTTTCTGCCCCACGTAAATGCTGTGTGCACAGGTGCACTGATGACTGCATACATGCATTGCTATTGCCTGACTTCTGAAGTGCAAGTCCTTAAGATGAATGCAAAAGAGGAATCACTGCTGCCCAACTGCTGCACTGAGCTGTAACCCAACACTTGACACTGGTGTTAACCTCAAGCAGCACGGGCAACACAGGAAATCTCCCACCCCCTATCCCCCATCTTCCCCCTCCCCTGATCTGCTCAGTTACAGCCAGTGATGGGCAGAAATGCGTTACTCATTTGCTGGCTACCTCCAGAGAGAATATGCGGCGATGGAATCTAATTTGAAGGCCACACTTGGAGAGGTAGGCTTTGTTTCCATCCCAGCTGACATCTGGACAGCCAGCAACAAGGGCTTTTCTGGGTATAACAGTCAAAACTCAGCAACTGCAGATCAGCAGTTCCATTTTGGAGCACAACAAGTAATAAGTAAAATAATACTATTTCTTTTCAAAGAACTTGTAAGTAAGAAGTAACTTATTTCACTTCTTGAGTAACTTGCACAACACTGCACCGTGAAACTCTCCTGGCTGCAGCAGCAAGCAGTGCACTGTCATGCTAATATCCCAAAGAGGCATGGGCATCCCATGGCATCAGTAAACACAGACACTTTCAGACATGTTCATGCGTGTACACACAAAATGTCAACAGGCAACAAGGGACCTACGCGTACTTCACATACCCACCCTAACTGCTTCAATACAGACGCAAAAGTAAAGTGCACTGCTGCATCTGTGAGTGTGCGTGATCCAACTGCATTGAAATTTTTGCAGCAGGCCACACAGCACATGCACATACACACTTTGACTTTCTAAACCAAAACACATGTGGAGGGTAATGCGATTACATGGCTGTTTGACAAGAAAATGCTTCCTTGCTCTGCTAAAACACAAGCAGTGACGCAGGAAAGAAGGAGAAAAACTCCTGTAAACAACAACAAACAGAAAAGAAACAAAGGAGCAAGGTCAGACAAGTATTTGTCACCTAAATTAAACAAGTCAAGTTGGGGAGTTGGGGGAGTGGAGTTAAGAAAATATTCAAGCCATTTTATCCCTACTACTGCCATCCAAACTCATTCTGTCAGCTTCTGAGTCAGATTATTTATAAGGCAGAGAGACAAACTATTGACCTTGCTTCTTTTCTCCATAGCATCAGCTGACTCTGACACTGACAAGGACGCTCGGGGGGGAAAAATGCAAGATGGGAGAGTGGGGAGAGAGTACATGTAAGAGGAGTTAGAGGGAGAAAGTGTCAAAGGTGCAAGAGAGAGAAGGACAGAGATGAGAAATGAAACAACTTGTTAAAATTTCAACCAGAGCAGTTGGCTGCGACTGAAGGCCAGAGATTTTTATGAAAATACTTGTTTCATACACCGATTTAAAAGAATTTTGGGTGGGACTTAGCAAGCATTTCCTCTTGCTTTTGGAAAAAAATTCATTGGGGATACTGAAGGATTTTCTAATAATCTCAGAGACGACTGGACTTTCTCAATCAAGTGAAGGAGAAAGTGATCTCAGACTTTTGGACCCTACTGTATGTGATCTTCTAATGGATGGCCACGAATAAAAGACAAAAGATCCTGTTGGGATCTCTGATGTCCACCTAAATGATTTTATAGTGCCCAGTGCATACTGATTCCATCCACAGGGGCCAGCTGCTTATTCCCTAAATATTACTTTCAAACACCTGGCTGGGTAATTTTACAATATATAGCAGTGTCAATATAATAGCAAATTTTCAGTACAACATTAAAATGATAGTCCTTACTTTACTTGGAATCTGATCAGGTATTCAATGCCAAATTTCAGCATTTGACAGTTTCTGACAGTTTTCTAAGTTCTACACACACATATCTTTGTCAGCGCCAAAAACATCAAAAGTACCAAGGTTCTGAGCACTGCATGGCAAAAAAAATTCTCATTTCTTGACTGTTCACATGAAGAGAAGCTGATAATTATGGAAGTTGAGAGTCAAACGCTAGACCCTGCTATTCAACCTTCCATCTTTATATTGATGTGAAACTTGCAAAATAATAGATGAAAACAGGGCTGGAAAAAGTGGGTCAGACATACACAGAGGTGATCAATTCAGAATATCATCTGCTACTTATCAAGTCCAAGCGCTGCTGACAGTTATGAAGAATCTTATGGAAAGGAGAGTATAAAAGATGTAGTGGGTCATTATGTATCTTCCAGCTACGCTTGTTACTTTTTATCAGTGTTTCAAGTATATTAAGGCAGCAAAGCATGTCTGATTTTGAATTTGCAAAGCTCGATCAATGCTAAAGAGAAAGCTCTTTGTCAAATCTTGTGAAGTCAGACCAAACGCCCAACCCCAGTAACTGGCACCAACTTCTTGGTTGCAAACATACCTGAAATGTGTTTTACTGAATGTGGTCAGAGAACAAACTCAATCAAAAAAAAGATATTTTTTCTGGTGACACTTAGCTGGAACAGATTGATGTGATATTGAAACAGTACTCTACCACATTTTTAAATTATCCCAAAATAATTCCTCCTGTCATGTTTACATCTTTTTAGCCTGAGTGATTTAAAAGGTGTCAGTACAACAAAGCATTTTGTATTTGCATATTGTATCATATTAACCCACATTTTGAACCCTCCACTCTTTTTTTAGAGAGACAGAGAGACACAAGCCAGTTTTCAGTTCCAACACTAAAACCACAAACCCACATCACCAGCATGGGCCTGGAAACTGATTCCCAGCCGGTCTTCCTCCCTCTTCCACTAACTGCCAACAGTGTTTCCAGCTCTGGGACGCAAAAGCAACACCAACAACGATAACAACATACAATTTGGTTCAGCCCTAATCAAAAGGCACAAAAGAGGTGAAACAATGAGATGATGCTATTATCACAAGTCCCATAATGCCACGACTGAACATAAAACTGAAGCCTTTAATTACCCAGAACCATCACTGCTGAAAAGCATCTTGAGAGGAGCTTGCTCGGAGGAGTCAGCAAAAGCAGGCTGAACAAGCTCAAAATTAGCTGCTTTCTGTCGAGTTAATGCCATAATTTTTTTAAGGTGCAATAAAATTCAACTCACTGAAACCTCTTAAACCCCACTGTACCGGTGGTTGGTCAGTAAGTACAAACTCACACATGGTAGGCACATGGTATGTCAAATATTTTTATGTGATGGAATGCTGCAGCCATAAAAAAACACCAAGCCTTGGGTTTGAATATATTTCAGTCAGTGTAATAATGAGATTTTTCCAACCTTAATTAAAACATAATGGAAAGGTAAAGGAGATACCTGGGTGTTAAAGGGATAAACATGTTCATCTTCATTGTTCATGTCATGTGTGTCAATCGATCTGATATCACTATAGGTCAAAGCAATAAAACAAGCCCTTCCTCAGTTCAATACACTCAGGGGTTTTGCTGCTATAGCCTTAATTGGTCTGCTCTGACTAACAGCTTATGATTTTAGCTTATTTTACCAAACCTTAGCTAGATAATGCTGGGTGACTAACATTACTGACTGCACTGTTTGTTCTGTTTGTGGCTGCTGTCCACATCCATCCATTAGATATGCCACTTTTCCTTTTGAGAGTCATGGGGGGCTGGAGCCGATCCCAGCTGACACTAGATGAGAGGCGGGATACACCCTGGACAGGCTGCCAGTCTATCACAGGGGTGACAGATAGAGACAAAAACCAGTCAAACTCACATTCACACCTATGGGCATAATGTGGCAGGAAGCCTGAGGTCCCAAGATAAAACCCACACAGCCCCAGGGAGAACATGCAGTTCAAGATAATCACTTTGTCTGCATGAGTAACCTGTAGTGTATGAATACAAAGTTTCTATAATGACTCAACCATCAGGTAATAATGTTATATTCCCATAACTCTTAACAGATAGTGATGGTGACTGCTCTCCACACATTTAATGCAATGCATACTGGCTCCTGGGTTTATGTGCTGAGGTGTAGTGTACCTGTTACATCACTGCTGTGTGTTAATGACCAGTTGCTGTAAAACAAATTGCCCTTCAGGGATAATAAAGATTTATACCGGGCTGTTCTGTGCTATCACTGCTGCTCTTCATCTCCCACATATCTGAGAAGGTGATCACAGTACCGGCATAAAGCAATATAAACCTTTTACCACATCACATATACCATCTACCAGACCACTGAAACCCTTAAACAGCAACAAAGGCAGCCTAGTTTTAAATGCTTTTATTGCAGGTTTGGGCTTTTTTGTCTGGCATTTTAATACTGTATAAACAAGGTTTTTCTTTGAATTTTTAATGTGGTGGTAATCACCACACAGATGACTTGTTAAATTACTACTCATATCTTTGGTTCTCCATATTTTTCTTGTTCTTATCTGTATCCTTTGCTCTGCAGCTGTGATGATCCAATTTACCCACAAGGATCATTAAAGTTTCATCTAATCTAATGGACTTTTATTTTTATCAACATCCCTTTTTTCTAAATCTCTATTCAACAGTATTGAAAACTGCAAAATAAACTGTTGTTTCTATGATTATTAATGACTGACTAAAATTCAGTGTTGCATGTTGATACATGTATTCATGTTGCTTGATTTAAGCTCTGGAAAACTGATGTATTATTTTATCCTCAAATGTGAAAATTTGCATACCAAAAATTACAAGTGTATGTATTCTACAGAAATAATTCTTGGAATTTTTAAAGATAACCTTTTCAGTGATCTGGTGTCACGACTGTTCATTTCCAAAATCCAAATTGAATTTTCAGAATCAAGAGCTCTGTGCTCTTGACAAATGCAAAAATATTGTGTTTTGGAGTTAAACGCAAGCTTCAAATTAATAATTAACTGTTTAGCAAAAGCAGACTGTAACCTGGAGAATACCTAGTTTGCAATAATGTCAATAGTATACAAGATGTTATGCTCAGTTGGAAAATAAATATTATTTAAGTTTAGATTCAGTAGCAGAGGGCCTAAAATCGATCCTGGCTGGACGCCTTTATCAACCATCTACGGACTCATTTGAAACCACTGGAATCAACAGTCTGAACTCTACTTGAAATATATGATTACCACCTGTAACCAAACTCATCAAAAAAATTCTATATTTCTATAAAAGCTGGAAAGAGGCTGTGTCACCATTCACACTAACAGCATTACATTTTGGTAATATTTATTGTAGATTCCTCTTGGACCTAAATTATTTTTGACAAAAAACAATAAAGGAGATTTTTACAATCAACTGATTCTTTTAGATAAGATTAGCTGAGCAGTGTGCAATTCCTTTTTACATACTGTTGAACAATCATACCCTGATGATAAATAATAAACAGACTCTCTATAAGTATTGAGCCATAGCAGAGGTTTAGCTGTCCGCAGAGTGAATCCTAAATATTATATCATTGCTTCTCATCACTGTTTTCATTAGTACTGCCTCTAGATCTGCATATTATATTGATTCTCTGTGTCTCCTCTGCTGGTATTTCTATATGGATGTAATCCATTGTTATGTCCCTACTAGCATGGGCTGATGCCAGTGTTGTCTTGTCTGGCCTGCATAACAATTAGAGACTGATTAACAGCAATGCAGAGAAATGTTTCAGAGGGAAGGGTTGGGCAAGGATGTTTCTCTGGAGCTGAGGGTGACCTGATAGACAGGGTCCATTACATACACAAACACACACAAATAAACATATACAAACACCTCAGATCAGAGCAAATTATTGTTCGCACTTCATGTTATGTATGTACAAGCAGAAGAACTGTCAGCACTCAGCACTCAGTACACACCAGTGCAGTTTCCCATGTCGATCTGATGGGGGCAATTATGTAGCCACCCCGCTCTGAGGCCACAGCTGATTTAAAACCACTTTAAGTGTGCAGCTTTGCCAATTCCAGGTGAATGTGTGATTAATGAAGGCCGTGAACGGCACTGTCCCGCGCATGTCTATGCTCCTCAACTAGTTCTCTTTTTAAATTTTACATTTCAGACATTTAGTATGTGTTGCTGTCCTGACTACCTTAAGTAACAAGACTAAGAGTCTTCATCCATGCTAGTGGCTATTTGATGCTATACTGTGCTCTCAGCAAAATGTTTACCCTAGCATGGCAACATGCTCACAATGACAATGCTAACATGCTGATGTTAAGCAATTACAGTGTTTACCATGTTCATAACCTTAGTTTAGTATGTTACCATGCTAAAATTTTCTAATTGACATCAAACACAAGTACAAAATGTCCCTCTGCTGTTGGTGGGTGGTGGTTAGGGGTAAAGTCAGGGGACTGCCAAAATCATTAAGATTCATCCTCTGGAGACCATGAATGTCTGTCCAAAATCTCATTACAATCTCTTAAATAATTATTGGGATATTTTATAATACAGTATTTGACCATTCAAAGAGCAACCACCTTCATGGCTAAAAAGGGTGCAACAGCACAATAAGCTTAATTTACTTGCTTAGTGGTGCTGCAATACCCAATATCAATCTCATTTCAGTGGTATTGTTAGAAAGGGACCAGACCCCCCCCCAAAAAAACACTGCTTGACTTTCCTGAAGGAGATGAATTCGTTAGAAGTGATTTATCCATTGGAATGTCCTCTCTCTCACCAGAGCTTTACTAGATAGCTTTATCCTAGTTTGCTCTAGAATTAATAATAGTTCATGCTGGTAGGTAGGGTAGGTAATAAGAGCCAGACAGAAAAAAAGACATTTCATTCATTTTTTTCCCTCCTTTTGTAGCAACACTACACTAAAAAGAAAGAACTGGGGGGAAGCAGAGGGGACCGACAGTTCATCTTGTTTGAATAAATGTCTTCAGGCATCCAATCCCATTGAAGCTCTAGCTCAAGGACTGTAATACAGCATTGTATCTTGCAGATACAGTCACCGTCACCACTAACCAAGCCTCCATTAATGACTTGCCAACGGAAGAAAAATCTGCTCCCAACTCTTTTTTTCTCCCAGCACATGAACATCAACATGTACGTGAGAGGCTGCATGTTTGTCTGCCTGCCTTTGTCTGTGTTTGTGTGTGAACCACTCTGCGGTTAGGATGTCTGCTTTTAGCCAGTCGTTTTAGTCTGATTAACATTGACAGGCTGCCTCTCAGACCCACCACAAACACAAGCACTAAAAAAACAGGCAGCATTTCCACTGCGGGAGATTCTGCACATACCGCCTTGACGACTTGTTCCTGTACAGATTTGGGAAATCCTAACAATTAATCCACTAAAACTAAACTATAATCATTATATTGACTAATTCCACTGCCAAGTTTCTTGAATCATAATTTTCTTACAGATACTGTGATGCAATGCTGGCTACCTTCTTGATGGATCTCTTTCCAACTGGAAATGAAACTGAATGAGCCAGCTTAGGATGCCTGCAGTTAGCCAAAACTGTTAACTGTAAGAGCAGAAATAATTTAACATGATGTCAGGTCTTTCCTGTTCATTTTTTAAACCAATTGCATGTTCACTTGAGAGGTAAATGTTGGGGAATACGAAAGATTTTCAAGTTTTGGGGTAGATTTTGCCATTAAAAGATGTTATTTAATTGCCGTTGAAGCACTAAGCTTGTACTTGTTACTGTTCTCACATGATGAAATTGTTCTTTTCTCAAGGCACAGGCAAATCCGTGGGGACTATCTTGCTCATTACCAGATGTCAGGTAAATAATACAGTTAGTGGAGGACTGTGACTTTAAGCCATTTATATACAGTGTGTAAGGTAAAGAGCCTTCAAACAGCAGTTAAAACAACCACAGCCTGTCTTGTTTTGCAAGAATCTGCAGACAAAGCATTGCAAGTTGTTTATCTTGTTTCACTACCATAAGATGCTTTCACAAATGCACTACAGCTCTGAACCTATCTAGGTGTTGCCCAGAGGAGCTGTATGTGTGAATGCAAATGTCTGAATTAGCTGGACTGGACATTTAGCCGATGTGTGAATAGAGCATGTCATTGACCAGAGAAATCACAGCGAGCGAGTGGGCAAGTCTCTATCCTGCCTCATGCTTTACAAATTCTACATCTCTAGATCTCTCTAGATGTCTCTAGATTCTACATCTTTTACATCTTCAAGGTTTAGCATAAAAGCCCAAAGTTGTATCCGTCAGTATTACATAACGAGACTCAGATCAATATTTCAAACAACATATTATGAGGTCACACTTCATAAATGAAAATGGGGAAATTTAGAATTTAACTTCGATTGAGGCAGGATTAGACCTTTTCCAATACAGCTTCAATGTAGTATGCTATATATACTAGAGCATTATATGCAGAGGAATGACCGCCTCCAGTCATAATAACATTGTTACCATGGCTGGTGCTTGAGACTGGAACAAGCTTGAAAGGTAAATGTTGGTGCAGGGAACAATAATATAATTTTTGACAAAGGCAGGTTGATCTGCTGATACATAAAAAGGCTGAGGAGTAAATAAGTTGTGTTAAATGCTGCACTAATAGCAACACTAGAGGAACTGTATTAAACTCAAGCATTTGCCTCCATTTCTTTAACTGACTACTGTTTCTGTGCCAACTTTTGAAAATAATTGACCAGTATGTTATATGGACTGTGAAAGACTGGCTGTAAGAAAAAAGGATGAGAAAGGCCAACAGTAACACGGCACCTTCAGTGCTTGGCCTTCTAAATACAGAAAGCACATAGGACAGAAAGGAAAGAGGCATACTTAATGCACAGTTATGTGGAATCCATTGAAGTGCCAAATTAGGATCCAATTAGATTAAGGGCTTCCCACAGACAGCTGGTGCACTGAGTAGTGTAGCAGATGCAATTTTTTGTGAGAGATCAACACAAGTCTCAACAATATTTATTCTACTAAAAACACTGAAGACAGTTTTAAAGAGCAAAAAAGGAAAACAATCAATAAGAAAGAATGAACAAGAAAAATGGAGACAGACAGAGAAATCTTGGGCTGAAAACTGCTCAAACACACTGTTTACTCGACAGAAACGCCTTGCAGGTTAAATAACCAGAGCCAGCGCTCTAACAGGTTGCCTTTGTGAGCACGTGCTTTTCTCTCCCCCTCTGTCTTTTCACCCTCACTTTCCTCCACTCTGACAAGCTTTCACTTGTGCTGGTTTTGAACAGAAACACCATTGTGCCTTCTACTGCAAACAATGCCTGCTGTTTTGCCGAAGGGCTTGAAAAACACACATTAGTTCACTTTGTCTCTTCTGTCTGCTGTAGATTCCTGTCATGGATCTGGTTACAAGGCCAATAAGACTGGTGTGGTTAATGACAGTTCGGGGTATGTCACGATCTTAAGTGGGTAGTGCACAGGGTAAGTGCTCTTGGGTAAGACCCTGAATCCCTTCCAGCTTTGGAGGTGTTGGTCTACACTGTGATCTGCCTGTTGACAGTCTGAGGCAGAGGAAAATGTTAACCCTTCTCCCTAAAAGGTCAACAGATCGACAGGGTCTTGCTACACCTTAAATCATTACATAATGTGATGCTACAATAATATATTCCAACGCAATGTATGTGGGGGTGCTTTTTTGCACAAATAAAGCACTGCAGGGAGGCATATTTTACCTTAATATGAATCCACAGCAGTATATTTCTATTTCATGGCAGCACTGATTCTACAGGCCTGCACTTGGTTTTAACATTCCTGCCTGCAGCTATAGACGCTTGGAGAGACTATGGAGGTATTTGACCCTCAGTTACATTTATAGGCTTCAGAACTGATAAAGGCAGTGCCACAGGCTAGCAAATGACTGGCAGCTACTAGAAATAAAGACCTGTTCCACCAGTCATAAGACACCGTTTTATGGCATATCAGTCAACAGAGGGGAGAAAAAACTGAGAGACAATGTAGAAATCAAGGCTCTGATGCTCAAAACACTCAATTAATTCTTTAATGAAGTTGTGTAAAACTAAACATAACATTTATAATTTTTCTTTTGAGTGGTACTTAAAATGTATTTACTTTTGGAATTAAATTTTCAGAGGTGACATTTTCTCTAATTTTATGCTAAAGAGAAGATATGATGGTGTTTAATGTGAGAGCTGCTCGGTGACTGGATGACTGACTTTATCACTCTGTGACAGACATTCTGACAGATTTACTAACTAGCTGACTGGTGACTGATGTCTGTGTTTGATGTTCATTTTCAGGTAGCAGCACCCAGCAAAAACACACACAAAAAAACAAAACAACAACAATGACAAAAACACTGACACTCACCACCCCCTTGGTGTAGCCTGTCAGTGTTTGTAACCGTTTTCCACCTCTTGCATTATTGTGCAAATTGAAACGCCAAGGAGAGCCATTCACACAAACCCAGAGAGCTTGTGTGTGTGTGTGTGTGTGTGTGTGTGTGTGTGTGTGTGTGTGTGTGTGTGTGTGTGTTTGTACTTGTGCTGCTATCTTTGGGAGGACCAGTTTGAGTTTTCAGAGTTGGGACATTTTGGCTGTCCTTGCAATTTCAAAGGGCTGTTTGAGGGAGAAGACTTGGTTTTTAGGCTCAGGTTAGAATCAGGTTTTAGCTATGATGGTTAAGGTTAGGATAGGGGACTAGGGAATGCATTATGTCAATGTGTCCTCACAAAGACAGAAGTACAAGTATGTGTGTGTGTATGAGCATGTGTGAGAGAGAGAGAGAGAGAGAGAGAGAGAGAGAGAGAGAGAGAGAAGGGTAGGAGTAGGGGGGTTGCCTCCATCTCCCTCTCAGCTTCTTGGCAGGCGGGAAGGGGAAATATGATTATCCAGCAGGGGAATTGTTTCATCAACACCTGGAGCAGATAAATGAAAATAGGAGGATTTATGTACTGAGAACAAGCTTACCTCTGCTGCCAGGAAGCAATTAAGCAGGAAGCTGGAATACTACCCCCCATACTCTCTGTTTCTTTCTGCTACACCATTGCTTTCCAACTCTTTACCTTCCTTATTGTCTCTCTCTGTTTGTCTGTGCGCTCATTGCTCGCCTCACATCAGTGGCACATTTGGGGAACTGATGGCAAGCCTAGGGGAAGGCCGAATGGAAGAGAGGGGAGGTATTCATTTCCACTTTAATGATGAATAATACATCTCATTAATGGCTGAAAACAAAGTATCTAAGAAGTGTTGTGATCTCATTTGACTCTATCTTGGGGGGATCGGATGGATGCTCACCTCCCACGTAGCTACAGATAGGCAATGCGGCTTGTTTTGCCTAACCGCTGTGACCTCTGAGAAGTAGAAATTTTAAATGTAATCATCAGAGTATTGTGCCGCTCTGCCTTGAAAACTGGTGTTGTATTTATTTTGCTTCAATGCTAAGGCTTTAAACACCCACACTGCTGAATTAGAATGCTTTGCCTTACATTTGATATATATTGTTTGCTTTAACTCTTGCAAAAAAATATAGTTTACTTGCATCTAGATTTTCAAATGATCTAGTGCCTGCAGTAATAACTGTGGGTGTATCCTTTTTGATGATGAACAGACTTTACTGACAAATGAATGACTAATCACATTGTAGCCATGTATGTGATATTACTAATGAAGGCTAGCACATCAAGACTTACATCTGCTAAGCTGTAGTCTGCAAACCCCTGTATGGTGAGAGGGAGAATGGTGCCTTAGCTGTGATTAATTCAGATGAGACTGAAATTGTAGCAACTAATATTCATACATCACTTCACAGCAATAGTCAAATATCCCTTAACCAAGCTATTAGGTGTAAAATTGATGCAAATTTTCATCTAAGAGTTAACTCCAAAATTGCACTTTTCATGCAACAAAATCAGTTAACCTTTTACTGATTTTTTTACAAAAAGTTTTTCAAATTACATCAAAATCATCACATTGTCTCTAGCTGATACAGTAGCTTTGTCTGGTGCTTTTGTGAACAGTGACTCAACAACCGGCATCAATTTAAACCCAAAAAAACGGACACTCGTAGCATTTCTCAGGCTGAATATTTAATGAATATTAGAGCCATGGTCAACTTGTCATACTATACAACATATTCAGTGGCAGCACATTTAAAAAAAGAAGGGGAACAATTTGTTGATACAAGCAATAATAATCCTGCCATGGGCTGATGAGTGACATACACTGGCCACAAAAATCCATTAGAGACCAAATATGGTTTTCATGCCAGATTCTGGTTGAAGCTGATGAATGTGCCAAACTCCCCCCAAAATATGCAGAGCTTTAACAAGGATATGGTATCAGCGTCAACTACCGACCAACCCTCCCTCTATGAACCTGGCTGGTACTCAGGCCTGGCTCCTCGCTCAGTGCTGGCAAGCAACTGTCATGCTGATGTATCCTTGAGCCAGATCCTTTCAGTAGAATAATGAGAAATTATACTATGGAAATTAGGTTAAGTGTGGTCTGTCTTTATTCACAAAACCAGAAAAATAAGTTTCTTATAACACTGAGAGTTGCTTTCATCCATGCCATGCACCAACACAAAAAAGCAATCATTCACATCCAAGCATTAATAAAAACCAAAAACATCATCAGCTTTAAAAATGATGGACTACTCGCCATTGTTTACATGATTACATTTGCAGTAAACGCTGACTGCTCAGCCAACATAAACATAAACATATTTACTGCTAAGTTTATGTGATAAAAGCATTTTGCTTTGAACCGCTGATGATCAATATTTGGTTTCAAGATTTAAAATATTAGAATTCCAAAGGTCAATGGTGGAAAAAAGAATTTAGGACTCTAAAACACATCCATGTTACCACTAATATCATCAAATCACTACTACTGTTATTAACACAACCATGGAGTATTCATACTTAAAATGTACAGTGTCTGTTTAGAATAAACTCTGTGTTTCCCAGTATAAGCTGAATAGAAAACATAATAAGTAGTCAAACAATCCTCATCGTGACAGTGACTGGATTGTATTCCCTCTTTAATTAAAGGCCGTATACCTACAAATCATAATATCAGTGTGGCTATGAATAGCGTGGTATTTGAACTACACAGTGCTGAAGCAGCTGCTGTGCCATGAAGCCGAGCGATGTGGAATGCAAACAGTAGCTTGGCAGAGTTCTGTTTATGTTCCCTCTCTCTCGCATGCTGCCTGTTTTCTTTATTGACTCAACAGCTGGCCTTGTGCTAAGGCTCTAAAGTGTGTGTGTGTATGTGTAATTTTGAGCTCTTTCCACGCCTTGGGTAAAGCCCTGCTGGCTCTAAGGTGTGTGTCCTCGTTTCAGATGCACTGACAAAGTGGCCTCTCTGAAATGAGCTGTGTGGCCTGTTTGTAAGAGAGGAGCAGATGCATTTTACTTCCTTTGATCTATGGGTAAACAACCTGCAGAATAAAAAGAGAAAAAAGGAGGGGGATGTACGTGGTGCCCGTGCAGTAAATAAGGAAAGGGGAAAGCAATCAGAGTCAGGAGATCGACGGGGACAGAGAGTTGAAGACACAAACCCTGACCATCCTTTCCTTCAGCATGATCTGCCAGCCAGATCCCACCCTCAGTGATAGAGCTCGTCTCTCCTTATCAGGTTTTACTGCAGTGGCTATGTTACATATGCCTTATTATATATCCCATTATATTTCAAACACATTCTCCCTCTTCACTCTGCTGAGCACGAGGCTGCAGCATTGACTTTAATAGATGTCCAGAGGAATCATAAAGTGAGTGAAGTCAGAGATGGCAACAGGTCAGGCCTGTTAAAATCTGATAATATCTTATGTTGAACGATTCAAACTGTAGGTTGACTGATGAGTAAAATCTGAGTCCTGAACAAAGGTTTGACCAATATGAGGACCTGAATTCCAAAACACGTGTTTATGGAAGTTGTTATGTAAGTCTTATACCATACTTATACTAAGTAAAACTGTTTTCAAGCCAAGAAATGCATCATCAAGAATCCAGAATGGTTTAGTGTTTCCCTTGTAATTTAAACTTGAGAGGGTCAAAAAGCTTCTAAAAAACCATGTAGACCAAAATTATTCTCCTGAGTTGAAATCCCTATTGCAACTGATTCAACAGCTACTACAATAAAGACAATAGTAATAATAATAAAAAAAATTGAATTTGTATTTTTTTTTTCACTTCATCTTAAAACAATATTTACACACAGTATATGTGTTGATATAATCATTTCCTATCTCTATATTAGAGAAACTTGTAGAAAGACTAAGTTAGAAGAGATGGGGGATTAAATCTACTCCTCAGTCTGTTCAAAAATGGATTTCGAGACCCGCCACAGATATAATGAGTTATCAAGACTGAGTGGTTATCGTCGTCCTGACGGTGTCTTTTTAGAGTTTCAAAGCAGGAGGAGCCCTTTGTTTCCCTGTTCTCTATTCACATTTCAAATGTTTCTTTTAATGGTAATCTCAGTGTAACAACACAGAAACACAGGACTCTCCCGTATAATGTCGCAGTTTTACAGGTTCGTGTTATGGCCAGTAGTTTTAATGATTTCAACTACGAGATCATGTTCCTATAATGTCAAATGTCCCATACAGATGAATTCAGTTAAAAGGATCTATGTAAAATACAGATCTCACAGCGGGTCAGGCAAACTGCAGATACATCTTATCAGAAGTGGATAACAATGACCAGCTGAATACACATTTAAGAGAGGGTAATAATCATCCTGTTACACTGGCAAACCTACAGCAATGACACCTCCTCCCCCCATACACCCCTCCTGCCAAACAGTGATTCAGATTCTATGAGCGAAGTGTGAAGGGGCGACAAGGTGTTTCATTCCAACAGAAAAACTGAGTGTGGCAGCTCAGTTGTCGGGCAAATATCATCCAGACAGTGAATGGAGCAGAAGTGGCAATGGGAGAGGGAGAAATTCCACATTGCATAACCACCCTCTTATCTAAGCTCTATTATCTTGGCCACGGCTTGTTACATGGCTGCCAAAGCTATCACACAACACCGAAGCAACAGTCCATATTTGGCTTCACCCGCACATAAACACACAGACACATAGAAAAGGCTAAATGCTGCGAATACAATCGACATACCAACAAACAATGAGCTACAGACTCACGTATCACTATATCTTATTTCACACTTGAGCACTGAGCAATTATTGTCAGTATCACTTGGCCTATAAAGACTATTCCCCTTAGAGCTGGTGTTGGTAGTGAGTGTCGGTAGCAGAAGAGCATGTCGACAACTGTTAACGCTAATTGCTTTCACACCAAGAGCGATCTATTAAGAAAACATGCAGCAAGACTCCGTGCAATGTCATGACTGTGTGAGTCACGCCTTTGAAACCAAAGCCCTGCTTAAAAACATCACCACACGGACTGCAGGCTGAGTTGTAATCTGTAGTGTTTTGATGACTTCTGATTTGTGCCGGCATTACCACACTGCAGAAACATCCCTGGGGCTGTAAAAGTCTTAAATAATGTTATAGAACTCCAACCTTGAATACAACTAATTACTGCATTTTAGTCTTAGTTGTAGAGGTTTTGTAAGTCCTTTGGCATCTTAATTTACTATTCTGATGCTTAGTTCTTAAAGCCTAATATTCTACCTGGAATGAAATGAAACAAAGTATTCAAACATGTTGATATCTGACTTCACTGAGTGACTTCCAGCATTTAAATCCATGGATATGTCTTGTGTTTGCGCCTGTTTTTTCCCGGAGGGAGTCAAGTAGGCCTATTAGGAGTTTGTTTGGAGCCACTACATAATCCACACATAAACATGAATCTGTGAACTATACACCCAGTAGGGGCTACAAAAGAAAAAAGAATTAATGTTTGACATTATTTATAGGATATAGTACTTTTTTTTTTTTAGTTCATAAAAAAATTAGAATTTTAAACAAAGGGCAAAATCATATGGATGACAAACAGGATCAGAACTCTGGTTAGGGCTTTAATGAGCAACAATATATTAGTTTGTGTTTTCCTTCAAATCAATATTAAAGTTCATCTGTGTCCATAAAACCACTCAGATTTACTGTAGATCACATTTACTGATAATAACTACATTAGTATTGACATATCTAAAATCACTTTCTCCTGACATGCCATTAAAAAGTGGCATAATATTTACAGGTGACTGCTATGTACTTTTCCATTTACAGTGCTAATCTGGTAAATCTGAAGATTAATCCAGTTCATCCAGTTCGCAACTCTTAGCTATGTAGCGAACAGTGGCTAAATTTATAGTTTCACAGGCAAACAGAAAAATCTGCTGCTCAGCTCTGAATGATACATTAGATACATTACTTAAGGTAATGTGATGAACAGATAAATTCCAACTCTGCTATCTGCACAAGCTGTCACTTAGTGCTTGACTGCTCTCTAGCCACAGCTTACCAAAAATGACGTACGTAGTGGGTAAAGCAAGATGGTTTTTGTGAGCAACAGACTCTATCCCACTCACTCTGTTAGTCTTTGAGATAAGCAGACTCACATATTCTGAACCAGCTTTTCAAATATCAGAAAGATACAACGTGGCATCTCACTCTCTAAAGGACAGCTTTAAAAAATGAGATGCCTGCTAACAGCACTGATTCTGCCCCTGGTTTTATGAGAACAATTTGGTGCAGGGAGGTTCTAATGAAAGGACATTACCTTTCCAAAGGGCTCTCTGTCACAAGTGTGCTCCCAGGCTCAAACCCTGTATGTCAGATACAGTGATTGCTGGTGACACACTAAAACAGCGAGAACCTAGAGGGTTCCTTAAGTAACATGGCCAAGCAAACCACTTCACGGTAAAGTGTTCACCTTGGTTTGCAGCAGAGCGTTGTCGAAATGACTATTAATACTTTCTCTCACATGCACACTACTCAGTAACACCAGTCAGCAGACCTTTGTGCTGTGCAAGTCTCCAAGGCTGGAAAAAATGATCTACCCTCGCATGCAAACAAAATGTTGAAAAGGGATTCAAGAGATGTGAAGGCTGAAGTAAACCAGGCTTTCAGAGTTCTCCCTTCGCTCTCTGTTTGCAAAGGACACGGCTGAAAAGAAAAACAGCCATTACTTAATGAGCCACTTAAAGAGTGCCCTCTCTATTTAGGTTTCATTATTTTTATTGTAAATCCATCATAGCCTTCCCCTGCTAGTCAGTCATTCAGGGCTTCTGAAGCCAAGTACGCCTTTATATATTAACCAAAGTCAGAAAGCTGGAAAATACCTCATCCTAATGAAAAATATGATTACAACGAATCTCCAAATATTTTCTTTTACTCAAACTACTCAAATGAAATGTCTTTTATAGACATTGTATAATAACATGCATCAGTCAAGCAGTTGAGGAACCGGAAAGAGTTATCAAAGGCAAAAAGGGGGGACAAGTCAGTAGTGGATAATTACCGGGGGAACCTTCTAACAGTGCAGCTCCTAATCCATCGCAGGCTCGGAGACAGCATCTTAATCACAGCATAATTACATCCTGTCATTCACCGCAATGAAAACACTGAGACAGGAAGATGGAAGACGGCTCGGGACGACAAGCAGGAAATGGATATATATGCCTCCAACAAGCTGCCCGCGTGCTGTTATGTGCCACTTAATATGTGTCAGCTAGGTTGTACTGTGCACATTTCAGCAACTCCTCAAGTCACGGTAGCTGAAAACAAAGAGGCTCTCATTCGGATGTTTTGTACTGCTAGTACATTCAGCCTGTACTGCGACATCTCAAAATAGACGACTGACAGAACTTCAAAAATGACTCTTCAGGGCATTTATCCCACTGCCCTACAAAACATATATATTTATATAACACTGCTGTTGGCTGAAAGTAAGATACCACTCAGATTCACTGCACAGATTGAAACTCATCTAAACAAACCGTTTGATCTGACTTAAATCAGAATTTTGCAGACTTTAGACGGTAATGAAGCTTGTAGTGTCAGTTCAAGCAGGAAGAGCTCGGATTCTGGAAAATTATGACAGGCATCTCTCACTTTTTCCTGACATTTTAATTAGCAATCTAGACTAAAGATGAAAATAATATTTGTTGCAGCCCATCTTATATATACATCCTGTATGTGTAATATCTGTTGTCTAAGCTGACCTCCAACTCCTTTTAACTGTTTGATGGGTTGGAAATCTATGAAGCATTTTCTTCCATTGTTTTTTACTACATGTCACATACATCCTCCAAACAGGAATGCAAGTATACTGTAGTTTTATGGTAGCAGAGAAGGCTGAGCAAGTGATTGTCATTATTCAAAATCCACATGAACATACTTCTGCAACAAACTAGAACCTTCCTTGGATGGATATATTTGGGTCACTGGTCGATAGCTTGGACAGATGCACGGTGGAGGTTCAGGGCTGTTTGTGTGAGAGAGAAATAGAGGGCTTGTGATTGTGACCATGCATTTATCAACCATGCTGTCGCCTTCAGCATGTGACAGTTAGAGAGAGCCTGGGCCAGGGGACGTCCCACTGGCATTAAGAAAGCTCTCTCCATGGGACGCGTCAGCCAATGAGCAGCGAAGCCTCATGGGGGGGGGGGGGGGGGGCTGCCTTGTTAATTAAAGCTGGAGCTGTTTGTCAGTGTCGACATATGATGCACAGCGCTATCACCGTCGGGGCAAAGAGAAAACACGAAGCACAATTGCTGCAACGCCTGCAACAAATCTGCTGCCTCACCATGAAAGCAAGACATCTTACTGTCAGTATCAGTCAGTATCAGTCTGCACTGTGTAACTCAACTGGCAATCAGGTAGTGTAGTTTTAGAGCTGATGCACACAGCTGACCGCATTGTGGTTCCATCTAATCCATCTTTCTCAAGAAAGCATCAACTTCAGTTCAAACTCAGAAGGTATTAATACATCCCTGCATAGGAGCTGCCAGTATGTGCTTGTGTTTGTTAATGGTCTTTTTCAGGTAATGCTCTGACTTAAGTGTCATCATTTGACAGATGAGTGCCCCTGAGTGCTAGCTGTGCTAATGACTACTAATAATAACAATGAGACGCCCAGTAATGAATGTGATGGGATTTGAACTGTGGTGGTGAAAGTCTGGTTATTTTAAGGGAAAGCCTAAGGGAAAAAATGAACACTTTCTAACGGGTTCTCAGTCTGAAGCTTTCATCAGAGCACTTTATGAAATACATCGACACATACTTGTAACTGAAATGTGGCTGGCTGAGATCCACACATCAGCTGGGAAAGTGCAGGTAGGGAAAGTAAAGCAGCAACTAGCAGCTTTCCTAATAACTAGTGTCAAGCTCCCCAAGGGCAAGGGACTTAATTTCCTCACATTGCTATAGTGGAGCTGCTCATTGGCCAACAGCAGTGATGATTAGTGTGTAAAACTGTAGAGAACAGGGCCATGCAGTAAAAGAGCAAACATGTTTAGCAAAATTTCCCTGGATGAATAAAATAATAAAGAGATAAACTCTACATCTCATCAAGGGCTTCTATATATGAAACCCATTTTTGCCCGACCGGCTGACCTTTCAGCTTCCTGCCCTTAACACTGTTGTAATATCACTAAATCAACTAAACCTAAATCCCCATTAGAGTGAATTTAGAAACTCATGCTGTGGAACGAAAAACCCAAACAAATCCAAATTCATGTTAAAGCAGATGAACAGAAGGATTGTGGATTAACGAGAGGGGATTTGCCACTCCGACGTCACTCAAAGAGCAAATGGAGCAAATCAAACATCTTATTAATACTGTGACAGATGGATAATGTGTCATTTTACTATCTGCTCCCTTGTTCGATACCCACTGGGAGCAGTCTGGAGGGTTTAAGCCGCAGCGGGTAATTGTTTTGTGGCGCTGCTGTCAGGTGAAAACCCTCTATTTCTAGGAAATTGACCTTTCATCAATTGGGAGAGTTGCCAAATGTCAATCATTATAATAATTAGTCTAAATGTTCTACATTAGTTAGTTTTAAAAGTGGCACGAATAGCCAGGTTTGTAAGATTTTCTCAATTCAACTAATGATTTAATCCTTCACTCCAAGGTAGAAATATGAAAACCACCCAAAGTGGACACACTGGTTTTTTTTTTCGTTTCTCCTACAACAGTGTTCAATAGCATTTGACGGCACTAGAATCATGACTGAATCACCCCCAACATTTTTCTAATCATGACGAGGTGCCTGTGACAAAGCAGGACGGCTGTGTTTGTACAGTCGATTTGCACAGGTAAGTAAGCGGCTTTCCTACGAGAAACGAGGGGATTCAAAGCAAATAAACACGCCGTAATCAAATATGGCCATTGCTGCAAATTGCTTTTGGCTGTAATGAAACAGGTTACGGGAGCGGGCGAGACCACCGTACAGCCTAAGCCTTCATCAGGGGAGCTTGATCCTATCAGCGCGGAGCCGGAATATCAACAACACCAACCAACCGAGTGTGTTCAGAGTCAGAGTGCTGTGGGAGAAACCCACGACCTTGGGCTCGTATGAACAGACTGTAGCAGCTGTGCACAAGTTACAGACTAAAATAGGACAATCCAATGACGATGACAGTAACCCAAAGGTGACATGGATTTTATGCAACATTTTCATCCTGAAGTGCTTTAGAGAACAGCCAAAGGCTTAGATAGAGATTAAAAGAAACGAGATAGAGATAAATATTGGTATGTTGACCATGTGGGCTCATTGAGCCAAGGGAGGATGGGGCATTGCATTGATGTTAGCAGAATGCTAATGAGACTGTAAACTGACTATATGACCTGACATAAACACATCCGTCACGTCAGAGAGGTTAAGAGGACCACACACTCCCTTCAAAGAGGGTGTGTGAGCATGATGCAATAGGTCAGAGCTATTCCCTGGTTAAATGCTGCTGTGTCCTCCTCATAATTGATGAGCAATTAGCACAGGTAGCATAGGTCATGGGCTCCACTCAAGTGTACAGTAAGTATGTGAAAGCATGAGTCATGACCCATCAAGAGACATTCAAAAACAGCATTTCTTTCAGTTTATCAACTGAAAACAAGTGTTCATATTGTTGCCACATCGCAGCAAACAGTATATGAAATTAGTAAAAAGTCAAAATGCTCATTTCATTCGCCACATGCAGGCAAATCAAGGAGAAAAGCACAAAAACCTCTGACAATGCACAAGCCCTCGTGCAATTGTACCAGATCCACCAACATCATTTAATAAGTGCAGTCCATTTGCATGCAAATCAGACCAATTACCAAGTAGCTGGCATGTGAGTATCATTTCACATAGAGCCATATCATGCCTCATTTGCTTAGCCTTGAAACATAAGCTTCTGTAGAGCACACTGTTTTCTCTGTGTTCATTCAACTTGGATTTAGCACTTGAGTTAGAAAATTATTACTCCTCAGGAATGTGTAAAACAAAAATTAGATAATTATTCAAATTAATTTCCCTCTCAAACAAAAAGAGGCATCATTTCGATTAAGGCAAAGCATCCACAGAGAAACCTTTTTTTAGAAACACAGCCTGCACTACAACAACAAACATAATGAAGACAGATGTGGGACTTGTAGTGTAAAAACTACCTCTAACTGCATCAGCCACACAGAGGGGCCTTTCCTGTAAGTCAGAATGGCAGGGAACTGTGTTGACAGCAGTGGAGACACCAGCAAGCTTGAAGAAGATGCATGTAAGAAGCACTTTGTTGCTATGACATCTTCAAAGTCTTTCACAGTCAGCAGCTGTCAGAAGTGGCAGCCAAATGGCACAAAGGGCAGAAAAATGCCCACATATGAAACATCGCTGCACGCTGCACTCATGAAAATCAACTGAAAAGGGCAGAAACAACTAATTTTATGCAGAATTTGATCACATGTAACAAGTTTTTCGTAGGGAGTCAAGTTGTAGCCTTATGCTGGCACTACTTGGGGAACCGGCACTACGTTATGGATCTCCTATGGCATCGTTATAGGATTTTATGAGGTGTAATATTTTTAATCCATAGTAGCTACATAGTTTTCCCAAGTGTGTTTAGGGTCTGTTTTCCTTCTTGTGTTCATTACAGGATAACAATAGTTCTTTGTGGTTACTTTTCATACACACTTTACACCAACACCTTTCCCCTTATTCCTCTTCTATCTGCTTTCACACCCTCTCTAAGCACCATGAAGGGCTGAGCTAAGTAGAACAGTGATATAATTACTGATGACCTGGATGAGTTAAACTTGTTATGAGAAGGGAGGTGGCGAATTGATGTATGAGGAAGGACAATATGTTTTGTGCTGCAAATCGGCATCCAGCCATTATACCAGCTAAGAACTACGTAGGATTCAAGAGTCAGTCACGACTGATTAATACCATTGCTAAGCCTACATGGGAGGTTGTCACTGGAATGAGGTGGCCAGTGGTATGATCCATGGGCTTTCAAATGAGGTCGTCATCTTAAAATATATACAGACCTCAGAGGATATGTAATACGTTAGCTATGTTTATTGAAGCTAGTGATTTATATTTCAATAACAGCAGTGCTACCATTCCCAGAATGAGCCATGGAAAAAAAAAAAAAACAGACCTGCCCGGCTTGTCAGTCAGCCTAACATCCCACAGGGAGCAATGTTTTATTTGTCATTTGGGATGTAATGAGATAAAAGAGATGAGACACACCGCACGTTGACGACAGAGACAGAGTTATTGACACATGCTGTATCAGCCTGTAACAGATGAACAGTGCAATAGGTTATTTATTGACAAGCTGAAATGTTAGGAGAGCCCTGGCAACTCACAGTGAATCAGAATATAAAACAGGAGCCATTACCAACAAAGCAGCACCTGTTTATTTTCCTCAACAAACCATGAACTGCCAATGATTAAGATTTCACTCAAAAGCCTTGAACTTGTAATATTCAGCGGGCAGAGTTGTGCGCTGCATCGGCTGTCAAACACTTTCATGTCAAGGACTTCAAAAGAGACACACCTTAGGACCCATAGACCCGGTGCCCCAGTGAGGGCTGATGTATTGAAATGTACAGCTGTCAACAGCCCCGTGTGATGAGAATCAGACCAAGGATTGGTCTGGGACACCTGGGGGGGAGGGGGGTGACCTCTGAGAGCCTCCATCTACACCCTCAGATGGTTAGAAAAATCAACCTTATCCAGAATCTAATTGACATCATCTCAAGTAAATTGGAGACAAATTAGACTAGTCCTCATGTTGCTGCTGGGGGGGAGGAGGGGGGGGGTCGAGGACCTCCTCTTTGACAACCACTCAACTGATGCAGCGCGCGCGCGCGCACACGCACGCACGCACACACACACACACACACACACACACTCAGGTAATGATGTGGTTGCTCCTTACCTCCAGACGGTCCAGGCTGATGAAGCTGGCAATAGCAAATCCATCTATTATATCCTCCTCCTGCGAGCTGGACTCCCGTCTCTTCCGCCGCGGGGGGCGCGGAGCTCTGGCGGCGGCCGCGGGGTGCGGCGCCTTTTTACCGGGCAGGGAGGCGGCGTCCCTCCCCGGGCTGTGTCCCTCCCTGTCGGAGCAGGAGGAGTTGGGGTCGGGGCTGCGGGCGTCTCTGCTCCCCGCCTCCCGCAACCTCCGCACCCTCTCCCGCTTGGACCGACATCTCCGACCCTGCTTCAGTTTCCCATCCATGTTGTCAGGGGGCGAGAGCTTGCAGTGTCAAAGAAGAAAATAGAAATGTAACTCCACAGTAGGCGCCTCCGCTGAACGCCCGCTGCACCGTGTAATAACAAGTAACACACAACTGGACTGACAATTGTAGGGCTGCGCTATACCGTGAATGCAGCGCGGTGCGTGTGTGCGTGTGCGTTAGCGTGTGCGTGAGCGTGTGTATGTTAGCGTGCGTCTGTTAGTGTGTATGCGCGTGTCTGTGCGTGCGTGCGTGCGCGAGCGCGTGCGCGCCCGTGTGTAAATAACAACGCGAATCGCCTTATAACACTCGATGACCTTGAGTATAAACCTCCCCAATCTCCATTACGATAAGCAAATGTTCAAGTATCCCACACGGGCGAAAGAGAGAGGGAGAGAGCGGAGCGACGCGGATCCACACGTTAGCGATTTTGTCACGAATCTGCACTATGTCGACGCGGTATCCGTCCAAGCAGGTGCAAAACGGCCAAACTGTTAAAATCCACGCATTACACCCGCTTTGTAACTTTTGTTGCATCGGAATAACGACGAGCGACGCTGAAGCCTGACCTCGCTGCATGCCGCAGACGGCGCAGAGAAATCATGTCGCTGCCCGCTGTTGTTTTTCCACCACCCCGATCCATGATCCAAGGCTGTCAGATAAAGAGCTCGGGATACGACCCGTCCGAGACGAAACGCCTGGCGAACCGGCACCGTATCGATCGCGGCCGTCGGACGAGCCAATAATCAAGTACGCGTTTGAGTTTTTAAGCCATATTCCTCTCTGCGCTTCAGGGGCAAAAAAAAAAAAAAAAGGGATCCCAAGTCTGAGAGCTACTTATGCGCAATATTTCCCTAAATGATCCGAACCGTCCGAATGAGACAACCATCCAGTGTGTGATCAAACTCCATGAGGCGGTGAAGCGGTCTATTCCAGCTCAGATAATGTTGAGTTTCCCTATAAATCCACTCCAGTCCGTCCCCTGGCTGCTCAGTTGCTCAGCGGCTCATGGTATTTTCTATTCGCATAATAAGGCTTTGATAAGTGTCCTTAAAGCGACAGGAGTGATTAAAATCTCCTCTCCCCACTCTCATTCTCCCCTCATCCGAAATTAAGAGACACAGTCAAGCTTCAGAGAACCCACATAACTGACGTATTTCCGCCACCTCTGGCCTACAATTTACCATAGGAAGGAAGCAGTTTTTTTTTTTCTTTTTTCTTTTTTTAAAAGAAAAAGGGGAAAAATCATTCTTTCTCACTGTTGGCCAGTTTGTCACACCAGACACTATTTCAGCCTGTACGTCAAAGCTGATGCCACATCACGCGTCTCTCGCCGGCCGCCTGCGCTGTCGACGGCAGGAAACGCACACTCACACGCGCACCCGTCGGCTTTCTGACAACCCCTACAACACCCCTGACCGCGTGGGCTGTGGCCGGCATCCCCCGACTCTCTGAACATCCCCAGCACACAACTCAAGAGGAGTAAAGTCGCATTTCAGCGTCAGGTTGACTTCAAAAATTCAAGGAGTGCGCAGGGAGTATTTGAAATGTGGGGCATGGGTCGCCATACTCACGCTGCCCCCTGTGCCCCAGCTGCAGCGTGGGGGACGTCCAGGGGCCCCTCTGGGAGTCCCAGGGAATCCACTGCAAAGAGAAGTGCAACTTCATTTATCAGAGTTTGGATTAGTAGAAATTAGGACGATGGCATCATATAATTACTCTACGCTGTAACATTTTTTTTTTCCCGTTATAGGTTTCGCTGCCCCTACTGTTGCTATATAATTCCACTTACACTGATAAGGACAATTATGCAAGCTTCTGTTATTGTATAAAAAAAAGATGTTCTGAGTGAAGCCATAAAAAGGTTGTGTGGTGTAAACTGTAATACTCTGGGAGGTTCCTCAAATGAAAAAGTGCGGAGACCATATTCATACTGTATACATCTGTAAGTTTTTATTTTAAGTTTTTTTCTGTTGCGGGACAAATGTGATTTAGTGAATAATTACGGAGATGTTGGAATGATAAAACTCTGACTTCTCATGTCCTTCGTTTTCAAAGCATCATCCCAGATGAAGCTATAACCGCCGAAAACCAACTTATAACAATCTAGACAGACTAATACATACACTTCAGGTAATTTTAAATTTCAGAGGAAATGTATAATTTATAATATCAAGTGACAGAAGTCAGGGAACTGTACCACCTGTGTAAATGCCTGGTTAGTATTTGCATAATACTTCTTCTTAACTGGAAACTTGCTCTCTCGCTCCGAGCTTGAATAAAGGAAGATTACTGAGGTTGTGAACCTGCCATTTTTTACTGTGTGCCAGGTTTAATTCCTGCCAAGATTATTTTAATTTCATCAGAAAAAAAAATATACAGTATACTGTCAAGTGGTGTATAACTAAATGAGTAAAACAGAATGTAGCAGAATGTCAGGGCCACCCATGTTAGACAAACTACATGCTTCTTAGATTAAAGAATGTCTGAAAAAATACAAAATTAAAAATGACAAGAAACACGACAAAAAGCACAAATAGTAATGAAAATGATGTGCTGTATAATGAAAATACAACCACTCTGAGTCAGCCACTTATCTTGTTTGCTATCTAGAAAAAACACGTATGAGCTACATCATCACTATATGCAGTTCCCGTCAGTGAGAGTCTGATGGGAACAAGTGGGAAGAAACACTGACAATGAATAGCTAATACTGGGGGCCTACTGGTATTGATCTCATATGACGGTGTGTGTGCTGAAGAAAATTTACAATATCCAGCCAGTGTTATATATATTGCAAATAAGAACTCGGTGGCTTGTTATTTGATCTTCAAAGCCGCGAGACCCGGACTGAAATATTTAGGCAGTCACTGCAGTGGTTCAGGTGTGGGAATGTTCTTTTGTGGAGAGAATCTTCTGTGAAACTGTAAAGAAACACATCAAAATGGAAAATGAAAATACTTTTATGCAAATATAGTATGCTGCAGGGTAAATTATCCAGAACACTGTAGGTGATTAAACAGCAGTCTGCACTAAGTGAGCGAGTATGATCAAGTTTTATGAGACACCGCTGAATCTGGATACTGTGTAGTTATTTGCAGATATCAAAGTGTTACACTTAGACTATACTTATAAATGGCTGCAGTTAAAAGACTCATAGCCGAGTATGCCCAGTGCTCTGTGTTCTTTTTAACCAGGGAGCAAATTTAAAGCTGGCAACAAGTGTATTCTGCCTGTATGTTTCTCTGGAGAATAATAACCAGGTGAGTAGCACGTCTGTCTTTGATCGAATGGACCTTTTGGGAGCTTGAGACGTTATCATTTTCATGTTACTTTAACCTCTGTAACCACTGTGAATAAACCCCTTTCTGTTTGAGCAGCTTTGCAAGAACTAATTCAGTAAGGAGATTAAAAAAAAGGGGGAACAGGTATGGTGAGAGAGCCATGGAGGAGAGGGAAGAGATTACCTCTGTTTCTTCCATGCTACTATTTGCTGTGAGCTTAATCCATAGCTACAGACTCTGAGCTCCCACATCGCAGTCATTCAAGCACTAGTCTTTTTGAAACGCTTTAGCCCCAGTTGCACTGTGAAGCTAAGGGGAGGGAGCCTGTCATGCTTTTATGATGTTTGAGCGGTACAATTGTTTTTCTTTGCCTCTGCCACCATGATAAGGATTCATTCGATGTCACTGGGGTCAAGGTTCCTCTTGCTTAAAGGGCTGTTTTCCGTCGAAAGAGAGTGTACTGTGTGGTGTAGACATGGGACTGAGAGGTGAGGGGGCTGAAGAAAACAATTTTTAAAAAATGTCCTCAAATAAACACTGTATCCCTTGTAAAGAACATAGCCCCGCAGAAATCAATGGGCATAGATTTCACAGTAGAACACTAGACAACTGTAAGACAAAAATCCCAGCACTGCTGTAAAGAAAATAAATTCTGTTGGTCTAACAACATAATGTAATTTGTGCTGTCTTTGATCACTCCTGACTCAAACTGCTCACCGCAACTCAACTTTTACTGCTGGTGGTTTGTTTGATTTACCTCGATAAGGGTTAGGGTCTCGGCACGAAGAAGATTACAGGTGTAACTTGGTCTTAACCTGGATAAATGTTCACTGATGAGATTCTGAATTCCTACCGGCTCATTGGGTGCAAATTTTAAACCAATTACGCAAAGCCTTGAGACACATACATATATTTAATGCCCCTATCAACAGGGCAACATCAATTTTCAGTGCCTTTCAAAACCACTACAAATCATTGTTGTAAAAAGGTAACCATTTTCTGATTTATCACCTATGTGGTTGTGGTTTGGTTCAGCTAAAGTCAAAAATCAACTTGGTTAGGGCAAGAGCGATACAAATGTCTATTTTGCGCATTTTCTAAAACAACTGGTGCCATCATTACCTACGGCAGCGGCACAGATCTAGATGGCAATGTCAGTCTGTCTGTCAGTAGGTCATCTGCTTGGTTCAAATTGAAATAGCTCAATTTTGATGGATAGCCATAAAATTAAGTACAGATATTCACGATCACCAGAAGATGAACCCTGTGTACTTCTCTGATCCTCTTACTTTTATTGTTGCAACATCAGCAGGTTGATGTTTTTGTGCTATCACTGAAAGGTCTGTCAACTATTGGATGGACTCAGATATTCATGGCACACACAGGGTGAACCCTAACATGGTCATCCACAGACATTTACTCTGGCGCCACCAGCAGATCAAAGTTTTCACTTATTCTGTGAAACATGTCAACATCTACTCAACTGATTGACACAAAATTTTTGTTCATGGTTGACAGATGATGCATGACTTTGATGATCTCTGACTTTTTCTCTAGCACGTCTATGATGTTGACATTTGATTTTTTGAGTGAAATGTCTGAACAGCTACTGAATGGAATGCTGTAGAATTTGGCACAGACATGCAGTCCCCCCTAAGGGGGAACTGCAATCCCTTTCCATCGAGCATCATCAGCAGTTCAAATTTTAATTGTCCAATATCTTGGTTTATGAACAAATATCAGTAAAATAATGGCATCCCTATCAACCTCAACTGTACATTATGTTTAATGTATATGTTAGCGTATGTTATTATGCCGGCTTGCTAGACTGTGTCGGTTAGCATGCCAATGTTAGTATTTAGTTCAAAGCTCCTCTGTGCATAAGATCCAAGAAGCTTCACAGGGACACTAGCATGGCTGTAGACTCTCAGTCTTTTTCTTGAGAGAGCAGTCTCATATTTGCAATTTTCCTGACAAATTATCCCAATATTTTCCCCAAAATGATTTGCCCTTGTTTGTTAAACCAGAGGCAGCAAGCTCATTTATTTAATCCATCAGAAACTCTAGCAGCAATGGCAAGCAGCTGTTTTGAATACTGAGCTGTTGAATTCTAACTGAGACATCTCAATTTGCTACCCTAGCTGTCACTGAGGAACTGCTGTGAGGGAAAACATAAGTCCGTGGCTTTATGCCTATAGGGCCTTCGGCTGCCTCTGTGACACATCATGGAATAATTCACTAGTTTGGTGGCAATTTACAGGCAGACTCAACAAGAAACCTGCCCGGGGGCCTCGAGCTACAAGCTCTCTCTCGGGAAACAGTAGCCAGCTATAGGATTGCCTGGGCCAGGCCCTGCAAACGGCCGCATGAAAAATTAACCTGCTCACTCCACAGACAGAGCTTACACATCCTCCCTGCCTGAGAGCCTGCTTACACACTCCCTTCATCTTTTGCCCTCTTATTCTCTCAGACTGTCTTTTTCACAGCCTTTCTTCCTCTCCCCATCTCTTGTTTTCTCTCCTTGCATTCTATCTGCACAGGCTGTGTTATTTAGATCTATCGCTGAGCCAGCGCTCCATATCTTTGCTTCAAAGACAACAGCTGTTTGTTTTATATTGAACACAGACAATTATTTATAGACTGGCAGACTTAGCATGAGCCTATAAGATATTGCATGTGTAATGCAAACATGTCCATAGCTGTTGCCATCAAGTAGTAATGAATCACTCCAGAGTATTTTATCACTGAAAGTCAAATGTAAGTCACCAACTTAAATAAGTGAGGTAACAACAGGGGATTAGTCAAGAAACTGATAGCAAAGGCAGTGAGGTGTCAATAATTTAACGGAGTGGGCTGTAAATCTAAGTGCCTTTGGATATTTCATACCACTGGGGAGCAAAGTTTAATCAAACAGAAAGATTGGCCCCAGAGCTGTGTGGGTGAGAGAGCTGAATTTATTGGCAGCCCTTGAACATGCAGTAGGGTTTTTATTACAAGCATCATTCAGGGCAAAATTAGCAATGTGACCTGCTATTTTAGTGGAATAAATTGAGTTAAGAGATTGATGTGGATAAATGTCACAATAAATGTCATCATAAAAAAACTATGTTTCTTGGAATTGTAAGCCATGAGGGGATATGTTTCTGTTCCCATTCTTTTTTCTATATTCCTTTTTCTAATAAAGAGGATCCTTAAGTCAAGGATTCCCACATTTTTTTTGTTTGTTTTCGGTTTCAGGCATTGCTCAACATTCTGAGTGAAATGTCGTAATGGTTTTTATTGATCCATGATGTCTGGTGCCCTCTCTGATGCTGAAGTAACAATGCTCTCTGCCTCTTCAAATCGCATCAACAGATGTTGTGACAGCAGAGCTTTTTATAAAAGACCCTGAAGTCGGTCGATATTTCCCCAGAACTGAGCTTCGATTTCCGTCGTTTGGTGGAAGGATAAAGTGAGGACGTCATTTGATTTTATCACCGTGACGACTATACTTACAACATGCCTAGTAACCATGCAACCTACAGTTCAGCAGCATTATTCCTTCACATATTGTCTTTTAAGTTGTGAAAGTATATAATATTCATGTAATAAAACAGCTATTGATCACTCTTTGAGAAAACTGGTTTCTGCTTCCTTTGTTTGTTAAAAAAACAGTTTAACATTGTCTTCATATTTAATGGAAAGACATAAGTTTGCTATCTTGTCATCTGACAGCAAGAAAGTAAAGTGTATTTCCCACAATATCCCAAACAATTCCATTAAGCAGGTAGTTTTGTGGTTTTCCTCATCCTGGACCAAACCCTGAACACTCAGATGAGAAACTGCAAGTTGACAGGCTTTAGTTAATTAAAAAAAATATTTGCTGAAAGGTCAGCTCATTGCTCTAAGCAAAATAGAGTGGGTTATGCAAAATATAAAGATTTTATATATATATATATATATATATATATACAAACATAAATATATATATTTTTTTCCTTTTTTGCATGATTTGCAATACAGATCTGTGATTAGGCTGCTCTGTGACCTGCGGCTGAGCAGAGGAGGAGAGCCAAGAAAGGTTGAATTACTCACTAAGGGACTGGTATCAAAATATCACAAAAAGGGGGCAGTTAGGGATAGTCTATGCAACTTTCATAGCTTTTCTGTACAAGTCTGACCCAAATTTGCATGCATATAAATCGGTAAGAGACGTGACAATGAGCAAAGACGGAGGGGGTGTTGACTAGGAGTTTCTTTTACACAAGTGACATCTCTTTTCTCTGGTGCTTTGTGAGAAACAGAAAAGTATTCCCACTGGTCACGCTGCAATTAGCAACCGAGCCACCTAACAGCAGAAACTCCAGCAATCACTTGTTCTAAGCCCCCCACCCTGCACATACACACCACAGACACATGCAGATCTCCTCCTTTCACTTTCACTTGGGTCTCAATCAGAGTTTCTCAAACATGCAGCCATGTAGTAATGTACCCTCTAACCGTTCACAAGTGGCAGATTTTTCAACCTCGAAGGCCGTGTCACACAATGCCACATTAGAGGAGGTGATGTTTACTCAGTGGCACTCAACAAGCTGACACAATGTGACAAACTGTCACAGGGGAGGGCCTCCCCACGCAGGACCTCGCTTGTTGGAAGTGTGAATAAGGGGGCAAGTGACACTGAAAGATAGTAACAGAAAAAGAGAGAGAGAGAGAGAGACTTCTCTCAGCTTGTTTTCCATGTGTATCTGCAGCTACGCAGTATAATGAGCACGATGTTAACAGAAAGGGTAAACAGAAAAGACAGCATAAACAGGCTGATGGCAGGCAGCAGTGAAGGCTGCCTGTGTTGTTCTGTGTAACAAGGGAGCTGCACAGATGAGCCCATGTCCGTCCTCGTGGTCTGGAATATATACAGGGATGGAAAACTGTGCTCACTTAATGGAGCATGTTAGGATTAATCAAGAGTTTATCTTTCATTGATTTCATTGTACTGACCCAGAGAAAGTTCAATGACCTTTTTTTTTAGTCTCCACTGCTCAACTCAATGTCAAATCTTCATGCCGAATGATAGTCAAAAGTAGATTCATATCATGGAACACCTCTATGTTCTATCTGTCTGTCTGTCTGTCTATCTATCTATCCATCAATCTATCTATCTACCTATCTATCTATCTATCTATCCATCTATCCGTCTATCTATCCATCCATCTTTCTGTCTTTCTACTTTATATAACTTTAGAAGGTTGAATTCTAGTCACAGGTATTAATTCTTAAGTCTTAAGTTAGAAACACTTGATAACATGTCACTTACTGAGGGAAACAGCTAATTCTTTTTTCTTTGCTTTATTTTCTTCTTGACACTGGAAAGGACCTTGTCAAGTGGTGGTTGAATTTTACAAATCTTGTCACAGATTGTACATCATTATTCCCTAATGCCAATCACTGGTGCTGTGCAGAGTGTACATTATGCCACGCATCGTAAATGAAAGACACAATCGACCCCCCCCCCAAAAAAGCCATAAAAATGCCAGAAATAATTGCTGATATGCATTATCTCAAGTGTTAATATGGTGCATACACTCAAACGGCAAGTGAGAGGCTCGCGGAATAACAAATGAGTGGGAAGAATAAAAAAAAATCAACGACGGGCAGATTGAAAGTTAAAAGCCTGTAAAATGAGTGTGTGTTCAAATAGAGAGAGGCTGTGAGCAGGCGTATTATACTCGGCTTCTTATAACACTCCCCTGGCTTTCACAAGGCTCTTGATTAGCAAACAGCAGCCCCCGAGATAAAACACACTCATAGACACGAACTGGATTTGCATGTAAAAGAGACTTGGAGCTTTTCATGCATGCATCTACTCCAGGCAAAAGAGAGAACATGATGCTTTAGATGCTGCTCCTTCTTGCAGGAAGGCATCTGATTTGTTCTTTTCTTTTGTATACTCATGGGTCAATTTTTGTCCTTACCAGATTATTACAGTATTTTTAGCTCATCTAACAAGTCACCCTAACAGTGACAGTATGTGTGGATACTCTGCAGTTATCCACAGTACTGACTAACATAATATTTTATAATATTTTGTCACCTTGCAGGTTCATTTTGTATTCAGTTGTGATTGTGAAGAACTGTTTTGCCAGTTTGTTATAGATACAGTATCTTGCATCTCTTATTTGTACCCACAATTTAAGGCCACACTTGATTAAACATGCATCTGATGCACAAGTGATATGTGTTTTGTAAATAAAAGTTTGGATAATCATGAATGCATTTTTCAATCTTGTAAATTGATATTTGCACAAGCTGGATTTGCACTCATACACAATGTCATTCCTAAACAGGCTGGACACATACGCAGGTCCAGCACAAACTGAAACAACCGAATGTCATGTTATAGGCAAACAACGCTGCAAGACACACAGTGCTGTAGCTGCACACATCTCTCCAGTCCACAGACTTTATCGCTTTGTGTGCTCAGACAAGATGTTTATGATAAAACAGAAGAGATGATTAAAAAGTACCTCAAGAAGATTTGCATAAACCGTGAGACACTGTGAGAGAGTGTATGGATAATTTGGTTTATAAATGAAGACATGCTGAGGAAACCCAGCTTATTATTTTCTTGTGAGAAAAGCAGTCGCTTCTAAGGTTCAGAGCTTGTAATGACTTGGTTAAATATAATTTATGACTTGCATCATAAGTTATTCACCGACTTGCTGATTAAATATGTAAGCCTGAAATGAAATATCTCTGATTATGTGTGACAGTAGATTTTCATCGTTACAGATGGAGTGTGTTTCTAACAGCGGGTTTATGCTAAGCAGCTTTCTTTTGTAAATTGATACAGACGCATTTGGGAAAATGTAAAAAAGTGTTTATCCTCTTGCTTGATGGTATAACACTGAAGGATTTTCTTCTGCAATACTATGCATGCATCCATTAAAAATCATTACTTTAAGGTCATCATTTAATCCCTCTAAAATATAGAGGATCCAGACTGCAGAAGCTAAGCTGATTTTGTTCTACTCTCATTTTTCAAGGGTAAATGCCACTTCTTTTCAAATGATTGAATCTCATTTTTAAATAGAACTGAATTTATAACCCTGGAGCAAAGTAAAGTCATTCTGTAATGATACCATATACAGGGTAGGATATGGTCAAAAACCTTTCATCCATTTTTCATGCTTGTTTAACTTTTCCTCTGCACCACACTAAATCCATTTTCCACACGAATTTTGAGGAGCCTTAGCTCAAGATTTGTGCAGACAGCTTGTTAAATATGTATCGGTTGAGCAGTGGGCAGCCTGCTGAAGTGGCAATGTACGTCGCCACCAGTTGAACAGAGTAAGTGAATGAATGATAGATCCTACGGTGAATCGAAACTTCAACTTCAGCTTTGACACTTCTTTAAATGTACTGAATTGTGGAGGAAAAGAATATGTAATTGCACAATATTGCACTGTTGTGATCCAAGCAGAGCAGCCAGGCTGCATATACTAGCAATGCTGTAATGTCTTCATGAGTCTAAATCTTTTTCAGTAGTTTGCCAGAAGATACCATACCTTTACATTCCTGTGTCATCTGTTTCTGAAATATGGAGTGGCACAGTTGGGCTTTCTGCAGTGTTAGGCAGTATGTCCATTGCAGAAGTCACACCTGATTACAAAATTTTCTCATTGAATCTCACCCATTGCCAGTGATTTTTATATAACTGTGTTCCCTAAATCCGGCTTGGTGTCAGAGTATTCTCAAAATTGAAATAGATGTTATGTGTGTGTTATCTGTCCTAGAAATTCTTAAATTCAATAAAGCATGTGATACCCAGTCTGTAAAACACACAAACACACATATATTGTCAGACGTCATCCCCAGTGTGGCTCTCTGTGTTGCTGTTTAGTGAGTCACTGTCTCTGCAGCTCTCCCAGCTGATCTGTATTTAATCTCTCAGTGGTCTCTAGTGGGAGGAAATGATGAAGGGAGGAAGAGAAAGACAGAGAAATAGAGTTGCTTTCTGCTGCAGCCTGATGAGCTTCCCTTAGCCGGGGTTCCCACGGGAGTGCTCATATATTCAAAACCTCAGCAAGACTTCACCGACGCTAGTGATTATGGTTATAGTGTGTGTTTACGTGCGGGCTCATGTTCAGTGTTTACTTACAGACTGAAATCTACTCTAAGCTTTTTGACATTTCAGTCTCAATATCTAGCAGACTACCCACGGAGTTCATGGGCTTCATTAAATCGGCCTCCTTTAAAAGCATCAGCAATAAAATCTACTAAATTTAAGGAACTGCACTGTTGCCAAATCCGCCTGTCAGTTTCATCAATGCCTAAGGTTGAGTGTGTCTTTTTCTTTACGTAAATCATGTATTTGTGCCTAAAGTTGGCTGTAACAGGAAACCAATGATGGGTCAGCTTTGAGAATTTGTTTCATAGAAAGTTGCTTAATTTATGGCTGCTCATATACTATGTACAGAAAAGACACCAGGTCTCTCCAATGTTGAGCCCATCAAACAAACAAATCCTCAAAATCAGACAACATGTAGAATCCAACAGACTGAGGACACAGCTCTGTTTCTGGTCATGCTTCCATTTGTTGGGCTTCCAGGTGGCAACCAGACTGACATTGCTGGGCCGCTCCACTGCAGGCTCTGCTCACTGATCTCCTTTTCCTGAGATGTGCTTCGTCTCAGCATAAGGGATGTGCTGCAGGAGAACACAGAAAAATCGTTTTCTCCACTTTCTTCTATCCCCGCGCCCCCACCCCTCTGACAGAAGCTCCAGTGTGTCTGTGATACAGTAAAGCAAGGCGGAGATCAAACTTTTATCCAAGCGTAAGCGAAAACAGGTAGACACACACTCATAGACAGAGCAAACACTTTCACGCATGCTGTCCCAGCAATGCATACTTTTTCTTCCCTGCTGTGCCTAAAGGAGTTCTCGCAATTTGTACAAGATGACAGGCAGAGAGGGAGAGAAAGGGAGAGACAAACTGACATAGGGAGAGAGAGAGAGAGAGAGAGAGAGAGAGAGAGAGAGAGGCAGAAAAAAACTGGATGTATTCTCCACCTTGTTTCAGTTCTCCTTGGCACCCGGAGGCTTCTCCAAAGCTTTCAGTAAAAAAATAAAAAAAACCAACAAGCTGCTGTATGATGGATCAAACAGCAGCGGCAGCCACTTCCCAGCCTACCCAGCAGACTACTGGCTTTGATATTTCAGTCACTATCAGTCTCTGTGTTGTCTCTTTTTATACACTGCCAGGTAAATGAATATTTTCCTTTAGTCTTTACTCCTCCACTCTACCCCCCCCCCCCCCCCACACACACACACACACACACACGCACACACACACACTTCCATCCCTCACTGGCCCCTGCTTCTGTCTACAATTTTTTCCAGGCTTCCCTCTCCCAAGATTGACTTTTGCTAAACCTTGCCATGTTCCACATTTTGCTCCCGTATAAAAGATGAACAATGCATTTGCCAGTGTAATTATTGCCAGCGCTGTGGGCAGAAGGCAAGATTGGCTTTCAGTCATTTATTGCGAGTCTGTCTGAATATGTGGAAGGCGAGACGTGTCATTGAACCCACGCGCTCCTTCCTACTCTTTTTCCCATGGGGTCAAGCTTGTTGTGACATGCATTTGTTTCACTGCTCAAAGCTGAGGATACGCTACGTTACTTTGATTTTTGTTATTAGATTAAGGGCTTTAGTGTCTTGCCATTCAAGACCATGGTGATTTTCTTTCCAGTGTATCCTTTGACTAAACCTGAATTCTTGACGCCCTCTTGAAATTTGAGATCAACAGAGCCAACTGGAGCAGAGTAACACATAAAAGGGAAAGTAATTATGGACCTCTTTCAAACCTCTATGCTTGCTTTCATTGGAAGCTCATATCTTCTGTGGATTAAGGGGTGGCATAGCTCTGAGATTCACTGATATGAAGGTAGAATTCGGTGTACAATCTTTGTCCTAATCTTGTCATCAAATGCATCATGTTGAATCTGTTCAGTCTTTTCAACTGAGAATTGTGTTCCACCTAAACATAAAGACTGTAATAAATGTAAATACATACATTCAGCCATTGCTTAGTTTCATATTCTTAACACTGAACTTTCATTTTTGAAAGTGGCCACAGATTTGAACAACACACAAAAAATTCTAGAGTCATGTCTGACCATGAAACAACAACAACAAAAAAACAACAACAACCCCATGCTGTACTACGATTGTGCCTGGTCTAATGTAAAACCTCACCGTATGCTAGAGCTGTAGCTCAGCTTTAGACTGTGCAGAAATCTGAAGCCTGGCTGCAAAGACCAAACATGTTTCCTATAGCACCCTGATTTTAGCTTCTCTGCACTGGTTCCTAGTTTCACTTGGAATTCATTTTAACCTCTTACTAACCACATACAAGGCTTTACATGGCCAGGTGCTGGATTTTATCAGTGAGCTTTTATCTCCCTACCGCCCCAGGAGACCAAACTAGAGCAGGGCCAGAGTCCAGGTTGAAATTCAAGTGGGGACTGAGCTTTTGCTGTACTTGTACCTTGGCTTTGGAACAGTCCTTTAGTAAGTACTCAATCTGCCGGCAGTATTTTGAAAGCCAGCCTCAAAACACATTTTTATAGAGTTGTCCTCCTGACATCTTGTTGCATAATACTACTCTGTATCACCCAGTCCATCTTTATGTTACTACTTTAACATTATCTTACTTTATTTGTTTTTAAAGAACATCTGTTATCCAATGAGTCTGTTGGACCATTTGTTTTTGGTTGTTTTATCCTTGTAATGATTGCTTTCAATCTGTTTCTGAATTATTGCTGTTTTTACTCCTTTTTTATTGTTCTTTTTAAAGTACCATACATCTTTATAGAGCACTAAAGTGTTCTGGGCTCTGCAGGCTGATTTTTCCTTTAAGGATGATATATTTGCATATTCAAAAGACCTATGTGTAATCTGTGTTTATATAGGATTATGTGTAAGCATTTGCTTTAAAAAGTGTTTTTCAAACATTTAAAGACTTTATTTACCCAGGGATTTCAGGCCTGCTGAGCAGCCATGTGTATATTTTGTGCATACATCTTTATCAGCAATTCCCTGCTTCATACTCAGTGACTTAATACCTGGGAGCAATCCAGTACAAACACACTCACCTCAGGCAAAGCAGTGCTATTTTGCTGATTTCAAGTTAGACAAGTTACAAACTGTGGATGCATACAACTCTGATACAGCAAATCATCTTTCAATCCCATGTGCTTGTTTTAATAGGCACCTATTTTAAGAGTAGTATATTGACTTGATCCTAGACGGGTTAAAAACAACATATACATGTTTCCTCAGCAACAATCTTATGGAGAAGATTTTGCATAAGTAACTGATTCCTTTTATAGAAATGGGTCTATGATTAAATATTGAACTGTGTGGTGAAAGAGAGTAATCATAGCTGTGATGATCCTGACAGGAGACAAGTGGCATTAATGTGACTGGGACTGAAAAATCAAATGTGATTCACGCAGTATATGTGGCATGCTGAAAAAGCAATACCGCCGAGCTTGTATAAACCTAATTACACCAAACATCACCCCATCAATGATCCACTATCTCATATATGGATTAGCTACAAGGTGACAATTTGAGAGTAATGACCCACTGAAATTTGCCTCGTATTACCAGAACCTCTTGCTCTCTTTATTGCTCGCTCTCTCAGGCACTCTTTTACTTGGGAGGCACATTTGCACTCAGGGTCAGCCTTTCCACGTCCTGCATTTCCAAAGAGCTAAATGAGACTCTTGCTGCGACCCCTGCCATCCTATTGATCTCCCTCTCTCTAGCTCTCCAAGTGGAGTTTATGCACTATATTTAGTTTGGTGCAAAGGGCCCTCATTAATAATAGATCCATCAACAGGGAAGTGGAGGGACCATTACTGATTAATTTCAAATGGACAGAGGGTGTGTGAGAGGAAGAGACAGAGGAAGAAAGAGAGAAACAAGGAAGGCTACCGAGTTTATTTACATGAGTCAAATCTGCTCACTAGTCTGACTCAGCTGCCCTTAGAGCCTCCTCCTACGGTGTAGGTGTAAGTTCCTTACACACATATAGTGTGTATATATATATACATATATATATATATATATACACATAACTGATTGCTTCGATACAAATGGGTCTATGATAAAATATTGAACTGTGTGGTGAAAGAGAGTTATAACTGATTCCTTTTATAGAAATGGGTCTATGATTAAATATTGAACTGTGTGGTGAAAGAGAGTAATCATAGCTGTGATGATCCTGACAGGAGACAAGTGGCATTAATGTGACTGGGACTGAAAAATCAAATGTGATTCACGAGTATATGTGGCATGCTGAAAAAGCAATACCGCCGAGCTTGTATAAACCTAATTACACCAAACATCACCCCATCAATGATCCACTATCTCATATATGGATTAGCTACAAGGTGACAATTTGAGAGTAATGACCCACTGAAATTTGCCTCGTATTACCAGAACCTCTTGCTCTCTTTATTGCTCGCTCTCTCAGGCACTCTTTTACTTGGGAGGCACATTTGCACTCAGGGTCAGCCTTTCCACGTCCTGCATTTCCAAAGAGCTAAATGAGACTCTTGCTGCGACCCCTGCCATCCTATTGATCTCCCTCTCTCTAGCTCTCCAAGTGGAGTTTATGCACTATATTTAGTTTGGTGCAAAGGGCCCTCATTAATAATAGATCCATCAACAGGGAAGTGGAGGGACCATTACTGATTAATTTCAAATGGACAGAGGGTGTGTGAGAGGAAGAGACAGAGGAAGAAAGAGAGAAACAAGGAAGGCTACCGAGTTTATTTACATGAGTCAAATCTGCTCACTAGTCTGACTCAGCTGCCCTTAGAGCCTCCTCCTACGGTGTAGGTGTAAGTTCCGCACACACATATAGTGTGTATATATATATATACATATATATATATATATATACACATAACTGATTGCTTCGATACAAATGGGTCTATGATAAAATATTGAACTGTGTGGTGAAAGAGAGTTATATAAATATATATATATATATATATCAGCATTTCCATCATCCATCAGCATTTTCAGCTCGGAAGTCCAGCATCAGATACTTTATGCTGAGAATTTGTAAAATAAAATCAGAGATGAACATAAACACAACCAAATAAGATGACTAGTGAGCAAGGGCCAATCAAATGTCGCATGAGCAACAGGGTTATGTAATGATTCATGCAAACACACCATGTTTGAGTCTGCAATTTGTTAACAGATGGGACAGAGCTTCAGTCATTAAACAAGCAGATTTCCATCCTACAGCAATCACATGAATATAACAAACCTGTTGACCATCAGTCACAAACAGGCAAGACCCTACAGTTCAAGAAGCAACACAGGAAAAGGGAAAATGTTCTTGCACATTATGGAAATATCTGTATAATAATATTTGTGTTAAGTTTGACTGAAAAGAAAATCTAAATAATATATATATATATATATATATATGACACTTAATGGATGCTAAAAGTAATACTTCTAACAATAATAATGTTAGAATCCATTCACTCTTGAAATGACATATAAAGCAAATAAATTAGGGGCTTCCATTCAGAAAGAAGCAAAAATGAGCAATTACATGTTCTATTGAATCGTATCCAGAACTTCTGATGTCATGTTTGTAATAAAAGGCAGAAAGCTGTCCTCTGTGCAGTGTTGGCATAGGCTGATATACAGTATATAATAAGATGGCTAGTTTAATACCTATTTATGTATTACAGATATTAACCAAATCCTGCAGCTTGATTAGTGGGTTTAGGTGGGGCAGCGAGTTGTCAGAGGGGATCTTATTTGGATTGGATCTGGCTGCCTTGCCACAGGGCACAGCTGTAATGACAAGCCTTTCAGCAGCCACACAACCACACTGAGCATGGCTCATCACAGACAGCAGCCCTACAGGGGAATTATGTGGAGCGACCTGGCACCACAGCACTAGATTTTCCAGCAGACTGCCTCTTGGGTTGTGTTGACAGTGAGTAAGCCTTGAATTTACTCTGCCAGTCAATAAATCCCCCCTCACCAAACCAATGGGAATTGATGGATCATTGAAGGTACTCTTTTCTTCCTGTATGTTGTACTTGTTTTATAGGATGTGCAGCTGTGGTTAGTGCGCTGTGTGGGTGTGTTGCACCTAAGATAGGGTAGCAGACAAGCACACATTTGTAAATGCAAAAAAAAAAAAAAAAAAAAAAAAAAAAAAAAGGGAAAAAATTGCAACCTTCAGGCACAATAAACAGATAAGTATGAATACTGGTATAGAAATGTTCATAGAATGGATATAGCAAAGTTTCATTATGTCTGTGGTTGGTATTTGTGTTTTAAATCACGCAGCACTTTGATTCCCATGAAATCTATACCATCACAAAGGCACTGACAGCAACATGTGTATACACCTGTGTGTGCATATCAGCGATTGAGAGAGCTCTTGGATCAAGGTGTCAAATCAATCTCCAGCGCAGCACAGCAGGAGTTGAGAGGTGTCTGTGCTTCCTAATAAGCCTCCTGTGCAAAAAAGCCACTGTCTTTGTCTAATGTCCGCTCTGCCTCTGGAGACAATATGACACACGCAGTGGTGCCGGTTTAATACATAATTATGGGCTGACTTGTCAGGATTATTAATCAAAGGATCTCCCAGAAAGCTGAGGCTTCTACGATGCCATGTGGGGAGTCATGCATTCAAGAGCCACATATCTGATTAAAATACTGTCTGCATGATGAGCCCAGGCCCCAGACTTCAGATAGTTAAGCAATTATGTCCTTGTGAACACTCAAAAGTGATTCAGTGTCTGTTGCACATTCCAGCTGTTTTGCCTCTGAGTGTGACAGTTGTCAGCCCAGATCTTGACCTTGCAGATCTGCGACAGCTTGCTTACCCGCCTTTTACTAACATCTCATGTCGCTTACTGCAGGTCCTTTGAAAAGAGATGGATTTTGTAGGAGAGGAGAGAATAGCAAAGCAGAATTTAACTGATTTGTGTCAGCTTTCCAGAGTTGGTATTTGTCTGGGGATACACTTTGACTATTGATAAGGTCAGTTGTTGTTAATACATATTAATACATATAATAAAATGTTTGGTGCACACAGCCTGCGGAGTGGCAGTCGTACATAACACTCTTGAAATCACCCATTTATAAAAAAAATAACAAAGAACCTCCTGGTCAGTGGGCTGTCCCCTCAAACAATGTATTTCCAGTTCTTGTTCTGATATTGCTTTACTTTTGAGCCATGTCTTGTGTATACACATGTTATCTGTCTGTAGTTTGCAGCTCATATGTTGAGCCATCTTTGTATCAGTCATGTCTATAAATGTAACAAATTTTTCCCCCCTTTGCCATTACAGGCCATTCTGTCAGACATTTATCCTGATAAGATAAGAAAAAAGAAATATATATATATATTGTAACTTGCAATTATTGTTGTAAATTCATTTTGTTGTTGGACAAAAACAAAATTAAAAAAAAAACAAACAAACAACATCACAGGCAACTTTCATGCAGGCAACTCCCCAACATCCTGTTTCAGCAGGAAACACATTAACCACATTATGTTGTTGACTTTGTTATCATAACTTTGTCAGATGCAGAAGCGGTAATGTGTGTATTCTTCTTCTACCTTGCATTAACTTAAGCTCATCCTCTTCCTTTCCATTATGTTTATAAATGTAACTTCACTTGCACTGTGTATTGTGTAAACATACATATATATATTTGTATGCACATTTGAATACTTATGAATAATTACAGAGCTGAGATTGTTGTCTGATTCTCTCCATTTTAAGATACTTAGAAATTGCAGAACTGACATTTAACAGATTTGTGGGTGAGAAGAAAGAGGAATATTTTGGATTCCACTGACCAGTTAGTGGCAGTCTCAACTCGTGCTGTTATCTTTCTTACGTCATTAGTCCATGCTGTTGAAATGAAAAATGTGCCTCGTGAGATCTCATAGTAATGCACCAAAATTTACATTTTCTAATTTGGACTCTGAATCCTAACCTTTATCTGATAAATCGTACACGGACCGTTAATCCTGTTTCATTGCGTCATCTGTCTCTACAGTGACGACTAATGAACCGATGCATACCCCCGTGGACCCGAGCTGTAGGGAGGTGAGTTTGTGTGTCAGTATTTGTGTGCCTGTGTGTGTGTGTGTGTGTATCAGTGTGTGTGTGTGTTGGGGGGAGCTGCCTCTGCAGGGCTGCAGCAGGGCTGGCTGGTCTTGTCAGCTGGCTGTGTTCAAGTGTCAGCTCGGCTCCCTGGATCAGCTTGCTTTTCAATGGCACCACCTCCCCTCTAATCCCTGCCTGTCATTCCACTGCATTCACAGCCTGGGCCCTCCCCTGCACAAGCCCTCAGTGTAACAGACTTCCCAGTGTACTCACACCATCTCTCTGCCTCTCTGTCCTTCTCTTTTCCATTCAGTGCAATTCAGTTCATTTTAGCTCTATTTAAATGAGCTTAAATTGCTGCATGTTCGTATTGAAATGTATCCTACCAGCAATTTACAATCACACAGGGTAGTAGTATAAATCACAGCCTATTAAACAAAAAACAGCAATAATATTAACAAATGGATTCAACTTTCAGTAAATTTTAGTTTTTTCCACAATGTCATATTTCTCTCTGCTTTCTCATTTAACTTA
The DNA here is from genome assembly GCA_016859345.1 of Istiophorus platypterus. Classification (NCBI taxonomy): domain Eukaryota; kingdom Metazoa; phylum Chordata; class Actinopteri; order Istiophoriformes; family Istiophoridae; genus Istiophorus; species Istiophorus platypterus. Next base: position 6,362,712 of record CM029115.1, read on the forward strand.
AAAGTCCCAATTTGCTGCCTAATGTCATTTAATATCATGCCAATAAAAACCCAAAGCAGCTCTGGTTGCAGCAAAATGATATCATTTGACTACATTTCTCTCTCACTCTAGTACGGTAATGTGCATTCCTGCCTCAGTTCAGCTGCCATGACAACTCCTGGGTTTTCTCCTCATGCAGGATTGTGGGACTGGAGGGACTTTACAGAGAACGTCCTGTGCTGTAAAAGACAGCACGGACACCTCAACCGAAGGAAAAGGCTATTCAAGCGTCAGGCATGGAGGCCATTATGGAATAGGTGCAGTGATAGTTTTCTGTGCAATATAAAGTGAAATGTGCAGCATCTCATATGCTGATTTTTATGTTATGCTCACTGAGTGGAAGGTTCGGTACAGTGACAGGATGGATTTCACATGCAGGGATGTACACGGAAGTCTACGGTTTTGTATACTATAGTTTTGTGCTACATGCAAGGATTTCTTTTCTGTATGTGTACTGTGCAAGATATATTATTACCATAATATGTATGCTATGTATTATTATAGTCCCCCTGGTCTGAATGGTTCATTGCATTTGCTGTTCAAAAATGTATCTGGATGATGTGAATAAAAATCAATATAGAATTTGTACAGATTCAGCACATTTACGGGACAGAAGGATGGTTAGTTCTTTTGACTAGCTCGATCCATAGATCTATTCATTATATTTTGAAGCTTTATTTATTTATTTGTTTGTTTTTGCAAATTTTTGCATTTTAAAGGGATACAAGGCTGTTTGGTGAATGTCATTTTTTCTCCTTTTTCCACAGTTTAAGCCACATCCACGAAAAACCTTTTACAATTGTTTTTTGTATTTATAACGCTTAACTATTTTTTTGGATAAAAGTGGAATTAGTGACTGCATAAATACACAAAGTACACTGTGTAGGCCATTCTTACATCCTTTCTTCATTCTTCTTTAATTAAATGTGAAGTTGTATGTCTCTAACTTTGGGCCGAGCTGCTACCTGGTTCCATACACACCCATGGACTTGGGTATGTTTAGGCACACATCAATACAATTATTAATACAAATATTACTTATAGATATCCTTACTTATTGATTCTCTTATTGATACTGCTTTATTTAAATGGGGCTAAAATGTATAACTGAGTGCATAAGTGCTCAAAGTGACTTTATTCATTTCTTTCAATTTTTTTTTTTCAATTGATCATGGCACATTATTTTTGTTCACCAGAGGGGTAAGAAACGGAATCTTGCCTTTGTCCGAATCTGTTTAAGTTGTAAAAGTAGCACATTTATCAACACATTTCTTGTTTAAATTGGTGGTTTCTTCTCTATTCCCTCCAAGATTACCATAGGTTAAACATTACTTACAGGCCCAACAGAGCCTGTCTAAAAATATTCAAAATTGTTAAGACATTTGAATAAAAAGCACATTATACGTATGTGTCAGGTCTGTGTTGCTGGCAGTGCTGTATGCTGAATGCTCAATAAATCCATCGGTTTGTACTCCCAGCTGGTCTGGCAGCTCCATTAGCCATTTAAGGGCTTCTGCAGTGTTGGCTGATGGCTGATTCAGTCAATGTTGCTTTAGATAGCTCTGTCAGTGTGGCAAGGTGACTGTGGCTGAGAGCAGAATGAGACTGACCTTTGAACCTCCAGCTACTCAGCTGTGATAAAATGCTGACACAATGGACTTCCACACCCCCTGAGTATCTCTCTTTCTCCCTCTGCCTTCCTCTCGTCCTGTCTCTCTCTCTCTCTCTCTCTGTCTTCTGTGGTCCAACCCTATGTATTATCAGCTCACTTTAACAGCCAGCTAATCAAATCACACATCGTAAATACACCATATCAGACTTCTGTGCTTCTCTTTGTGTGTGTGTGTGTTCGTATGTGTGTGTCTGAGTGTGTGCGTGCATGTATATCTTTGAAACAAACCCCATAGAGTTGGAGATATACCTACTGTTGCAGTGACATTAGGCGGTGAATTGAAACTTTGCGGGTGTGTCCATATGTGCTCACAACCTGTGAATATTTGCGGCTTGTGCCCTGCGATTTGAATAAGGCAAGTAGAGATTCTTGGCGGGGCGATTTCTCTGTGATTAACAGCAGTGCAGATGGATTACAGCTGCCTTTTACTGAGGGCATTAACTCTTAATATTTACAATGAGTCCAAAGTGGGGCACTTGGCAGCTAGAAACAAATCTGAAACCCAAAGCCTTTCTAAGGACATAGGTCGCACCCTGGCCTGCTCTCCAGCATTTTAAACAAATACTGTACTAAGTGGTCGTGGAAGATTACAATGATCAGGTGCTTTGTTTTTAGCTGTCTGGATACAAAGCTTAGTTTTAAGCAACAGCAGCAACAAGGAAAGTAGGAGATAGAAGGTGCTATTGCTATTTAAATACCTAATTAGAATTAAATTGTATATATAAGAATGAAAAAGGGCAAACATATGTATCAAAGAGAAAATAATAAATAGTGTATTTTGCTCTTAAAAAAGAAGCTGAAGAGATATAATAAAGTAAACATTGCGTCCCTCAGCTCATCATTCATTTTTATCCCCATTTTCCTCTCTAAAGATTGACATACTGCGTAGCCTTATGACAAGATATCTGGGCCATGTTACAGTACATAAAATGTGAAACAGACCTCTGCAGCGATTCGTTGGAAAACACAGTTGGAATCAACACACTGATTATATTTTGTAGCTTCTCATCAAAGAGTTACCGGATTCGGAGTGTGTAAAGTCATTAAATCAAGCACCAATCTCTTCAGGTTGGCATTGTCTATAGCTGCGTTCAAAAAGCAGATCTGTTTAATCGCTGCCTAATTGCTGAGTTCACAACGTGGAACTTTGTTTTTAGTGGCAGAACAAATTCATCCAAGTTATGAGGAAAAAAGATCTAAACTGTAGGTTTGGCCTTCTGCAGAATGCAGTCTAGAAGTTAACAAGACTAAAACATGACATATATAAGCACAGCAGTGCTATGAGCTAAATGCTAACATGCACATGCTAATGTGCTCACAGTGACAATGTTAACATGCTGATTTTAAGCAGTTATAATTATCTTAGTGCGTTAGCATGCTAAAATTTGCTGATGAGCACCAAACACAAACAACTGAGGCTGATGGAAACATTAGTTTTCAGATGTTTGTCCTGAACTAAATAAGTGAAAAAAATTGCATCTCTGACGGGATGATAGAGCTCAAGAAAATGACCACCATTTATCTTGAGGGGGAAAATGTATGAGAATTTCATGGCTCTATATCCAAATAGATGTTGGGATGTATCAGTCTAGATCCAAGTGGTGGACTGACCAGCTGAACAAAGGACTGGCACTGTTATCCCTAGTTAAAAATATGACACTTTATCTGCCCTCTGCTAATGAACAAGGTAACCAAAAGCTCGGATTCGCCAAGGAGACAAGTAGTACCATTGCTCTGGGTATGCTCACTCCCATTTGACTTCTAATTCCTTTGGGTGTGAAATACATTTTATAGCGACTCTGGCATCTGAAACATTTTAACATGAAATAAAATTCTAAGCGAATTGATCCTGGAGGAGTTTTTATTTAATGTATTCCTGTCACTACACATCATGCAGTTTGCTGCTATGGTTTAGTAACACCCCAATGTGGGCTTTTTTATGCCACAATATATAGAAATATAGCAGAAATGACCACAGACCCAAATACCCTTATTTCATCTTGTAATACACAGCATCCCAAAGTACACAGTACTGAGCACTGCTGGTGATGAAAAATAGCACCCTGTGGGCGTATTACGGCCACACTGGGCCCATTGTGTATGAGCTGTATAAAACGTCAGCTCGAGATCCATTAAAAATGCAGCCTGGCCGGCTGACCAACCTGCTCTTAATTCACTGCGAAAAAAGAACATGTCCTTAAACGTGCAGTGCTAAGGCACGCATCTCGTGCTTTCTCACTCTCAATCAATGTTAAATCAGTCAGGAAAATACAGGGAAAGGCTTCCTACTGACATCTCAGTAGCGCTTCATCTTTCCTGCCTTTGGACGGTAAAACTGGTGTTATGACAGGCGTGCACAGTGCTGTGGCCATGTGATCTCCAGTGACACCTGGTGCTGTCAACCGTGCTCACAGAACATGTACCTGCTGAAATGAGAAGAGAGAGGAATTATTAAGTGCAAATCTTGGTTTGGTGGTCCTGCTGGGAGCTGCGCAAATCAGGGTAAATGATGAGTTTAGCAATATGCACAGTGAAATTGGGTTGGGAGGAGGGTTGGGTAATGGCATGCAGTCATGGAAGGGTGGAGGGGTTAAGCTGGGGGATGCAGTACATCTGTTAGTATCGCAATTGATTATTAGTAGGCTGGTTTAAAATTTAATGCGTCTCTATTGCTATCAAATGACTTCACCTGTAAAGGCTGAGTGCACATGGGAAATATGATGCATCATGTATGTTTTCTATGAAATAGGTAAGTACGTGGACCATAAAATCAACTCTCTCATGCTTTTGTTTTATTTGAAGAGGAGTATTTATCATAATGTAGGTGTGTCACTGTATATGCATGTGCCATGTGCATGTGCCACATGCATTTTGCTCATTCCTGAATATACAGTGTGTGTGTAAAGGGAGTGGGAGTATGTGTGCAGTGTAAAAGAGAAATAGAGTGGAACAAACAACATGACATGGTTGGTCAAGACAATGGAGGTGCTTTTTCTAATGTATTGTATTCCTATAAGACATGCAGGCAGGCAGGCACCCCCCCCACACACACACACAGATTAAAAACAAGAACACTATGCAGATTATTTATCTTTTATTTGACGTATCCTTTCCTTAACCTGCATGTTTAATTGCAACAAATACATTTCAATGCGACAATTTAAATTCCAAGGAGGCAGCAGATAAAATGTTTCACATTAAACCGTGACATGTAAATCATTTCCGGACAGTATATTAGGCTTTATGGACAATAAAGCCATCATTCCAGCCCAAAATTTATGAACTGTCAAAGAATATTAGCCCTAAAGCGAATGAAGCCTTCTTAATGGCAGTCAGAAAAACTGAGTGAGAGTGGGCTAGAGTTTTTTTGGTTCAAGATAAGCCTTTAGAGTGTCTGAGAAAGACCTCTTCCTTATCTTCTTTTATTCATACACTGCTGTATATGCTCTGCTCTTCACAAGAGACAAGCTGAGACTGTGCAGAGAAATGGGTCACTTTGAGATGCCACTTGTGAGACAGGGAAGAGAAACTGAGGAGTTCAGGAGTTCTTTGTTCTCTGCCAGTTTTCTGACGGACATTTTTCCCTTTCTATTTCTTATCAACCCAGCGAATTTTGTGGCATGTCTGTTAATCAGAGACGGAGTTAAACACACTCACACCCTGAGATCATTTTTTCTCGGAGGTTATCTCATGACCTCGGGTCATGTGAGGGTATGCTTGTTGGACTGCTTTACAGGACAAAGGGAGGGCACAGCACAGAGGCATCTGTGGCTTCTGCCTTTGAGTTTCCGTCAGTGGAACAGCAAAAATTGGAAGGAGTGAAAGCCTCTAATTCAGCACACCACTGTAGATAGTTATAGAGTCCTCTGCCCAGTAATCAGCTGGAGAGCTCCAGGCTGCAGAGTCCTGGCACTCTGAGTCCACAGATGAAAGAGAAAGCTATGAGGAGTCTTCCTCAGCTCAGTCAGAGCAGAGTGGTGATGATAGCAATAATGATAATGATTGAGATTGTTAATCACAGCACTCCAAGAGCACAGGCGAAAGCGAGGAGTTTAGCACATCTATTATTCTTGGAGATCAGACCAGAAGCTCTGTCCCTTCTCCCTCAGCCACTGTTTCTCAGTCAAACACAGTTGTGTCTTTATGTGTCTCTATGTGTCTTTTTAAAAGGGACAAACCAGACTGCTAGAGGGCTGCAAGCAAGGTTATTATTTCGGTCATATATGCATATTGTAACCACAAGACTAATGGCTTGAAGTGGATAAACTATCATCTTTGTAATATAGCATTCATAAGCAACAGCTGAGAATGAAGTTTAGAGCTAAACTCCAGAATGAAGTTTAGTTTAAGGGGCAGTTGTAAACTGTTGTTGTCCAGCACTGAATCTGTTGAGATTAAACAGGATGTTATCTCTTTAGTCGGAATTTCTGGTAATAAAGGAAGCTGTTATAAATAAGCACTGGGACTTAATTATGTTTCTCTAATAATGAACTGAATATGAAGTGTTATGAAGTGTAGAGAAAATAAAAATTAACAGCCAAGTGAGTCCATATAGTCAGGGCGATGACACAAACCCAACTACAGTAGACGAGGTGAAAAGTTCTGTACCACAAAATCAATTCAGTGTGAGCAGTGTTATATCAATACTGTGGAAACCAGTAACATAACAGCATCTTTATGCATATGCCAAATGACAAACAAACACGTGAAATTAATTCACAATCAGTAATGCAAATAAGAGTGAAAAAAACAAGAAAACAATGACAACCGCATGGGCACACTTGCAGTTGTCATGAAATGTTAAAAAGATACAAAAGTGAGGTCCTGCTGTCTTAGTGGCGACCACTGCTACAGGGACTTGTAGACAGGTGAGCATGGTGTGATGTGGTGAGCAGCAATGTTCAAGCACGACTACTTCTCCAGATGAGGCGATGGCTGAGTCAGGAGCCAGAGTTGAGGAGTGGATGATATTTGAAATCGCAATTGAGATGTGAAAATGATTACATGAATATTGAACTGTGAAGTGTCTCGCTGAAGTTGTCACAAAGCCTTTATCTCCTCTGTATGACAGTAATGTTATTTTTTGTACTCCTGCCTCAATTAAAGTTCCCTTCAGCTACATGTTGTGCAACACGCAGTTGTGAGTATATCTAGAACAAACAGACAGGAGAATGTGAGAGTGTTTTTAGTGCCCCTCTAATGGTTTTACAGTTACTTTTACAACTGTATTTTTAAGCTTAACAAGGACCTTAATGATCTGACACATACCATAACTAAATTTCATTCATTTTTATCACCGTAATGCACTTTGATACATTTTATACTTTTTCTATACCGCTTTTCATTTTTTCCTACAGTTTTCCAGTTACCACCAGATATGGTGTTTCATTGTTGTAGTGTTTTTTTGTAAAGGACTTTTTTTACAAATTGCTCTGAAGTGAAACAAAATATATCTACCAGTCACTTTATTAAGACAGAAAAATATTTTATTTAGTACATAGTCCTAATGAGAATCAGTAACAACTTGTATCAGATAGGAGAAAAAATGAAGAAAGAAAAAGAAAAGCCCTACATTAGCTTGAACCTGAATGACATCCTGCCTCTGGAACTGTTACGGTTTTTTGAACCGTATTTTAAGTATTAGTTGATAGTCTCTGTTATCTTAATAAAAGGCTGAAGATTTCCATCCGTTTTAAACCAAATAAATTATATTAAACAAAAAAATATTGGTTAGAATCCTCCAGTCTGGCTTCAAAATTTGAAACGAGATGAGTGAGAACAATAATGTTTCAGTCTTTTCTCAACAACTACTATTCAGTTGTCCTTGATCAGGCAAGCCCATCAGCACGATGGCCCTCCAAGCCCTCAGGCAGCAATTGTGTATACAGATAGAAGCCTTTTTTCCTCAGAAAGATCGCAGAAAACAGGATGGTTGACCTCCCCGATCTCTTCAGAGAAAACGAGCGACAGAAGAACAATTAAGTGCTGCAGGGATTGTTCGCAGACACTCCAGTTGTAGTGTCTTGGCTTTAGAATAGCAATTTGCAAATTCTGTTTGAGTGTCCAACGAACAAATGGTAACTCCACATGTAGATCATTCAAGCACGTATGGAGTATGACTTTTTGAGGTTTAATAGTCTCTCTTTAACTTAAAGATCTTTAATCTGTTTTGCTAGGATCCATTGTTCTCCTCTTTATAAACATAATTAAGGCACCTTTCAAAACTGCAGAAGCCAAGATATGTCACAGTCACACAGATTCTCTCAACTGTTATCTCCCAATCACAGTTTTAATCATCTTGTTATCTCCCGATAACAAGGTCTTTCCTTGTGACCCCATGATAATTATCCTGTCACTCTGAGATAAAAAACTTTGTTTTCTTGTAAAAAGGGTGCTACTTCACAAAAAAACAAAACAAAACGGAATTTAGCTTTAAGGCTTCCAGAGATGCATCTGAGAGATGACTGCTGACATGAAGTGCTGCAAGTGGTGCAGGACTTCGGTTAACATTGCATATGATGATCTAAAAATTACGACGTTATAATCAAGTTTTAGCCTTGCTGTATTTTACAGGAAAAGCACTAATTGAAATTGTGAATCATCTCCAAACAACAAAAACCAAAAAAAAAATCAAGATTTTCTTTCCTTTTTTTTAGTGTTAAAATGTTTAATGTTCTACACACAAATTTGCAACTTTACTAGTCACTCAAAATATCTTTTTAATATTTGTTTAAAAATGAGAATACTGGGCTACTAAGCAACGATGTCACCTTTTGCATATTTGATATTGCATCAACAATGAGTCACTAGCTGAGAGCAGCTTTCTGCTCGTGATTCTGTGTTGACACAACTGTTTGCATATTTGATTTGTTGGTCGACTAGTTGATACTTCATTAATATTCATTGCAAAGTGTTGCTCTGTTTCAGTTTGAGCAGGGACAGAACCTTTCCTTGTCTCCCTACTGTGCAAACAGCTCATGGCAAATGACTCCTAAAATGCGGATATGGCTGCTCTGGCTGTGAAGCCAAACCATCGCTCTGCCTTTCGCCATAGCCTTCCTGAAGGCTGTCGCCCTCAGATAGGCTGCTCTTCCGAAGGGCCCCATGTACTAGCTGCTGAGGCTGCAACAATCAAGCAGCAGGCCCCCGCCAGCAGCAGCCAGCAGTCATTATCTCAATGCATTGTATGATCATGTCTGTGAAGAGAGAAAGAGGGTGTGTGTGTGTTTTGGTGTGTACTTATCCCTTAGTGAGTTTGTGCTCCTAAATATATGCTGGCATGTGTGTGTGTGTGTGTGTGTGTGTGTGTGTGTGTGTGTGTGTGTGTGTGTGTGTGTGTGTGTTTGTGGGAGACTGTCCTTGCTTTTGCTGAAGTGGCTGTATTCATGTTTGTGTGTGTTCATGCAGCTGACCATTGTGTCTCCTCCTTACAATAGACTACCCCCAGTGCTCTTTGCCTCCTATAGAAAAGGCCAAAGTGATCACTTAAAGCTGTCTTGCTAGTGCACAGGAACTTGATTAATGGTGTTTGGATGGACTGCCTTGGTAGGTTCACTCCACTAATAATAAAGCAGAGGAGTGTTTATTAAGCAAACTAGAAGGAAATACAAGTCTAATGGTCACACTTGCAGGTTCATAAACGCGACAGTAGGTCCTTTTGTGTTAATCCAGAGCAAAAACCAAAAATACTGATTTAATGTGCATCTTTAAGAATGCTTGCAGGTTTCAAGTTACCTCACTGAAGTATATTTCCATTTTAATTTTAAATTTCAAGGGTCCCTCAGCAACCTTGGGAGGGATACCTCTGCAGAAAAGTCCTCCAAATCTAAACAGTATTTCATGTCTGATTTTGGACTCTCCAATGTGAAACAGGGCCTAGTGCAGCTACACAACATGTTATGGTCTAATTAATGTGAGACAGAAAAATCAAAAAACAAACAAACATATGCTATAGGCATTGTTTATCCCATTGCTTCATGAGGTTATTCTAGATACATCTTGAGTTGTAAGCAATGAACTTCAAATTCCAAACCCATGTTGATAGACCTCATAATTCTGTAGGTCTGAAGCTTTGACTGTGGCCATTTCTTTTTTACAGCAATAATGTCAGTTCAGGACTTAGGCAACAGAGTTGTTCTGTGACAAATCAGAGAGAATCTAGGAAAGTGTTTGCGCACTGTCTCAGATTTTGCCAAAAGTTTGCTTATAAAATGTTTGGGTCCCAAAACCAAGGCCTGTAAAATATTTTTGTTCAGTTTCAATGTTTATGTTATTTCATTTCTTTTTTATTGCTCAATAAAAAGTTCAACTAACCTTCTTGAAAATGATGTGCAATGTAACAAATTATTTACTAGAGATTACATATGATGACAACTATTATCCACTAACCATATAACTTTAACAGGGCTAAATTGAGCACATGCTTGGTGTTAATAACGTGTACTGACATATATCAGGATTTATACTGATACATGTTATCAAACCATATATCAATGGTTTCACTGTGTGGACACCCACTGGATCTTGGGAAGGTCATTTAGGATACAATTTATTGCTCCTCATAGCCTTCCAGAGGTTGTATCATAATAATTATCTTATATTCAATATCCAGGACCTCACAGGAGACACAGTTTCTATCTTTAATGCCCTTTATTGTATACTGAAAAAAAATATCCTGTATTTTTTACAATTCCTATGACAAAGGAATTAAAAAATCATGGATATTATGAGGCAAAAAAATACAATCCTGCACCGGGCTTTTTTCTGTCATAGGTAAAATATCTCTCAATCTGTTGCTATTGAAGGAAAAATGGAGGGACATTAGCACGTTGTATCCTTAATAACCATGTACACGTTAAATTCGATGTACATTTTTATGGTCCTATAGGCTACCCCCCCTACCATTCTGGTCCTATGAAAATGGTCCAAATGTGTTACCATGCCTTGTTTCATTCATTACATCTCCATGTCCATTGGTGATTAATATCATATTGGTGTAAAAATGTGGGTTTGTAGTACCCTCAATATCCCTCTCCTTTAGGAATTTTGCACCTTTTCCAAACCTATGGACTTGTAAAAATAAAATGGCATGCAGTAGAGAGAAGGCTTTTAATGGTTTCAGCATACAGAAAATACCCTACACAGTTTCCTGTGTCTAGGAACAATGCTTGCCACGGTATTAATGCCCAAACATGGCTTCCCAGATAAGGCATTTTCAAGGCTATACAAATAAAATGAGATCAAGGTCTGAAATTAAAAAAAAGAAAATATGGGATTTGAACAGAAATATTTTACACACCATCGTTTTGGGACCTGTTCGTGATATAGACAAGATTTAATCAAAATCTGACACAGCCGAAACAACCTTATCTGATTTGACACAGAATGACCCAATAATTTATAATATTTGCAAGTTTACTGTCAAGAAGCTATGGGGTCTAGTGTTCTTTTTCTTTGTAGATAAAATACAGTTCACAGTAGCCTTCATAAGGAAAGCTTTTGTAGTGTTGTGTAGTGTGTAACTGTATGCACTGTATGGCACAAACACAGATAGAGTTGGGAGTTAAAGCTCTCTAAGACATCTGACCCTGTCGATCGGGCTCCCTGAGTCTGAATGTTTGCACACTTGTAATTGCATTTGCACAAATAAAACATGAGGACCAAGGCCCCCTTTGCATGTGCTGCTGAATCCCAGTCATGCATAAATGGGAAGTGCCTTCAAAGAATCTTAACTGTCATGAATCAATATAATGGCGACAGTACTTAGTTATTTGTTGAGTCTGGAATAAATTATGTTTGGATGTAAGAGCAGACCAGAGCTCAATAAAGTTTGATGAACATCCAAAAGTGTGTAAATTTCCCTTTACATTATTATTTACACCCAAATGTGTTTGGATTATGAATGAGCCTCAGTGTATGCACTTGAACGCTTAAGACAAAATCCTGATCAAAATGCTATATACATTTATTTGTCAGAAACCATTATACGACTGCAAACTGCTTAATGAAAGCCAGTGGAAGTGCCTATTTGCCAGAGTGGCTTTGCTTGATGTTGCTTGAAACACTAATCAAAGTATTTTATTTGATTATATTTCATGTGATGTTTATTAAACTACGAGACATTAAATCTTATTCTGATTATATCAATCATCTCATCATTTCATCTTTCTCTTTAGTCAACTTTGGTTAGGTTTGACAATTGCTTCTATTACTTGGTTTATATGTTGCCTCGTGCCAACAAGCATGCACAGTAAGGAGTGCTACTTTTTATTATAACATTAAAAAGGTTTTTAAAAGGCCACGTAAAACCCCAAAACAAATTTCTTTCCCCATTTCTTTCATACTGCTGCTAAATTAGAACATTAGTATTTATAATTTGCCGTTCATAGTTTCCTTGCGTGGTATGCAATGTCTGGTTCTCTATAATTATGTCATATGACAGCAAAGCTTGAGGTGAATATGTCACCAAGATAAATTCCTAGTCACACACTACGATTCAAAATTGAAATAAACTGACTGTAATTTCAGACACAGTGTCTGGCTTGTCAAGAATATGGAAAATGTTCATTATTTCATCAACAACCACAATGTGGTTGTGTGAATTACTCTTTTCACACACTGTCCCCTGAGTTGTGAAACATTTTTTTTAATGGCAGGTTCTTGGCTCTTGATACCTGTTCTACAAGTGGCGTACAATGCCAGTTGTGACAACAATGGTGATACAGAGTTATTCCAGGACATTGAGAATATGTCGGCCTATTACACCGTGGAGCAATAGGCCGACTGCTCCACTCATATCCTTTCACTTCCATTATTTTCTGGTGATAAATGACTGTTGCAGCTGCCCCTGATAAGAGTCTTCCCCGCCTATTCATCAGCTTTCAATTCAAGGCTTTACGACTGGAGCATAGAGAGATCTACAGTAGTAGCTCAGAGTTAGTGACTCATGGTTCATTCTAAGGGAATGAGCTACCTTCTTTAACAGGTTGTTGATACACACCAGGAGCATGTAACCAGATGTACACACGCTCATAGATATACCTATGCATTCAGTCATTGCCATATCACTTTATTATCTTTCTTTTCAGATTTGACATGTTAAAAAAAAATCACAGCACTCAGTCCTCAAAGTACCTTTTACTTGTTGCCTTGAATGTTGCATGAACTGATTGTTAGAGTATTTAAGTAGGTTTTCTTTTAGTATTCTTAACAGCAGGGCTCTGTGACTGGAAAACCTTAGGCCTAGACTGAAATATCTCAACAACTATTTCATGCATTGCCTTGACGTTTTATACAGACATTCAAGGTCCCATGGCTTTGGTAATCCTGTTAGCTTTCCTCTTGCATGAGCAGCGGGTTGACATTTGTGGTTCAAGATGAAATATCCTGACAACAATTGAAGTTCAAATTCACAACAAACATTCATGGTCCCCAGAGGATTAATTATAATTCTTTGAATGAATTATGTTATTTTCAAATCAAGTTTTCTATTGTGCTTTGCAGTAACTTATTCAATGTAATGTCTTGACTTTTATCTACAACCTATAATAAAGTTTTTGATTGATTTGATTGAATTCTTCTATTTCTCCTTTGAAGATCCTTTGTTCTGATTTGATTTTCTTTTTCTTAGAAAAACTATTACTAGGCCATGAAATTTTTTACAGATTTTTAAGGTTATTAGAGGATGAATTGAAATGACTTTAGCTATCCTCTTATATTTTTTCCTAACTTTCACTTAATCATAAAATAATGACATCTAATAGATTGTTTAGCACAAAATTTTGTTCAGACATTCATGGTCCCTGAAGGTTGAATTCTAATGACTTCCTCATCTTTTCTTCTATTTTCACCATGAGGTTGATGTCTTTAGTAAAATACGGGAGATGTGGAATTTGGTACAGAAAGTATCTAGTCCCTCCTTGAGGTGAAAGTTTTAATTTATCTAGTGCATTGAGTTAGGTTTTTCTTGAAAATTTGAGTGTGCTAAATTAAAATGGTGAACCAATGTTAGCATTCAAACTGAAGATGTCCTGGTTACATGACCTTAGTCCAATCAGTCACTGGGCCATCTCATGAGTTTAAAGTCTATTTTCCCTCCAGAAGTCATAAAGGGTTATATAAATCTCAGTACAGGTCCTTTTTTCCCCAAGTTGAATCCGATAGGAAGGATACCATCCAGGCTTTTAAGCACTCCTGGCTCTCACTTTCACACTCTCCAAGAGAACCTTTTAATGTATGAAAACCTGAACTGTAAGGGGAACAGAGCCTTCCTCATGTCATGACTCCAAATGCAAATAAACATATAGTGAAGTACATTGTAGGGGTGGTAAGCGTGGGGGTTGGGCAAGTGATTTTAGCTTGGCTTGCTTCCAGAGGCGCAGCCAAGAAGCAAACTCCTCGCAGCCTGACTCACTGGTAATCCAGGATGGAAGGCATGTCAGTGACAGTCTGTATCTGTGCTGTCACATCCCATTGCTCAGACAATGCATCACTCCATTCATAGCACAACCAGGCTTTAATGTGCCTGGATATGCCCAGTGACACTGCTCTGTTGTAAAATGGTAAGTGGGTGGATTTTGCTGACTCTTAATCTGTATATCTACATGATTCCCTTCTCTGTGATCAAACTTGCAAACTTCAAATATGAGCTGCGGGGCCCATAAGTGTGTTTGGCAAGGGAAGGGCTTGGATTTATGAAGCATAATTACCATTAATAACCTTAGGGCTTGCAAGGTTTCTTTTCAACACTGCTTATGTAAATATTATCTTAAGGCGCTCGGTAAATTAAACAGTTCCACTCACTGGCATAGTCTCGTGCAGATGTGTGAAGGAGGAAAAGCTCACAGGAGACAGATTACTGTACAAAAGTGAGCCGTGTTTGCTGTGGACAGAATGAAAAGCTAATCTTTTGTTTTAGTGGATGAGACAGCGCCGATGCCTGTACAGACTGGATGGCCTATATTTTAAGGCTAAAAAATAATGAACTTCAAGTAATGATTTTCTCCCAAAGCATATATGCATCATTTTCAAAATTAAGTCTTCCTGTGCAGCGCAAAAACAAAAGAGGTATTTGTGGCTTTCTGCTTTGGCCCTGTTCATGTGAAGTCATCTGCTTGTTATTTGTAGAGCCCACACAAGATATAAATTATAGCATTTCTAAATTTCTAAACCCACTGAACAATGATGTGAATGCCTCTTTTCCCCTGAGTTATGCAAATCATTTCACTGCACAAGGTGGGGTTTCTAGTTCATAGTCAGTGTTTAGAGCCAACCTTGCCTTCTGATAATAAAAATGTAATTTACTGTATGGATGAAACATTCAGGAAGGATCATTATTTTTTTAAAACAGAATATGTAGTCTCAGTGTGCTGTCTGGCATTTGGCCAGACAAGATCAATAGCCTTGCTGTTACTCTAATTCTGACTCAAGCATCTGGGATGTATGAAGACTGAATTAATGGGCACTACATGCAACACTCTCCCCCCTGCCCACCATTGATTTGAGCTCATCAAAACCTCATTGTGAGAAACCGTGGTTAGCCTCAAATGATCTCAACTGGCTTCAGTCAATTAGGCTGTGAATAAGCCTTCCTGTGGCTGACTCTTCTTCTTGTTAAGATGACAGTGATGACAGGGGACATCGAATAAAGGATACTGATGAAAACTATGTTGATTAATATGTTAACAGCGGGCTGTGTAAATGATAAATTACGCAGTGCTGTTGATGGTCCTGTGGGCCTTTGTCTATTGTGAGAAAATGAAAGTGGAAGTGGAATTTGATTTGATTTTATATCAGCACAGCAAAAGCTGCTACACATGATAATAGCCCAGATTTAATTATATTTAAGAACTGATTTTCCATTATTACTGCAATTATTCTCAGCCTGTCCAAGTAGAGATGCTGCCATCTTTTTTCGAAATAACCTTCTTTGGGCAGCATAACAAGACCAAGAATAAAGCTGCCAGCAGAAGTGTGGGGGCCAACCAGTCTAGCAGGGCATAGTTGCCATGGAAACTTATTGTCATTATGACAGGAGTACTGCTGTAAGCACTCTCAGTAAGTTTCATGAAAGTTGAGAGAAAATACGCGGAGATATGACCTCCCTTCCTGTCCGGCAGCTTTGCCACCGATTTTGATTGGCTGTGACTGATGAACACTTTCCAAAATCAAAAAGCCATATGAAAAGCCTTGTGAAGCTTGGTCTGAAAATCATCATCTGCCATTTTTGGTGAATATTGGACATAATTTGTTGCCTGTGAAAAATTGCCAAATTTCGATAAAATCCATTATGGTGGCTGCAGCAATTATGATATGACAAATTGCCACATCTCAGCCTTGGGTCCTACCACATTATTACTGGACATAATAATAACTTTATTTTTTGTTGCCAAGCCAAATATATCAACACGTCCTAGCAGAAATATACTTTTGCTTATTGCAGTGGCCCCCTAATGGTCAAATGATGCGACATTTTTGTGCTCCCTAAAAATGTCATCCCAAGTCCATAAACCAGGATTGGTTTTTATACACTAAAGCAGTGCTCAGAAATTACTTCAGGTCTTGTTGTACGGCTGTGACACCACTTTGGATTGGTTGTGACAGGCTAACAGTTTCAGAAACAAAAAGTCCATATGATAACCTTTGTGAGGCTTGGTCTAAAGAACCTCTGTACCAATTTTGGTTAAGATTTGACAAAATTTTTGGCCTTCGAAAACCTTTTAGACTTTTCCATAAAATTCAATAAGGCAGATCATGCTGTTGAACTCGGCTTGATCCAAGGAATCCAGTGGTACCTGATTTTCTCATAATTTCTGAACATGCTGCTTTGAACCATTGGTTACTCTAGAGAGTTGGAGGTGCAGACATGAAACTTGATGTAAAGAATCAGGGGACTGTCCCCAGTCAGTCTGCAAAATTTCCCAACCTTTTACCATACAGCTCTAGAGGCTGCCGTAGACTCCTATAGCAGATGGAGAAGATGAATGAAAAAAGGCAGAAACATATAGAGTGCCTACAGAACTTTGCTGCTTGGGCCCCTATTACAACAACTCTGAGTATAATGAAAAACAATTCAAAAACACCATTAAAGAGTCTCTCAATTGACCATGAAGTTGTATAAACTCTTCTCTGTGACAGTTTCAACAAAAATTGAGCATTATAACCGAAACGAAGGTAGTGTTTATTGATTTACCGGACTGTTGTTTTAGACTTCATTAGGTTTATTTTGGGTACCTAATAAGCTGCCCACTGTGTATAATAGTAGTCCGACATAGGAGAAGTAGACAAAGAAGGGCAAAGGAAACCAGAAATGACGTCAAATCGCAAACCTATTTTTTGCTTTGCTGAATATTGTAACTGACATACATTATCTGACCCTTTTATAGATGGCTTCATGAAAGCTCTTGTTTTAAGACTCCATGTTTACACAGAGCCTGGTGGGTTTCATGGGTATTATTTTTGATCATTGCTCATATATTTGATGCTCTAATAAAAGAGACACTCAAGCGTGCTCACTCAATGCATGCTATGAATCTGAGATAACTCCAGCTGAGTTAACTCTGATTACATAATGAGGATTATTTTCTCATCATTGATAAACCTCCCTCAGATCATCCACAAAAGACTTATTATTGTTTTCACTATAATGAGTAAAACTGACCTTTAAATGTAAAATCAAGGGAGTTACCCTTTTAGTAATTTGTATGCAAAAATTATGAGGAACAATCTGTTTTCTGTAAAAACATATGGGACCTCAAACATAAGAGTTACCATACACCTGTTTTTATGCAGATTTTTAAACGATCACTAAAGATTCCGCTCCACTGAAGAGATGAAGAAGAGGAAAACATTAGATCTGCATGGAGCCATGAGAAGACTATAACCTTCTTCCAATTAATACATGAAACAAACACAAATGCCATAATATCATCATGTTTTCTCTATTGTTTACCACCATCTGAGATTCGACTGGAGTTCCTGTACTCTGCCAAGTCATTCCACCTTCTTCTTATGTGATGAGTTAATGGCATCTGACTGGTAAAGTATTGCCACCAGATGTTTACTTGACAAACACCTCATATTTGTGTAACATGAGTGGATGGAAAAATGCCTTCATTTTCTTTAGCTTTTTCTTTTGGTTAAAAATTGTGCTACGTTTGGATGGAACCCTTGCTATTGTATTTCACAGCTAAAATCCCAGTCCAAGTATCCCATTTGGATTGTTCATGACTTGTTCATTAAGCTCAATGTTTCACGGTGGCATCTGGCTCCTATCAGGAAAAGCTGTAGAGAAAATAATAAACACAAATTAATGAAAAAAACAGAACATTCAATGTGGCATCAAAACCATACAAGGATTCTGTCAAGGACAGATGGAATGAATACACGTAAATTAATGCATTAATCTGCCGGAATTAATTCACCAATTTTGGCACACCTCTGAACTACACTACACTACACCCTGGGTGCGTCTAGGTAATTGACTGGACGAGCCACAACAGCATGTAACAGTTCCTACTGCTGCAATAACAATATTAATTCAAGCATATAATGATTAGTGATAATTGATGTTTGGCAAAAACATATGTGATGACTTATGATGGATTAAAAAAAAAAAAAGATTTCCCTACTCCATGTCAACCCTTAAAGAATTTCTGTTATATCCAAATTGTGTGTGGTCAAATTCCAAATTGTACCCTTGTTTTAAAAGCAACATCATCAGTGACAGAGCAAGAAGCTAAACAAGGGAAGAAACATAAAGGCATTCCGGAGATTGTCCAGGGAAAGCACTCCCTTCCCTCTCCAGCAAGGATACAGCCAGATTGGTCTCCAAACAAAATAACTAACCAGCCAGCCAGTAGTTGTTAATTTCCTCTTTGCCTCAATTGACTCAATAAGCTTTTTTCCCCCTTTGTAGACAGCAGCAGCTAATCTACAGGTGAAAGCAGCAAGAAACGAGAGGAGGAAATAGAGAGACGAAGAAAAGAAAGCGATAAAGTGCCAGCGGGCGAAAAGCAATTGAAGACTTGACATCCAGAAAACCCTGGAGGAAGTTAATCTAAACTGCCGTGGGAGTTTTTCATTAACTTAGCAATCTGTTCCTGTGGTGAAGATGTAAGCTAAGTTATATTTTATAACTGTGAGCTCTGAGAACTCTGAGTCACAGGGAGAATAAATATGGGAACATTTCACTGCACTGCCAGCTCACCTAAACTGTGACATCCTGCTCATTTAAAGAAATATACAGCAGGATTCCAGAGACAGGTTCTGGTTAAATTATTTTATCTGTCCCACTGTTTTTCTAAGTAAGTCTAACAAATGTAAACAAACGTAAAGGAAGGCAGAAAATACTTGGGCCTTGATCAGTCTTGACATAATCTGAAAAATCATCTCCTCCACCACTTCTCTATCACTCAGGACATGACAGTTACATGTTCTGAGAATCAGCCTGCTCTAATGCTCCTCCCCCTTGCTTGCTTCAGTGTGGTTCAGAGGTTTGTGCTAACTCCAGCACCAGGCTCATTGTGCAGCACAAGCATTTACCAAACGCCTCAAGTAAATTGCAAGCCTGTGTGTTGCTAAATGCCACATTCCCAGCATCCTGCCAGGTGAGGCAATCACACATACAGGCTCCAAACTGGAAATCCTTCCACAGTAGTGATCCGGGTCGAAACCTGCCCTACATTGTCATTATGACTTGCTCCCATTTAATGTCCCAAGCCTGACTCATAATACGTAGCCTGTTGTCTGTGGAGGGAAGCGTAAGCCCTCATGATAGCAGAGCTGGTGTTGGCCCAGTGCAGAATTATAATCAGCTCTTTCTGACAGAAAAGTCATCCTGCACTGTGGTATACTCCTGATCCTTGGCAACTTTTAATTAGTGTTTGTCCTTCAAGCCTGTGTTCCTCGCAGCTATTAAGGCCCCTAAGCCCTTTGCAAATTAATTATAAAAGGCTAGGCAATCATAGTAATTCAATTTGGCCCTGGGCATCAGGCCTGGTCTTTGACCTAACTCCAGTGTGCTTTTCTGCTGGGACAAACGGTGTCATGGGGTGAGCCAGGGCCTAATGTATTTGGAAATGAAAAATCTGTCTCCTTATGTTCTGAACTATAGCTACTTTTACTCTTACATTTAACTGCAATTTTAGCCATATGCCTGATGTGCTCATCCCTTTCTGTTATTGATTGTATTTGCTTGTGGATGTAGTAGAAATGCAGTCTTAAACAGCTGTCAAATTTTTTATTTATTTTTAAATTATAATGAATATTATTTATTACATTTATTACTCTATTTTTTTTGGCTCTTGAATTGTAGGGCTGACGATATGCTCTGTTTGTTATTGTCAACAAATCTCATTACAAAGCCTAAAAGCCAACATTGAATACATTTTACTAAGTATGGCCTGTGTAGCCAAAGCTTGATGAGAGATGTTCTAGTTCTGGCCAAAAACAAATGAAATAATCTTTTTTACCAGTATATTTGCAAGTTCAGTACAATTTGATTCGATACTAGTGTGTACTGTCACCAAGACATAGCCATAGGCCCGCACTCTAAGTCTAACTGTGACTAAAGCTTTCACCGTCTCTCACTAACTTGCCTTTTAGACGTTACTATCTGCTATTCATATACAGTAAATGAAAGCATTACAACCTTAAATAGTCTGACAAATTCATCGAGTACTGTGTCACAGAGTTTAAATTGTTTTACACAGTGCAGGTGTTGAATGACTGATACATGTTTTTGGCCTAAGGGCTTTTCGCAGCTATGTGCACTCGCTGCTGAGACAGTTCAGTATAACAAACCCGTGCGAGCACATATACCCGACTCGACTCAAGATGGCTGCTGTTGATACCAGCTCTCTTACATACTAACTGCCCTTGACACTTCCCTTGCATATTGAACTGAGGGCAGTATGCCTAAGAAAGCAGAAGAGACTGCTTGGAGGCTTTGAGGCTCATCAGACTTGTTCATGTATCATAGTCAGACAGTAAACTCAGTGCTTTTAACATTATAGACTGTTAGCTTGTCAGCCTTTGGATATTAATTCTGATTCATGCTGCCTGCGCACTTTGGAGAGACTCGCTACTACATTTTAATTAAGTTACACAACTTTTAGTCCCTGCCTCTAGTGTTAAAATGTTTTGCATTTTGATTTAAATGGTAATCATCTTTATGTATTTTTTAAAATTTCTGCTACTGTCATGATAGAAACATACATATGAGCTAGTTGACTTATGTTTTTTTTAATGTAAACAAACAAATGTAGCATCAACACAATTATTACTGTAAATTTTGTAAAAATATCTCTGGATTTCCTTGTTGATGAGGTTTCCTTTCAGAATTACTACTTTTTAACTGCCTTTTGATGATTATTCCCTCATTCTTAGGACTTAAGTGTTTAAAAAGCAGGGAGAATTTCCCAGTCTGATACTTGAGGTGCAGAATATCTTCAAAATCTACTTAATCATCTCAGAAGCAATTTTTGATACATGATTAAAATACTAGAAGCACAAAACATAAAAAGGACAAGATGAATTACTGCCAGTTAGCTGATCTTCTGCAGCAGCTGGCAGCATAATAGACAGACACATAACGCACAATAAGGGGTCCAGATTTTAAAATGACAACTTGGGAAATTCTAATTCAGCGGTCAATATATCAATAAAATATCCAATATTTTTATCTATGAAATAAAATCAGGGCAGTTCTAGTTTCCTGTATTTTGACCATGTTAACTGTTCATTGTTGCAATTTTTCTGCTAAGTTTGGTTTTAATTAGTTGTTTGATTCTATAAAAAAGGGGATGGTCAGGATGACTGACAGCTGAATGTGTGCCCAGCAGTCATTTGGGCAGGTGCATGGGTGGGACCTCAATATCCTGGTTCACACTACTGCACAGATGTCATCTCTAAATGATATCACCAGCACAAGATGGCAGCACCCGCATCTGGGGTATTTTGGCTTCATTTTTGTACAGTGGGAGGAATTGGAGATACACTGACTAACCTTATATATAGTCATTGGTGAGGACACTTATTGACATAATGCATTCCCTTGCCCTTTACCCTAACCTCAACCATCAAAGCTAAATACTTACCCTAAAAGAAGACCCTAAACTTTATTCCAACCTGAAAACTAAAACCAAGTCTAAACCCTCAAACAACCCTTTGAAGATGTGAGGACCAGCAAAAATGTCCTCAATCCCAAGGTCTAAAACTCAAACTGCTCCTCACAAAGATATTAAAAATAAACACACTTAAAAACAAACACACACATACACAGACAAACCGACAGACAGCTACACTTCGCATCACCTGAATTATACATCATAACCCCATATGAGCTTTTTCTGGGATGCGAAAACCTGCAGATCTAAGATCAAATCTAAGATTCAAAGTTATTTATGACAGAAACAAGCAGCAGTGAGGGTAGAATGGCACAAAAAGCAGAAAAAACATGCCTTGGTATCAAATATATTCATAAATATTTGAGAACAACTTATTGTTAAAAAAGAAAGGTTAGGTGGATTGTTTTGGGATAGAGTTATGTCTGATCTAGAAGCTTCATATTGCAATCTGCCATTATTGAGCAATGCCCCACAGGAACTGCACTGCACATGCAGCAACATAGTGGCTACCAAAGGAAGGTAAGTGTTAAAGTAGGCCAATTAGACTGTAGGGATTGGCTGGTCTGAGCTCAAGCCGTGGAAAGGAGGCCAGGATGCAAGATGATGAGCAGTTATTCTCCTCCACTCTGTGGTCAAAGCCTTCCTAGAAAATCTGTAACTTCAGAGCCACGGACCTGGAAGTTACACCACCCCCACAGAGTCCTGTTCTAGTTATGTCATTTAATAATGTGCCCTGCCTAAAAGGTTCCCTGTAGAAGAATGGTTGGTCTCCCCTTTCTCTGTAGAGCAAATGGGTTGTAAAATATCTGGAGAGGAAGGAGTGATTGATCAATACCTATATTTTTACTTAAATGTTTTTTGTAATGTTCAGATTTCACTCATGAATTGCAATTTCAAACCCTTCTCAGTGATGAGAGACAGTACTGTGATACCAGAATCATTACACATTACACATACAACACACCTTTCAGTAGGTGATGAAAAAAGCCTTGTTCTCAAGCCAGCAAAGCAAATGACAAAGTAGTACTAATTTATCCAATTTTAGTTTAGTGATACAACACGTTTCCACTGGATCTTTCCTATAATTGCATATTGCTTAAAGTTCTAAAAATCTAACTATTTTGCATCAAGTGCAAACCATCATATTTGAAATAACATATCTAAATTTCAGTATTTTTCAGCCTGGCTCTTAGTCACATAATTGTGGCCGTTCAGAGTAACAGTCATACCAACTTTGCATTCACAAGCAAGTAGCTTATTATCTATAGTAGTAAGCGAATATACGTCCAAACATTAGTTTGTGGGACTTAGGTCAGTTCATAAAAACTCATTTTATGACTAGCACTGTGTATGCTGTAGTTAAGGCTAATGTTAGCAACTCTATCCTGCCAATCATTAATTCATTGATACATTGAATGTAAACTGATAGTGTTTTACTTTACTAATAGCTTTCATAATTCCTTGTCATTCATAAGGCTCGTCAGCAGGTTACAATGTTGAACACGAAGCTTTATCCTCAATCTTTCAGCATGATATCATGCATGTAGCCAACAAGGGCAGACCTTCATTTTAAACAAGTCAATAGGAAACATTACAAAAAAACCCAAAACAAAACAAGAGTACGTCATTATTTCCCAAACAATCTCCACTGTGAACAAAATCAAAATGTATCAGTAATGCCGGACATTCAAATTACACCCCTCTAACCTGCCAAATGCAGGGAAAAATTAGCTGATGTAGATGAGCCGTCAGTGATAGCTATGAACATCACTGAGACATAGCAGCTAGCTTCCATTTTAAAAGAGAAGAAAACAGCATGATGTGTCACGATGGATTTATGTAGGGAGATCTAACTCAAACAGTGTTATTGTTCGCAAGCAACATTAAATGTTCTGGACAAAATAAAATTGTTCAGTGGAAAAGTGCATCAGTGATGCCCTGTTCACCACTCATTCAGTCAGAAGAACTTTAATTCCTAACAAAAACATCGAAACATTTCAATTGTGTTTCAAAGAAACACCCTCTTATACTTTTTCGTCAATGTCATCATTTCTACGGATGATGATTGATGGAATGCATGCAATAACATTCTCTGCAATAATTTAATCATTGCTGAAATCTGTTAACTATGTAGCCCAGGATGACAACTTTCATGCCTGATGCAGGATAAAATTTTCTTTTACAGAGTAATTCAAAGAAAAAGGTGACAAATTAAAGGAAGAACCAACATAAAGTGTCTTAATAGGGTGTTTAGCCCCGCATGAGTTGCTAGAGGAGCTTCATTGCAACATGGCCTTAATCCTTATGATCTGTACTGGAGGGATGAACACCGCTCTTCTCTAAGATATTCCCTCATTTGGTGTTTTGATGATGGAGGTGGAGAGCACTGTCTAACATGTCGGTCCAAATACTCCCATAGGTTTTCAACTGAGTTGAGATTTAGTCAGTGTGAAGGCCAGAGCATATGATTCCGTTCATTTTCATACTTGTCAAATCTCCCTCCCTCCCTCCCTCCCTCCACCCCTGTGGATGGGGGCGTTCACGTCCTGGAGGAAACCACTCTGGATAGAAACAGTGACCTTTCCCTCTAAGGGGAAGAATGGATCCAAACCATCTCAGCAAAACCGGATCCCCTCCCTGTAGGGCTGAAGCATTCAGGCCTGTACCATTCTCTTAGTCTTTGACACACATGCACTTGTCCACTTTGAGAATAAGGTGAAGAATGACTCATCTGTCCATATCACATCTCTGTAGACCAGTCCCTGTGGTTTTAGCAACACTGACCTATCAAATGTGTATTCATCTTTGTAATGAGAGGTTCATGCACTGCCACCCTGCTAGAACATCCCTCTCTATGTAACTGTCGACCGACTGTTGTTGTTGATACAGTCTGATCACGTCCTGCATCCTGAGGAAGAGTTGGTCTTCTGTTTTTCCTTACATATCACACCACTGCACGAGCATTATGGTTGTCAAATATGTGCTGTTGAATTTCTGACTCTATTTACCGGCGTCCTCCTGATATGTAAAAATGCAGATGTCACTGCAGCCACTGTTCCTATCAAACACCAGTCAGTTAAGCATCTTTGTGACTGAGTATCTGGCCATCCGTGCCCCGACAACAAAACCTCTTTCAAAGTCACTTAGATTTTTTTCCTCCTGCCATCCTGATACAGAATCAGATCACCTGGGCCAGCTGAGCAGTTTTATACATACCACACATTTTGTGTGTGTGTGTGCGTGTGTGCGTGTGTGTACTTCAGTCCTATGAGAAGAGGCGATTGTTTGATTGCAAGGCACAGATATGTGTATATAGCAGGGCCTGGAGGTCAGCAAGGTAAACAATACTTCCCATGATAAATCCTCCTGTCGGTTCTGTGTGTGTGTGCCTCACTCTTTTGATTTATTCCTTCAGAGAGCATGAGGAGAAGGCAAAGAGAACACAAAGATAAATAATTCACAGGGACATTAACATCAAAGAGGGCCGCAGGGAAACAAAAACACAGCCATTTGGGTCGATGTGCCGTTTTGGATTAAACCAGACACAGTACGTATGTGTCTCTGCGCTTAATTTGGCCTTGCCGAGAGAGAGCCTCATTGCAAGGCAGGTGGACATTTAAGCGTGTGTGCTAACACACACACAATCACACACTCATACTCACACTCACACAAACACACGCACGCACACACACACACACACACACACACACACACACACACACACACACCCAAACTGGATCACCTGCTCTATTTCACTGCTAGAGATGAGGTTACAAATGAGAGAGAAGAGCGGGACTAATTGATACCATTGTTTTTGCATTACTTTAGTTTCAACCACAAATTCCCTGAGGACGACAAGGCCTTAGACCCACAACTGTTGTGTTGATGATAAATAAGGAAAATTAGCCCCCAGTTGATAGTCTTGGTAGCGTACATGCCCACAGGGATATGTCTCACTGGTGAATGTCTCCGTGTGGTGGCAATGTCTAATCAAGTGTTGTCATAACATTCCCATCTACAGCAGCAGAAGGGTCCTTACTAATTGCCAGAGGCTGTGATGCCTCTCTCCTTGATACTTTCCTTTCCCAAGTGTCTGTTCGAGCTTTGTTTGGTTGCAGAGTGCCTCTGGCCCATATGGAAATGAGGGCTAATTATGGAAAAAAAGAAAAAAGCCTACAAGGCTAATTTGATAGGACTGAACAATAAAGGTTAATTGAGCAAAAATGGTGTTGTGTTTATTTCTTGGCTGTTGAAATTCAGTATATGACTTTTGTTGTGAAAAACAGGTGACAGATAAGCACATCAGTGATGCCCTCTTCACCACTCATTCAGTCAGAAGAACTTTAATTCCAGATAAAAAAATTCAAAACATTTCAATTGTGGTTAAAAGAAACACCCACTTGAGGCAGCTGTAAACAGGCCAGCCTATCTTTCACTCACACACACCCAACTACAGAAACACAAAGGGCAATGCTGACTCAGTATTTACAGGGACTCAAGCATGACTCGCAAAATGCTGGTTCAGTGTTTATCAATAACTTGTTTGTATGCCCTAGATTGCTCTCTGTGCCCTCAATTTTTGAACCAGACACATGCAGTATGTGCCATAAAACATTTTACCAACAAGTCACTGAGATAATAGTTGCTGACCCATGGAGACCAAGAGGACAGGAGGTAATGAGTCTGGGAACTGACTCTACAGATTTGTTTATTTAGCTGTGGAAAAAGAAAAAAAAGTAGTGTGCGCAAACACACACACACACACACATACACGCACGCACACAATACACACACACGCACACACACACACACGCCCACACGCACAGCGCCTGGTTTGCCAGATATGGCCTGAGGAGCAGCAGCGAGTCTCAGTTTAAAGCTGAGACAGAATGAGTTCTTTGAATGACCTTGAGAAGTCACTGGGGACGTTCATTTATTCATCCATCCACACCGAGGCTGCTCTCCTCTGGCTGGATGGCTGGCACTTGTACCAGCTTATCCCACTCTCTAGCACATACTTCTTATTCTTTGACTGTGATTATCTGACGTTTTAATGTCACAGATGATGACCAGAAGCACTAAAATGTGAGCCATTCAAATAAATCACGAGCCTCGCAGGCCAATTCAGGAGTATGTTGTGGAGTCAACTTTGCAAATTCGGATTTTGGTTCAGCCCTGGATGGGACACTGCGATGAAATCCATGCTATTTTTCCATTTGGCATTGTTGTTTGTCGTAAGATGGCCTAAAGATGGCAGGGTTATGGTGAGTCCACCGACTGGTCAGACCATATTTTTGTCTGTCATATGATTGTTTCCAGAGTAAGGTCTCTTGTGAAACACTGGCCAAATGGACTTGCTGCGACAACTATTGCCGAACACATTCATGCTCCCCTGGGGGTGATCACCATTTGAACAACTACATTTTTCTCTCGTTTTAACAGTGTCAAACTCTAAAAATTGCAAAATCCACATCAGCAACAAGAACAAATATTGTGCTATAACTACGCAAAATAATATGTAAATTGATAATGACACAGAGAAGCCACTAAAAGAACAATCAGATGATTGGGCAATAAAACATCATTGACAAAACTGGATGATTACATTGCCAATATAGTCAAGTATTTGTGCATGGAGCCCAATCAAAACACTTAAGTCAATTTAAATTAAAGGCTTCCTAGAAAACCAGTAAAGTATTGACCACTTGTGGAACCAAACACAATACTTCATTATCCATTATGAAGAAAGAGGATGACTCTGCTCAGCCAATATGAAGATTTTAATTAATGTCCAATCCCTGCAAATCCAGGATACACTCTGAACTGTTGCTGGCAGAATGGTTGTCATCGACTTTGTGCGTCTGTTAGCTTCTGTCTCCTCTGTCTGTCTTCCAGTCTGAGTGCATGTAGAGAGCTAAAGGCAGGTGTGATTCACTTCCCTACTATTGCAGAATGCTGGCTTGTCTATGAGGTGCATACAGTCAGTGTTCCTATGTCAGTCTGCTTGACTGACAACTGCAACCTCAGGGGCGAACTAAGCTCACAGCATCACAGAACTCTGTCAATGTCTCCTGAAACTTCCTCTTTTTTTTTTTTTTACCACATTTTTAAACATACAGGTTAACTAAATACAGAAGCCAGTTATAGGGTCCCTAATGTAGCTTTTGATGGGGTAAATAAAGGTGAATATTCTGTAAGTTATCAACATAGAGTTTCTGATGCAGAAATCGATGCCTGTTATTTATTAGTGTTTTACCCCATGATTTCATACCTAATTTTAACTGAACTTTATTACATCTTGAATTAACTATATATTTCCTTTCTTTTAACTTTCTTTAAACATACCTTGAGTATTTCTTTTTGGCCCTGCAAAGGAATGGTACACATTTCGTTTTGTTCACGGTGGTGTAGCAGGACTTTGGATGCAAGCTGTACACCAGTTAATTGCAGTTCTCTCCTTGACTCAGACATCAATATGAACCGATTCGACACTTGTTAAAACACACCACACCATTCCGGCACGTATTTGGCTTTGCTCTAGATTTTCAAACAGGAAAAATTAGAGACTCAACTTTTTTGTCATCCATTTAAAACAAATTGCAGCCGCACCAATGACTTCTTTGACACAGTGTCAGTTAGTTTGGAGATGGCTCTGAGTAAAGGTTCATTAAACGTTCATTAACCTTAGATAAGTTAGACCCAGCAGTCTCCACTAGGTTGGGCATGTTCAAAGTTGTGAAAGCGGGAGTGTTTTGAAAAGATCAACCCTCCCTCATTTCACTGCTGAAAATAACGGACAAATCCTTGAGGGCTATGGATGTAGTGCTCTCCTCCTTGTGAAAGTAAGACCTGCGACTTCAAATCAATCAGAATTTGGTTTGACATAATCAACCGACCGACCAATCGATCAGTCGACTGGAGGACAAAAGCCCCATGAATTTCCAAATTTCTGGAAGTTTATGAACATAATGAGGTTAAAATGTACTCTCCAGTCTACTCTCAGATGGCGTGGCTTACATGCAAGTATAGAGAGAAACTAGCTACAGCTGTTACAACACGTTTTAGTTTCTCACTCTGCCCTGCGGTGGTTTCCCCCTCTCTGTGGCCATGCTGGTGACCCCTGTGATATTGTGAACATCTCTTTATTTCCTAGTTCCATAGAATTTATTTTGGCCTTTCTGTCGGCTGCAATAATCCATTTGCCTTTGTCTCACTATGTTACGCTCACTTATTATGTTTTTTCCTTCCTGCAATTCTGAAGGATAAAACCAATGTGGGGAACTTCCTAGGAAATTCCATCCTTAGACAACAATATTTTTGTAGAGGGAAGTTATTATCTACAATGATGGACAACTCTTCCCCTTATCTGGGCAGTTGGAATTGATGCTATTATGAGATGACACATACTGGAGTCAGTCTACAAGCCCTGAATTGGTGACTGTCTCAGTGAGCTTGTAAAAGTTTTGTTTGAGGTATTACAGTCAAACAGGTTTTATTTGAGTGTCAGGCATTCAGCTGCGAATCAGAAATTGTCCCCACAACCCAGTAAATCACCGCAGCTGCTCTAGGTTTTTCCATCATAGCTGTCTCTCTAGCAGCTCCCAGATTTGTCTAAATCATCACTGCAATCTCTGCTTTTCAGCTCAGCAGGGACTCTTTCAAAAGGGGAAAATATGAAAATAATGCTGACATGAAGAATGTCATAAAAAGAATATAAATTTCATTTCAGAGCGGCTTTGAGGTCAGTTTCTCAGTATGTGATATATACATATGTATGTTTCCATAATCTAGAATTAAATGCCATATGTTCTTTACAAATTAAATTAAATACACTATGTTTTTACTGCATCCACTTATCCATGATAATAGAAAAGAATGGTATGCACTTTAGATAATCAATTTCAGCATGCCATAATTTCTCAGTAAACATTGGGATGGTAAGCATTAATAGACTCCTTCTCCATGTTTTAGGATTACTTGTGTTTGCTATTGTGATGTGGTTTGAGAACAAGCCTAGAATACTGATGGTATTATGGGTGACAGATTTAAAGGATAATCTCCTCTAAGGGTTTAACAACAATTTGTAGAATGACTTATCTCTTTATCCCACTGCGTTTAAGTCTATAAGAATTCCAATGTGATTAATGCTGATGATCAATGATGGTGAATTTTAGAGTGGTTACCAAAAGCTTCATAATCATTCATACTAAAATTAGGAACAGCTGTTAATATGTTTGTACAATATAACTGCAGCTCAGATTCCAAATGATACTGGGATATCTCCTTTGTTGGCCATTTTCTGACATTGGGATCTTCCCCTCGGTAGAAGTAAAGAAGTGAGAGAAATGCAAGCAAAAGAAGAGTCACCATTAGTGCTGCTTTCCACTGCTGGAGACAACTCTACAGCAAGTAAAGGAATAAAGTTTGATGCTGAACTTGCAACGTTTCCTCTAGAGTGGTAAGTAAACAGCTGTTAGTGCAAATGTTAACTATGCAGCATTAGCAGAAACTTGCATATAGCCCCTTCAAAGGGAGAGATTACTCTTTGAGTCAGAGTGTGGCTCTAGTTTAAGGAGAACAATTGCTGAATGTAGCAGAAGGTTCATAAAATATTTGACTTGGAGCTAAAGCAATTCACTGGGACAGTAAGAAAGAGCCAGTTCCTATCACCGCCAGAGGATAGGGCTGTCTCCACAAATTTTATGTTGGGTTGACAGTCACTGACAGCACAGCCACCTGTGCATTTTATTGTGGCTGGAATCAAATACATCAGGAAAGTAATTCAAAGTCTGGTTGGCCAACATATCATCCACAAAATTTTAAGCTTTCGAATAGCATCTGCTCATATCCTGAGAGCAGTACAGAACGCACTGGTGATAAGTACAAGTGTTTGGTGTGAATTAAACAGTACAGACAGGTGACACAGTGCAAATATTCAATCCTTGGAACTCTCACTTTAGAGTACTCTTTCCCCTGCTTCAGTGAAGTCACATTAATGGCGATACATGAAATATGGTGTTAAATATTGATTGATTTCAACATATTACACCAAACCAGCACGGTTTGTACCTTGAATAGTTATAACTTTTTCAAAATATAGATTTAATAAAAGACATAAAACTGATCAACTGTGTTGTGCCCAAGTGAAAACAACAGATTCTACACTTATGTTAGCAGCTTTGTGAAGCTGCACTAAGGCACAGCAGTGCTGTGAGCTACAGCAAATACCAACATCAGCATAATAACATGTTCTGCCATGTTTACTGTTAGTGTTGCATGTTGGTATGCTAAGATTTGCTGAACACATAGTGAAGCTGAGATTGATGGAAATGTCATTAGTTTTGCAGGTTTTTGGCCATGAACCAAATTTTGACCTGACTGTAGTTCTAGGTTAAATGTCATCAATATCATCCTCTATGGAGCATGAGGGTCTGCACCAAATTTCATTGCAAACCATCCAATTGCTGTTGAAATATTTGACATTTATTCATCTATCAGTAGCAAAAGATTTGTATGCTCAACTGTATTTTAACAACTCTAACAATTTCTTAAATTTGATAGTGCAAGCTCATTTTGCATGTCATCTGAGTTGCTTTTCCGTCTGCAAATAAATGCTGCTGCTGGCCAAGTTACATTAAACACAATTTGTAAATGCAAGGCAATATTAAATAAGTGTGTATGCCAGACAGAATCTTCCCTTGATGCAATGCTAATTAATCCTCAAAGTGCTCCGTAAGGGAATATTAGAAAACATATTCATATTAAACACAACAAATGTTTTGAATTATATGAGGAGGAAAAAACTCTTTCTACATGCAGATGCCATTTCTTATTTAAGTGGAATAAGATGAGAACTAGAATTCTCTGTCTGTCCTCACTTTTCTCTTTTAACTCTTACTGTCTCCCATACTGGCCCAGAATTAAGTCTGGAGTAACTGGCTGGCTATGTATTTTCCAAATAAGTTGAAAAAAATTGAATCAATAAATAAGAATATTTTTAAAGAACAGAAGAACATGTCTGGTCATATATGATAGGGTAAATTTATCAGTTTTTCATGACTGTAAATATAGTATAACAACATTGGGAATCAATTTTAACATAGTGTTTGATATCTGTTTTTTTCCTCTTCTTATTTCCTCTACTGCCTCACTGTTTATGTCTGTTACTTTCTCTTACACAATATAAACACACGTTCAGTATAGCACACGCTATGATTACACACTCATGAAAGTCAAATCGTGTATCGTAAATGGTAATGATGGAAGAAAATGGCCATTCATACGTAGTTTAGCATCACTCCACTCAGTGGCCCTCTGCTTCCCTCTTCGTGTTTATATGTCTCAGTATTCCCATTCTGGGCTCTTGTATTACACCGAGCCCTGGAGATGCTTTTCTGGCCAGACACGGCATCCTGAAATGCCCTGCTGCTGCTGTTACCATGACAACCTGAG
>CM029115.1:6400000-6412500 GCA_016859345.1 Istiophorus platypterus
CCTAAAATTACCTGCTCCTAAATGTCAGTCAACCACTGCCACTGACAATGGCTTCGAACTTAGACTGTTTGCACAAATTCTGTTTGCCCAAAAACTTCTTCTCTTCTTTTGGAAAATGGAAAAAATATACAGTATACAAATACATTTCCCTACACAGAAAAGTAAGAAATAAAACTGAATTTAAAACCATTGACATTTTCAATAAATAGCCAAATAAAATCACTTTTTTGAAAAAGGTAATAAACCTTCTCAAAGGAAAAAAAAAAAATAAATGAATGTAATTATATTCAACTGATATTGTGAAATGGATAACTGATTCCAGCAGCTTTTTGACTGCACAAGCTACAACACTACATTGCTTTTCTCCGCAAGAGAAGTCTTGAAAATAGTGAGCTGGTAGACCATGATTTCTGCTCTGCTGAGAACTGAAATTTTGTATTAATATCCTTTAAACCACTGTAAACTTTCAAGCACAGTATAAACAGGCTTTTGATGGGGAATTTTCTGACCTCAATGGGGGGTTCATTGCCAAAAGAAGGTTTGGGAACCAGTAAACTGATACTGAGAGGTCAGAACTCTGAAAGACTTGTGGGAGAAAACTTCCCACAAGTATCATGAACAACATTTCAAGAGAGTTTCCATTTTCAGTTGGAGTTTGTGTGAATTTACGAGGTTCAAATGTGATTTTACAAAGGTTCAGACACAGCTTCCAATTAAATCCCTGGGTGCTGCAAAACTTTCTACAGTGCAGCTACTATGACACTAAAGAAGCACTGTAAAAAGTAGTCCAAGAAAAACAAAAATATCTGTAGCACTAAGAGCAGTCATATCATATCAACTTGGATGTCATAATATCCAGGGTGTCATGAGTCATGAGTGTCTTATGAGTGTTGTAATGCAACATGAGACAGTTGAGGGTGTTGTTAATCATGCTCATGAGCTTGCAGTAACCTGCAACCTGCAGTAAGTAAAAAGGACATCCATTATGAAGGCTGAAAGCAATGATAGTGTCTGAATGTGGTGTTCATTTTGGAAACCTGATTTAGTTTGTCTTTTGATGAAAATGTGAATTCATTTTAATATCATTCTTGTAATTTCATCAGTGTTAATTAATTAATTCAAAGTCCAGTTATCAAAAGCTGTATTCACTTGTTTTTTTTTTCAATAAAACAATTTAATGACTTTACAGTTGCCCATTCCTATTGAATCTATAAACAGAAATGATATTTGACAAAAAGTATCATTAACATCCAAATTCACAGCCTGTATTAATCCTGGGTTAATATTAGCTTACCACCTAATAAGAAATGTCTGTGTGCTGGCCTGCATGTTTCCGTAGCTGGTCCCAGCTGTATTTTGTTTTTTGGGGTTTTTTTTTTGTCACTTAGTGTCTAATTTTCCATGGGACAATATATGAACTTAGTCCACAGATCTGTAACTTTTTCTTTCCGAAACGCAAGATGCTGCTTAATGGTGCAACAGGTT
The DNA here is from genome assembly GCA_016859345.1 of Istiophorus platypterus. Taxonomy (NCBI): domain Eukaryota; kingdom Metazoa; phylum Chordata; class Actinopteri; order Istiophoriformes; family Istiophoridae; genus Istiophorus; species Istiophorus platypterus. The sequence continues at coordinate 6,401,486 of CM029115.1, forward strand.
GAGGAGGTAAATTCATTTCTGAAGGGAGGTACTTTTATGTAGGTCGTGGGTAGTGGAGGATACTGTTTTAAGTGTCAGGAGAATCAACACATGCATGCAAGTAGTTATATAAGCTGCAATAAAAATTTACTAAATGAACTTGTCCACTAATCTGTCATCGCGCAGTGTGTAGTATTTATTTGTTGATAAAAACTGTAATACTTTTCCTCACAGTGTATGTTTCAAAAGATTACTTTTTACATACTTCTAGTCTCATTTTCATGGTGGACAAAAACATCAACAGATTTTCTTTTTATTAACAGTTTTCATTAACAAAATTTCAGTGTCTGAATATGAAGCTCTCACTTTGACTCCCAGGAAAAAAATAATCCCTTCAATCATCAAAAGAACATTTGTATGTACACAGAATTTCTGATGATTAAGAGTTGTCCTGTGAAGTAGAATACGTATTCTTTTTCGCATCAAAAGGCACTTTAATGCTCTGTCTTGGATTAACAGCATTGTAACTATGGATCAATGCATTATACAGAGTAGAAGAAATTAGATGAACATTCCTATTGCAATGAAACAAAGTAAGAATGTAAGAGGACAGCAAAGACAAGTGCTGGCGTGGCATGGTGGGCTAAAACACAAACAATCTACCTAGGACATTTTGAGTCTGACCCTAGATCATGTCCTTGATCACATAAAATCTCTCTGTTCTCTGTGTCTCTCTCTTATCATCGCTGTCACTCTACACTCGACTATTTTAAAAGTCATTAATTAGACAGACCTTGGGATTAGGTCAACAAAGATTTCACCTATCCTGTTATGTTTCACAAAAGCCTGGTCGTAATATGCTCTGAGCTCCTTCAGTTATACTAATACTACCAGCATGTAAACACTCAAAGAAAATCAGAAAGAGCTGTGGGGGGATCGGCTTCTCTCCTCGCGCTGAGCAATTCTTTATCCTGCCAAAATTCATGCGCCATGCCTTCCTTCTCCCTTAACTAAATCCGTCAGCTCCCTTACAATGTACTGACAGGCCCCCTCATTCAGCATCATTCGATTATCAATTCTCATTTTGCGAGCCGTGGCTAGGCTCGTTTCAGATTTAGATCCAAGACTTCAAGCAGGCATAGATCACCTGTCACTTGTCAGAGCTCTGTGGCAGTAAAGGGCGGAAAACCGTCACTGGTTTTGGGCGGTCTGCCATCGATGGGAGAGAAATTACTTCATTCTATGCGCTGGATTTGGGACTTATAATGGAGGCAAATGAAACCGAATAACTCTGGCATGTTCACCACTGTTTTCGCCTGTGAATGTTAAGCCGGTGGGTAGACCCCTGGCATCGACAAACTCTGTATTTCTTGGGTAAAATGTCAGCACATCAAAACGTCAGAAAATCCCATCAACTGCTCAATCTTTCTTCATTTGCATTTGACATGAGCAGATACACGGTCATATAATTGGAGAAAACAGGAATCATAGTACTGAGAATGTAGAATCTCTCGGTTGGCAATCAGATCTGAGCGCAAGTGTGTGAATACAGTGATTGCTAGGACTTTCTTTGCCACAAGGGATATCTCATTTATAGGATTAGTCTTACAACAGAGTAGACATACAGCCTTATCATCATTATGAAGCACTTAAGAATAAGTGAACCACAACGTGCCCCACTTCTGGTTTCCCTTGACTGCATATAAAGCACAGAAAGCCTGCCCTTTGCTTTCTCTCCAGTAATGGTGCAATTGAGGAGATGTGAATTCATTTCTCTGGCAGCTGGAGAGTGGATTGAAGAGCTTCTCTCATCCCCTGTCACTCATCCACCCTGATGGGCACATTGCTCTAGTATGGCCTCTCCTTCTCCTTCTCCTTCTCTTTCCCACCTGACAGACAGCGCCCCTGTTCTATTACCCCCAGCTGTAATTTCATGTCAGTTGACAGGAAAAAGACCTATTTACAAATTTAACACCCGATCTTGACACTTAAGCTGCAGCTGCCAACCGCATCAAACCTTCAGACAGAAAGAATGGAAATGTTACGGCATCGATTTTCACAAGGCTTAATTGAAACATTTATACAAATCTGAACCCACTTGCACTTTACTGAATAAAAACTGCTTGTTTTCTGCCCAGTGAACAAATGTATTAGTTGCAGACATAAATTTGCAGCCAGCGTCTCACTGAGACGGAGAGGCTATTATAGCCTTACAGTAGTGCCTTCCTGGCTTTGTGTACAATCCCGCCCCTAATATATAAAAAAAAGAGTGTCTCGTTTTATTTATTCATCTCTTAACACCACCGTGTTTTCATTTATTGGTACTAGAGGCAGACAACAGGATATTGATTGTGTGCTTTCTTATAGGGGTTTGTTTGAAAAGGGGATCCATCACCTCTCTGCAGCCCACCCACATGAGGCCTCCCTTGGACAAATCCCATTCTCCAGGGAGGGCACTTTTGGGTGCACAAAAGCCCTCTCCATGTCTCTCACTGGACCTTTTTACAGACTTAGAATTCTGCGCAAAAACAATCCTTAATCCAACAGCATAATCTCAACCCCAATACAGCTAAAAGCAACATCCAAGGTGAAACATGCTTCAATGGAGAATTAGAAAAATTGCCATTTCCTTGAAAGGCACTGCGTTATGATTCACATGTGTGTTTTGTCAGGCTCAGAGGAAGAGGCAAGTGGGGGGCAAAGCCAGAGGAAAAACATGTCAACCCCTAATCCATTTCTTCCATTGATATATGTACGGCAGGCTTAACAGAGATTTAAATAATTCAAAGTGCTTGGATTGCCAGAGCTCCATAATCAGCTTGCGAGCTCAAGGAGGCAGCACGATAAAGTGTACGGTACCATACAGGGAGACTGATTGCTCAGCCCGCATGCATAATTAAGCAGAGGTGGGGGTTCGGGTTCGTGGGTTTGGAGGGAGACCCCTGTTTAATGACAGATCTGAGGTCAGCTCAGCTTGCAGTATTTCTACATGGACAAGCCTGTTTACATGGCTACATAACGATGTGGGAAATGTGGATGTGAAGGACTTTACTGAGGAGCATCTTTTAAATGGTGCAGTATCCTGTCAGCAAATATGTAGTTCCACACAGGGCTGAGTATTTCAGCTAGGATTTATGGCTCCATATGGTTCACATTAGTGGAAATTTAGTAGATTATCACAGATGAAGTTGTTTAAAGTCTTATTAGTCAATAGGACAGGGCTTACTATAGTGGTCCCTACTGCTCTTATTCTGCATTTCAATGTTTTAACTTTCTACAGCGCCCCGTAGATTGTATACAGCCCAGACCCAAACCTTGACATTCATCAGATCCACTAAGCTCAATTTCTGATGTAGGTCTGGTTCATGTTTGAAGACAAGGATGTGGAAAATCTATTGAACTGTTTTTGAAATTCTTTTTTTCAGTCAGGCTTAACCCGGCAAAAAGGCCATTCTCATCCAGATTAGTTTGGACAGAAAACAAGGGGTTGACTTATGGATCATTTTCCATTTGTGTATTCATTTTTGTTTCATGAGAAACTGCAGTCTCTCACGAACCACCACACATCTGATTTTATACTCACTGATGCATTTAGGCATTTTTTGTATTAAAGAAAACACTGAGACCTGAACAAACCTGTCCAATCCAGTCTTGAAGCAGAAAACCAAGAAACAAAGTTAATCAGTTAAACAGTAAGCCAGTCAGCAGGCCAGTAGGTGTATGTGTGAACTTACCCCATGTCCTCCCATTGGCATGTTCTTGTCCTCCCCTCTCAACTCAGGGACCTAAATGGCATGAGGCAGCAGTGACCAGGGCGAAGGTCTGTCCATCTGCCAGACTGACAGTAGCCCAGTGCCAGAGGCTCATTATTAAGGAGCAGCCACAGCAACAGCAATGACAACAACAGTCATGCACTCTCCAGTTGGCTGCATGCAGCTGAAAAAATTCCAGCTGAAAATGAATGAACAAGAGCACTCATTGAGAAGTAATGGGAATGCATTCATCAAAGGCTGCAATAAGACTCTAATTATTTTTTGTGAGGTCAATTTGTCTTACAGAAGAATAAACTGCAGGAATTTATCTTAATATATCAGTAAATAATAAGACGGGATATCAGGAATAGTGAACATAACATAATAGTGAACAACAATAAAGAGGGAAATGAAATTATTGTTCTGAAGTACCACACATCTAAATCTGCTCTTTTCACCACTTTGCTGCCTTTGATTTCTAACTGTAGAGTGAACAAATCATTACATCTACTCAATCATCTCGTTTGGCACTGAAGCACAGTAGCAGATTACTTATGTTGCAAATTAGAGTTGGAAGAAGAAGCTTGAAGAAGAGGCTTGACATTTAGTTAACACACTTGGACCCATCTGTACAAATGATTAGATCATCTGAGGGTTTTTTATGACAGGATGTCTGATATAAACTTGTTCCTTTCTGTTTACATCTTATTTTGACGAAATATCAGCGTAAACACTTTTTGCACTAAAATGATATGGCCTTGTGTAAGTACATATTGAATTACCCTAGGTTTTGTATTTTGGAGATGAAGATATACCTGATTAATAGTATGAGTAAGAGAAAATAAAGATGAAAAGGTGCATCCTATAATTTCTGCACACAGTTTGTGTCTTTCAGATAACCATTTGTATCACTGTATAATAGAGTTCTGTAGGAATCTGCCCAGTTGCAGACATCCAACCATCTTGTCAAGTTTTCAAGATGACAGGATGTCTGATATAATGCTAACAGATTGTGCAGTACATACAGCAGGGAGTACAAACAGAAACACAAACTCTGAGCTCCAGTGAACAGAATGAAAGGCAGAAAATAATTTTATGCCTCAAAATGTTTTTCAGTGTTGAGTTGTAACTCTACAAAGATTTCTCAGAGACAAAGCCATTTTTTAGGCAAAAATAATCTCAATGGTTAGGTTAAACTACAATTGCCCCAGAGAAAGACTCAAAGTGGGGTCATTCCATGTCATATCAACAGATAGACGTTTGAGGTAAAATATCGTGTGTTTGATAGCTTAATTAATACAGTTTGGTTCAAGATAGCAACTTAATATTACTTAATTTATTAATTTATAACATACTCTTTCCAGTATTATGGATATTTTTATTGGAGTCTTTGTCATACATGGTCAATATGCACATGAAATATAGGTGTTAAATATTTTTTTACTTTTTCATGCACATAGTTTATAAGAAATTACTGTAGCATGAGTAGTCAATATAAAAATTTAAAAGATCTGATGTGCTTCAGTTTGAAGATATAGTAGGCTCCAAAGCATGAAAGAATTTTTTTCATAAAATTTTCAGCAATCCATAATCTATGCAACTAGAGGCCAACCATTTTAGAAGTTAAAGACATCTAATAGTGTAGAAAAAATCCACAATATTTCAAGCATGAAACGTGAATAGAACAAAAGTAATGACTTATGGAACTGCAGTTTGTTTTTTGTTTTTTGTTTTTCTTAGCAAAAATGGTTTATTAGGTCCACAACCCCTTTTTTAAAGGCTCCATATCTCAGAAACCAAAAAAGATACAAGCCTAAAAATTCTGAAGCAAATCCAAGATGTTCAGTCAGGAGACCCCTGATGATTTGACATGGAATGATCCAGTGTAAGAATCTAAGACAATAAATAAATTTTTAATGAATACATGCTTAAAAAAGACATGCTTTGTCTACAGTCCTCAGTGCAGTGAGTTTTAATGAGTGCTTTGCTGTGATATAGTTATTTCAGTAAATGCGGTATATTTGGCCAGTTAACCTATTAGTGACTGTTAAACTACGTGATTATTGTAATTAAAATGGAAGCCACCAGATGCTGAAACCTAATATTCAATATCAGTATAAATACATAAAAGTGAAGAAGAAGTCTTGAAGGTACAACCAGCAGTTGACTAACTTAGCTCAGCATTATGATTATGAACATGGCGAAGCAGCTGGCTGGCTGTTTCCTTTAGAGAATAAAACTGGCAATGATCTGATCTTACTTACAAGAATTGCCTTTGAAGCCAAATTGAACATATTATTATACATATTATCATGTTATTCCTCTGACTAGAGGTCTTCTTGTGTGGAACAGAGACCCAATCACATTGTCATGATGTATAATAATCACTGTGGGGGAAAATATTTGAGGAAAATGAAGATACGGATGCTATTAAATAGAAATTAATTTTTGGAATTTTATTCAGGGATATGGTTTTGATTAGAAAGATTATCTTCTATTCATCGCTGTTTTATTATTATAATGTTGCTCTTTTCAACCATGGCTGCATGTCAATTGATAGCACATCATGCTTCTTCCAGTGTTGTCTCTCTATTATGGTCTCTTTTTGTTAAAAAATAATTTTTTGCAGGTCTGTTTTGAGCAGGTTTTCCACATGTCTCTTGTGGCTGACATTTCGGACCTCTATCAAAAAACAGTGTTGGTAACATCTCCCCTCATTAAATTGGCCATCATAGGTTATTTGGAGTCTGTCTCATGTCTGTCTCTGACTCATGCTTCCTTGAATACAAGTAATCACTAGTGAAGCTACAGAGAAACTAAAGCTACAGCTAAAACTGTAATTGAACAGCTTCTGTTGCTAACACCCACATAAACTATATTTGTGACCCAGTTCTAAATATTTACAGTACGAGTCAGTGATAAACAATGGGCTTTGGCCTGGTCGGCATACAGAGGGAAATAATGAGAGCAGCAGGAGACTAACACATTGTTGGTTTAAGTTTTCTGAAGGGATTTGTTGACAATAAGAAAAATATAGAGTAGTGCCAGCCTCATCCTTTAATCCCTCTGAAAAACACTCTTTTGACCCCTCCCACTCAAGTTCATCTCAACAGAATAACTTCTGCTTTGAGAAATGTTTGAATAAATAAAAGTTCAATATGCAAAAGGGCACACAGGCCCTTTGTAGCTTCTTCCATGTGTTCCTTCATTGTGTCATTTAATATAAGCCCAGTGTTTGTTGACTGTGTGCTGTAAACTGGCACATTACAGACTGTAGTCTGAGCGTGAGTCAGACAAATCCTGGAAAAGCTTGTTGCTCCTCAGAGCCTGTGATGATGTCAGCACAGAAGCAGCCAATCAGCCGGGCCCTCTCTCTGAAATAACTCCAACCCAAATTAGAGCCCAGAAACATTCCTACAATCGAGTATTCACATAAACAAGTGAAGCGTATGCAATCCACCCACTGCATGTGGCTGGGCACAGACTATCACATAAACACTCTTTCACATGAGTGCAGTTCTGAAAATACTGAAGATAAGCATGATCACGGAACACACTCACTTATGCTAAGAAAACATACACCAGGGAAAATGCGCGCACACACAAACACACACACACACACACACACACTCACACACACACACACACACACACACACACACACACACACACACACACACACACACACACACACACACACACACAAACAGACAGACAAGACACAGCTGTGCACCCAGGAGCAGTGCTCCAGCCAGCACAGCATCAGGCCACTGACTGACAGGACCTAAGGGCTTTCCTGCCCTACAATAACATATTTTCATAATCATCCTTCTTGCGGCTAATAATAACCTTTTGGGGGAAATGTGGCTAAATAATGAGGGTAGCAAATGCACCTCAGCACCTCTGATCTGAGAGTGTGGTTGGCAGAGGCCTTGAAGTTCTAAGTTGAAGTGCTGGATTAGAAAACAGCCTGCAAGCTGCAGGCAAAAAACCAAACCCCTCGTCCTCACTCACTTAAGCAAATGTTAAAACATGTTAACCACAACATGTTACTCATTCAACACAGTGCTCATGATGTTTGCATTCCCTATTATTTTTTCTGAAAGGAACGCCAGGACAGATTTATCCGTGAAATACACTGATTTCAGCAGTTAAAAATCGAAATGTGGGACTACATTGGAAAACAGCTTCCCTGTCAACCGTACTGAAACACTGATTCACCATCTGTTAACAAATTATAACACTAAACAATGTAATATCATGTGCACTAAAATGATATGATTATACCACTGGCCTAATCAGTTTGAGCAATAGACAGTCTACAGAACCACTACAGGCATACATGGTTGATTCCACACAAAGTTTTGGAGTGGTATAACTTGAACAGAGTTGCTTATGCAATCAACTGCAGATCTTAAACTACAAGTCCAACTTTAAATGGACTTCATTATCAAACTTCAAACAATTTTCCCACATTCCATCCTGTGTTGTCCTGATGGCTTTTTAACATGTCTGTCTTGTGTCTAACGGGCACCTTGATTACAGAAAAGTCATGACAGAAATCTCACTTGCATGGATCTAGTACTATTTCCATATCACTTTCACAATGGCAATAGTCTGAACTGAATGCTGTCGGATGTATGTTAAGGTGGCAGAAGATGAAACATGCAGAGGGACAGAAAGAGAGAGAGAGAGAGAGAGAGAGAGAGAGAGAGAGAGAGAGAGAGAGAGAGAGAGATGTGTGTCTTGTAGCATTACCGCTTTCTGAGATCATTATAATAAATGAAAGGAATTATGAGATTCCCAACTTAATGGCCCATCATTCAATGTTTGTGCACTGTCTGTTTTATTGGAAAATTCACTCGAACGTTTAATGATGAGAATGATGAAAATGAGGTAGATGTATTAGTGGTTTCACTGTGAGAGGCAGGGGCCAGTGTCTGTCGTGCACATGACGATGGCCATTAATTAAGGCTTCAGCATAATTAGATTTCTTGGTCAGCCAGATTCTTACACATCTTGCCCTGTGATTGCATGACAGTCTACTCAATAGTCATTGGGGGGTTCATTGTGTTTTCTGTGTATTAGTGACTTTGCTCTTTTCCCCCCTCAAGGTTAAGGTTTTACTATACAAACTGTATTCATTTTTTACCGCATTAGCAGAGGCTGTCTTTATTTCAGGCAAAACGACTGCCTCACTATTCCCCATAGGAAACTCTGATAAACAGGAAGTGAGGATGATAGGAACCATAAGCCTTTTTCACAGATGACATTTTGACATGTCAGAGCAAGAAAAACTCAGATAAAATTAATGATGGCTTAGCTTCATTTAGCTGTTTTGGTTCCAGTGTTATTGTGCGTCCTGGCTCAGTCACTGCATTTCCATCCACCTGTTTTCATGTGCATTTTCAATTTGCACATAAAAAAACAGAATGGAAATGCAGAAAATTCGAAGAAACAGAAGTTGAAAAAAACAGTTTTTATGCTTGGTTGATGTGGAAAAATTGGTACATCGATAAAAGCCAAATGCCACAAAGTACAATAAAAACAGATTTGGTGAATAAATTATGACGCACATGAAACATCAGATGTGTCTGGACCAATAAGAAGACCTTAACCTTCCTCAAATTAATACCTGAAACAAAAATAAATCATATTTTTATCGTGTTTTCTACATTGTTTTTCACAATTTGAGGCCAATCTTCTTCTGCAGTGGTTTAATGGCACCCAACTTTAAATCTTGTTGAAACATCTCCTAATATTTGCATAACAGATGTGGATAGATCCATTAATTAATTTTTATTCATTTATTTATTTTTGGGAGATTTCTTCAAAATTCAGTTTAAATTCACATGGACCCAGCTACTGTTTAACTTGGACACTCGTTTAGTAGAGAACCACCATTGTTAATAATAATCTGCGGATCTACTCTGAAAAAGGCCTATTGGCCACGAGCAACAAATAAAGTGCAACTTTGTTTTAAGTATCATGATCATAATAGGATCATGAATAAGGTGAAAATAATGCAGTATTGGCATGAGAGTAGAACCAAGATTTTAGCCAAACTAATTTTGCATTATGGAAAATGATATTAAAATAGTGCCAAGATTGATTAGTGTTGGAGTTGTGCTTATCACATGGAGCCTTTCTTGCATTGATGATCCTCCCTGCATTCATTATGGATGAGTTTCACTTGGTGCTTTCATGGCAGCCCCATCCCCACAGAGACCAGGGAACTTTGAACTCTCCTCTCCCCATTGCTTTAACAGTGCTAACAGTAACAAAAGCATACAGCCTCTTTGGCTTGCCCATGAATGCTGGTAGAGTTCTCCTGGCAGTTTACAGAGCACACTATCATGTGTGTGTAAATGTGTGTTCAGCAGATCTTAATTAATGGAAGCCCTGAGGATCCGTATTGTGTTATGCATGAGAGTAAAATAGACCTATGAATATATTATCCAATATGTTAAAGCCATGCTTAGCGCAGTGGCTAAAAATGCCAAAGTATAAACACACACACACGCACACACACACACATACAAACACATCAGCTCCTTTATGAGAAAATTTATACATGACAGAATTCAGTCTGCTTTTGAAAAATGGGCGAGTGGAGCTAAGTGCGGCTTTCCAGGGAACGATTCTTTGAGTCTGTGCTCCTTATGTCGATGGTTGTAAACGGCTCCCTCTATTGCAAAGTCAACATGCAGCTTCAGTCTGTGAGTGAAATACCTCCACTGTCGACGTCGTAAGTCTGTCGAAGCAAACTTGAAATATGGCTCTCCTTGGACCACCAAGGAGCTGAACCCAAAATAAGTGCCGATGTTTGTGTTGCAGCTGGGGATTGCTGCAGCTTTTAGCTCAACCATAGCACCACCCTCTTGTTCTTCTTCCTCATCTGCCTCTTTTTGTCTCTGTCCCATTGTGGTCACAGCGTGGACACTGAACCAACAGGAGACCTGTCTTTGCTGCAACAGCTGATGAATCCATAAAGAGATTACTACCCTACAAAAACCCACCAAGATATAAAAGCTCCAGTATTGATTGCACCCTGGTTGGATTCCTCCTTGTTTTCCACCCACTGGAGCATGCCTGGAATATGAAGTCATGAAAAGCTCTTTGTGCTCATGTTGGACTGATCACTAATACATGTGTGAAGTTTTTTTTTTTTTTTCCCCCTGCAAGAGTTTTCGCTCAGTTTAACAAAGGTTTTCCACCCTACTCCTACTCTGATGTCGTACCTGCATGAGGACAGACAGGAGAATCATAAAAGATGGAAAAGGT
>CM029115.1:6417500-6557500 GCA_016859345.1 Istiophorus platypterus
AACATTGGCCTAAACTTTGACAGCATCCAGGACTTGTGTATATTCTAGTAATGAATGAGGCCTTTCTTTTAAATATAACTTGTAGAGAATTTTGAGAACAGGTTCAACCCAAGCCTGATCAAACATGTCATTATCAGGTACTGCTATTAAATAAGCTAGTATTTTTGTTTCATATTTGCCATCCATTGAAGATAGGGAGTGTAAATGTTGTGCAAAATCTATAATGAATAGATGATTAAACAACAACAACAAAACTTTTCCAAACACACCTATACACGCTGAACCGTTTCCTGACAATTTTTTTAAAGGCAGAAGCAAGCAAGAGAAGTGAAAATGGTCTCAACCCAAGGGTGTGATATCCTCATATTTGGTCAAAAGAAAAAGTGGAAAAGGATGTCATCAGTCTACAGACTTCATCAGTCAGTCTCACCAGAACGAAGAGGAGAGGATTTCCTTAGCTTCAGCGAGATGTGAAAACCACAAATCGAGCATGTGCTGTTTCACAGCCTCAGATCAGACAGCAGTCTGCTCGGTTTAGTCATTATGCACCTAAAACAATCGGTCTTTTACATCTTGCTTTTTGGCACATTTTTCCCCGTGTTTTGCTCTCTCTTACTGACTTTGAACGAAACAATTAATCATCCCTCTGCAGACACAGTAGTAGTGATAAAGATGGTGAAGTGCATTAGCTGTGGTGCTGACATTACATGATGCCTTACTAGCAGGCCCTGTGTCCTGTTTGGAGTCTCGTACCATCCTCCCACCGCACCGGGCCAGGTAGAAATAACTTCTTTTCACTTGACCCTTGACCTCTAATGAAGCAGCAGAACATAGCTTATTTCTTATCTTCTATCAAAATGTCTACTTTGGTTTTCAAGAAAAACATTAAAAAGAGGACTGTTTTCCTTTGTTTTAGTATCCATGTGTTCCTGCTTTGATCTTGCTCAGGCCAGCACAGGTTAGGTTGGTGAATTTGTGAGGAAAGTACTTAGACTTATCCTCAGGGCTACTTTGTTTTATGTTTTTTCTCCCCTTTTTCCTACTGTCTACACTTTGTGTTCCTCGTCTCATCTCCTTTTCATATCAAACCAGCATGGAAGCTCTACTTTTGCATTGCTATCATGAGGTAAATAAATGACATGCATATTAAATGACTACAGATAGTGACAATCTTGTGGAAAAGAAAAATCTCTCTTCCTCACCCTCTACACTCTCCCATGGGACTTGTGGTTATGATGCTTACATGTTTCTTCAAGAAAGCCTGGATGTTTCCATCCCTCTGTCTCTTTCTGATTGTCTTTTACAGTCACTACTCCCTGGGGAGGAAGGCGTCATTGTTTCTCCCTCCAGCAGATGCTCTCCTTCCGCCATAATCTGTCTGCTGCTGAGCCAATATTATTAAGTGCTGATTTTTACAGAGGGTGGGGGGTTGGGGGGCGTGGGGTTGCATATTCACATCTTCACAGTTCAGTTCACTTATTCGGTGGCAGAAAAGGTTAAGAGCTAGTGAGACCGGAGGAGAGGATTAGTGCTGTGAGAATTGCTTTTTATTACTGTTAAGGTCACAGCAATATTTAAAATCCATGAGAGAGCCGTGTCAGTGGATATATGGCCAGCTGGGAGCGCTCGTCTCAGCGCCACGCCGCAGAATCCGGTCTGACTTTGATGTCTTTAAGGAGACGCTGAATTCTTTTGGCTTCTTATGAATATGAGATAAACACTTTTGAGCAGGAGATAACCGCTACAATAGAATCAGCAATCAGTGCAAATCAAAGAGGAGACGACCAAAGAGCCTGTTTGTGCCGTGTGATATAAATGGGCTGGAAAGGATTACATCATTGTTTGGGATGTAGGTGGTGGTGGTGGTGGTGGTGGTGTGGGGGCCGGGGTTGGAGAGAGAAGACTTGGACTGCCACCTGGTGTCCGTCTCACCAACTACATCCTACTCTGATCTGAAGCCACCAGTGTTGAAACAAAGCTCCCTGTGGATGCTGTTGAATGAGAACATTTGTTCTCCCAGACGTGCTACATGAATTACCAGCAGCACGGTGCTGGTAATTCCTCTATGCTAGATGAAACAGGAAAGTGCCTGTACATGGGGAGAAGAGTGGCAGCCATAGTTTTCCATATGAGAGCATGGTAAATGGCCCTTTTCCCACACCCATACATCCTCACTCTGGCTGAAGTGTTTCCATCGCTGAGATGCCATCATACAGTGGCGTGGTATTTGCTGAGCCGCAGCGTAATGACGCAGAGGAGTGTGTTTAGTGCTTGCCACTACTTAGGGATTAGGACTCCTCTTTCAAGTCGACACGTCTCAGAGGAGCCTGCCATGTGTAGCTGTGAGGGAGCCGTCGGGCCTTGTCTGGCGATGAGACAGCAACATGTTCTCACATATTTCCAGCACAGCGAGTGTGTTTTTTCGCTGCTAAATCGGGAGCAAATCTCAGAAGAACCTCCTAATGGCACTTACAAACTAAAGGCAAAAAGGCTTAAAAGCCTCAGCTGCTTCCTCAGAGTCTGCAAGAGGCACTCTGCCATAGCAGCGTGAGGCCTGTTTCTCTGCCACTGGCTAATTAATTGGTACCTGTAGCAATTTTCTACTGCCGTATCTCAAAGAAAATCACGAGTGTTATATTACTTTAGATGCTTCTAGATTATTGATGTGAAGACCACAGCTGACTGAGTATGAACTGATGTGTTTTTGGGTGACAACCGATGCCACTGGAGGCTCAACACTTGTTGAGTCTCCAGCCTCCAGTCCTGATGTCATTTCAAGTAGACTTTCTGTACTCAGCCTAATATTTGGCTAAGCCTGGTTTTCAGGGCACAGACATGCCAATATTTGGTTTCAGCTGTTGGGATTTTGAAATATCCGTCTCAAATACTTTATAGTCCCTTGGTGCAGTGGAGCAAAATGGAGTTTGGTATGAGGTGCTCAAAGCAATGAGACATTAAAAAAAACAACACAACACCAACAAAAAAAAAACACATCACGTCTTTTCAGAAAAAGGGTCCTGGTAATTCTGGTTAATCCACAGATATCACTGTCAGTTTTTGCAAATGTTTGTTTGTTTTTTTGATTTGGTTGTAACAACCCTTTGATGCTATAATATGCAATAAGAGTGATAACAGTTGTTGACTTTTGTTAAATTAGAGACGTGAGTAAAATGGCACTATGAAGCAGTGCTTGTCCACTTGAAATGACGATAATAATTTGCATTTGGGGTATAGTCCTATCTGGGGCACTGAACCTGCAGCAATACTTAGGCCAGTATCATTTTATATTCACTGCGTCCGCAGCCCTGCACTGAGCCCTGTCTGAAATGTAAAAGTAAAATTGTCTCTTGAATACTCGAGTGGTTTTGAAGTGATTTTCATCACTTTTATATTTTTTGAAGCACTCACTGGTTGAGAGATCCCAGCAGCAGCATAAACTATGTCATCCTGGACCTGCCACACCGCTCATTCTCAAAGAAAATGTAGCAGAACTAATAACTCCAAATATTAGTTCAATCATTCACAGCGGCTAACTGCCAGCTCTGCCAGCTCTGAGCACTCCACAGGCAGAGATATTTCATCCTTGCTTTGTGATTTCACAGCCACCTCGCAAATGCTGCTTATGATCTCATTTCGGTTGCTAATGTATTCCCGTTTTTCCGACTCGCTTTGTTCTCGGGGCTGAAAAGTGTTTAGTCTGCCAAAGTAATGATTTCTGAAAAGTGGTGTTTACAGGCTTGAATGGGAGCACCGAAAGCAGAGTGAGGGAAGCCTTGAAGCTGTATGTAAATTTAATTAGGTTTTCAATCTCAGCTGGTGATTTCTACCCCGTTTTCTGCCTGGACATCCTAATAAAGCCGGCTGCCATGCAATTCATGTTTTATAGCAGACAATGCCACAAATTAACAGAATCATTTGTATAGCATGTAACCCTGTTCAGCTGAGCTTTTAATAGACTGTGACTAGTACTCTTCATTCCTTCACAGCCTCTTGTAAGTATATCGTTACAAACAGACAAATACATTTTGTGGATTTACTGTGTGAAAGCTCACGAAAAATCAATATTTTTTGCATGAAAAGGAGAATAATTTTTAAACACAGCAAGGAGAGGACAAATGTAGACATTTTTTTTAAAAGGAAATTGGACATTTTTTGCTTAGATAAACTGAGACAGTTTTTTTTTTTAATTTGTTTTTTCTTGTAATAATGTAGTTTAAAAAGCAAACTAGACAGTACAAAGAGATGAGCTCAGAAGAAAACACGCAGTCGTTGCATGAAGTGAGGCAAGGCTAAAATTGTTATTCAGGTCAAGCAGTGCACTATGGTACTGAATGAGCAAATTTTAATAGCGCAAGATCCCTGAGGCAAAAAAGTCCATTCACATTCCAAACACGGTGGTTTCATTTACTGACCTTGAAGAGTCTTGTTTATACAAATTGAAATTAAACGGCAAAGAGGAAGAAAATCATTCCCTGGTTTAATTTACCTTCATGAAGTAAACAGATCACACAGGGAGAATATTACTTTGCCCACAACCGAGATAATGAGCATTATTCCACTGACAGGACTCCTTACATATTCACTGCATGGTCACGCCAAAGGGCCCCGACCCGTGAAACAAGGAAGAAAAACAACATCTCCCATCTGAAAACTAGAGGAAAACGTGCACTGGGGTGTTGTGATTTGTGGTATTCAAGTTTTAATGTCTATAAAAGTTGCTGTAATGGAAGTGGTTGGGTGGCAGGCATGGTTTGGCGGGATGGGGGTGGGGGTGGGGGGCATCTCCATCCCCAGAGCTGGCTGTAAAAGCCTGCGTCCCCAGGGTCCTCTATATGTCACCCAGCTCTGCATCTTTGAGCAGCCTGCCACACACACAGGCCAACCTTTTGAAATGTCAGCGTGATAAAACCCGATGGATTCAATGTGCTGGACCTGGTGGTGTCAAACGCCATTAGTTTTAATCCTATTTGTGGTGAAATTGCTCTTGAAAGGTAAAGGGATCTATAACTGTCTGGGGCCCCGGGCTGGGCCATTGTAAATCTCTCTGTGTGCTGATGACTCCTCTCCTCAGGTTTATAGGGTTGAAATGAGAGTGTCTACATGCCGTGTGGAGACGTCGTGTCCCAGCAAACTCTTGGCTAAGTAATGGAGCTGTAGTGGATTGTGGGAGGCCATGCATCTTTCTGCGCTGTGGCGTATTCCAGTCGCTGAGAAAAGAGCTGTCCTTTCCACTCTGCCGCTCCCCCTCTATGAGGGCCAGTGGAGCGCAGAGATTCATTGGTACTGTGATGACTCTATATGCTCTGCTTTGCTTTGGCCCCTTTTAAACTCAAATTGCTGCTGTTCACTTCTCTTTGCTCCCTGACAGATGTGGAGGGGAGAAAAGAGCAACACTGTGCAATGGCAAATGTTCACTATGGGAAAACAGAATTAAATGAATGTAATACAAGGGAAAAGATACGCTGGAATGAAATAGTAACATGCAACTGAGGAGAAAGGTTATATGTTCACCAATCCTGTAGTGGAATGTGGTGATTTCAGGTTTAAGTTTTATTCTAACATATTTCCTAAAGGTAGAACCCAAGGAGGCACAAATAATCTCATGTCTCAATCAAACTTATGGATTGACTAAAACCAGTTTTCTGTCATACTTACACTGTACTCACTGAAAAAGACAAGAGTTTAGAGAATCTTGCAGTGTTGTTTAAGCTGAAAATGCAGTCTAGACATACTGAATGGTCTAAGTAGTTCAGCAGCCTCATAGCAATTCAAGTACAAATGCTGATGACAAAATCTGTTTGTATAGGTAAGACTCTAATCTGCTCTTTGAAAGCACTTTTATCCATGCGCTATATTTTCATTTGTCATAGCCCATGTAGTTTGAGGCACATTTTTTTCAAAAAATACACTGGCCTGTGCATTGCAAAAAATAAAAATAAAAAACTAAATGTCAATAGGGCTTGGATTTTTTTTTTTTTTTTACTCACACCAGGTCAATTCTTAGAAGCTTACTCTCTGCCTGAATATAGATTAGTCAAATTTGACTATTAGGAGCCAAAAACACAAGACAAGACATAAGGAGATTTGAAGTGTCAGTTCTGAGGTGGTGAACATGTATCCTGCACTTAGTCAAAATTACTGAAAACAAAAAGAGCAGTGTCTAATCATGAAAGGCAAGTGACATTTACCTGAAGTCACATAGTTATGCATACCTCAAGCTAGATAATACATTTAATCCAAACTAAGTGTACATGTGAAATTATCCAGCTTACTCAGATAAAGTATATTTTTAATCAATGTATATCAGTGTGTCTTCCCTGTGCAGTAGCCACAAACGGTCTCTGTTCATATTGTACTGTATGTCTGAACCACTTCCTCTCTAAGACAGAAGGATGCTGGGAGCTGCTTTCCACTTCCTGATTCTATGATGAATGTGGTTTCCGGTGTGAGACTGACACTGTGGCTATGTGACTGTTGGTTGATTCAGTAAATGCACAAAGAGTCTGCATTAAAAAAAACGAAACACATACAGGTAAGTGCAGTACATGTGTACATAATAAAAAAGGTTGTATACTGACATAGTATAACCACAGACGCTGATAAAAGGTATGCAAATTATGGAATTATTATAGGTGTGTATATTCTGTGTACTGTGACCCTGATCTTTGTATATAGTTTCTGCTTGTGATGTTTCTGTTTGACTTATTTAGGGGCATTCAAGGCAACGTTCTCTGAACAAAAGACTTGGCCAAACCCTTTGCATGCAAATTTAAATAGCGTTTGCTGGAGAAAGAGAACAGTTTCAGGTTTCATGGTTCACCTCTCCTTTCAGCATACCCAACGCTTATTTGGCTGTGTCCACTGTCGCCCCTGCTGCTGAACCTTATACAAACCGCACGCTGCACAACACAAGGAGGACCGCAGCTGCGGACTGCACTGTGCAGCCGACCACATCACGCCAGCCAATCATGAGTAGCCACTTGTTTGTGTTGCCGTGCCATCTCCCCGTGGTCGTCACTGCATTTGAACCACGGCAAAACCGGCGTCAGGAAGAACAAGTCGAGCATGCTTTTCTCTCTCTCTCCCCGATGTCCTATAAAGGCCTGTTACACTGCAGAGAAACTGCACAGCCGCTTAGGCTTCCAGGAAATCATCACTGAAAGGAATGGACAACATCCTGTGGCTGTGGGTGAGCCTCTCCCTGTGAGGGTGTGTGGTTGCCAATGGTATGTATGTGTCTGTGTGTTAGCACAAGCCAACGTGGGTCAAACATGAAGCATGGGCGAGAGGACACACCGCAGTCACTAGCCACAAGAGCACACTGTGGTATCATGGTAATGTTACTAAAGCTATCTAATTTAAAATAAATATCAAGGGGAAGCAATTTGAACACCAGATGGTCCCTCTGCAGCTCCATATCACCGCTGAGAGTTTCCAGTTTGTGGACTCTGATGTGATTCTGTGCGAGTGGGCTTTTCTGGCAGGCGTGCATGTGAAGCCAGACCGGAAAATGCACGAGAGGGAATTTCCACCGTCCCTACATGTTAATCTGGGCTCGTGTTGGCACATGCACAACACAGCAAGGGCTTGACAAAAGCACATGAACCCAGCAGCTAAAGCCCAGGATGAGCCCAGCTATATTTGCATTGCGAGCGAGCCATAACTAGCCCTGTCCGAAGGGGAAAATGATAACACGCTGGCGTGTAAATCAATTGGGAAACAACACTTTTTCTCCAGTGAGTTAAACAAACCGCTATTAAATGTAACTGCAAGTTATCATAAGAACTAATCTCATTTAAACCTCAGTCATTCAGATTGAAATGTCAAATGTAGTCCAACATCAGACATGCAGGCAGATTTTCCCACCGTAGTACATGATACTGAATAAAATATTTCTGCTGCTGCTGCATGCTTGGTTGTGGATGGCAGGAACAGGGGGGTGGAGTATAATGGTGGAGGTGTATTATAGGGGTGTAGCAGGTACTTACAGGTTAATTCATTGAAGCTGGAAATGAAAATGTTTCATCCACAACCTTTCTGTTCAGAATCTGCAAGTGTCTCATGCAGACAAAATATGACGGGAGAGGTCATTTACTCACCTCCTCTGTAATTTCTGTTCGGTGTGTTCTTCTGTGATTCTGTTATAACTCAGCTCCATCTGTTAGACTTTCAATCCATGTTGAATTCATGTGGCTCTGTGTATGCTCATTCAAAACTGCAGTGATAAGTTTGTTTTTCTTTGTCTGGTGCCTCCCATATTAAAACCACAACTTAATGAGCATTCTGTAGAGGTATGTCATATGAATGGAATCTTAATCTTTTGTTTTGTATTCATTTACTTTACCAAATGGTAGTATTATCCTTAGACATTTTATATCCAAGTTAAAACAAATAGAACTGAGTGTGCAGAAGAATTTTTAATTCCATGTATGTCCAAATAAAGAGCCCAAACCTTGTCGCCGATTACTCAAAGTCACATCTTGCTTTATATTAAAGGTGGAAATACTAAATTCAGCCCTGCTACAAAAACTGATAACAGTTTCCAGTAGGCCAACTTGATTTCTTGCAATTTATTGTTTGTCCAGCCAACCCAACATATTTTGTTTAAATTTATATAAAAGAGAAAATACACAAATCCTTCCACTAGAAGCTAGAACCAATGAGTGGAGTTTAGAAGAGAACTCCTTGTGGTTTCATCACACCAAAAAGCCCTGAGCTGCTTGGGTTCCATGAATCTTAAATCCATTACAATATTCCCTGAACACACCAGAGAGCGATCCATTAAGCTGCACTTCTTGCTGGCCCCTTGACAAGTCTAACAGTTTTTAAGGAAACCCTGACCTCAAGTGGCTGTTTGGTTACAAAACCCTCTGACTGCAACACCACATTCACTGTGGTGGCAGCTTTGTTGAACAAAATGAAATGATACCTGCTATCACTAATTCAGTGGTTTTGCATCTTCCTTATTTGGCCTAGTGAAACTGGTATCCAACAAGTATAGTGCTGTTTCTTGAGCTAAGTTCCAATTAAACTTTACTTCTGCTTCCAATTAAGAAAAAAAGGAAATAATGACCGATGTTATTAGACACAAGCCACCAAATGACAAGAGAAAACATTCATTTTCTCAATTGCTGTAATTCATTAGGGTCTATGTTGAAATGCCACAATAACAAGTTGTTACAGGGCTACAGTTCTACACCTATTAGGGATGTAAACACCATCAGATTACAGTTGAATGTTAGCACTTTGCCACGATTTATCAGTTAGCACAAAACAATGAAAAATATACTGTTGTCTAAATACACAGCGTGTGCAATATATTTGTGGTGATTTCTTTTTTCTTGATCTTAGCTTTCCATTATGAATAGAAAAACCTAATGTAGAAGGTCAAGCTTTGAGTCACTTTAGCTGAAGTTAGTGAAACCAGTTTGGTTACATCTCTTAAGTGTGCTCAGGTGACAGTAATGGGATTGAGACAAAAAAAGAGAAGAGCATCAGGTATGTGAAGTTGTCATCCAGTGTCATAATTCAAATTATAATACAGTGCATCTCATACTGTATGTGAATCATTACAACTCTGCCCCCAGAAATGTCAATAATATACTGTATGCAAGTGTTAAATGCCACTACATGGAGGAGACAAATGCACTAGGCAAAAACCAGAAAATCTTTATCCAGTAGTCAGCAGGTGGCAGCATCTATCCATACTGTGTGTCGCTCATCCTAATACTGCCCAGCCCAATGTTCTCTGCTGCTGTACGAGCTCTCGTATCCTCATGAAACCATGTGCATACTGCTGCTGTGCATGGCTACCTTCAAATGATGTCTGAAATATTGTCTTTTAATTTGGTCTTCAAACAAAACATCTAACAAGGTGTGGTAGGGAAAATCTGGATTTCCTGTGCTAGCTGACTTGCTGAGATATGCCGTATACTGTAGGTGGTAGTGAGCATGGAACCCAGGCCAGCAACTGGACAAGAAAATGACAAAAAAAAGACTGTTCTCTTGTGGGATCTATATAGCTCTGATTTCCTGATGAAACATTATTTTTATGGCTGCTTGTCTGCCGGTCTGAGCTAAAGAGAGGCACTTGAATGAACCATTCGAAAGCTAATATGCTTCAATTGCTGTCTGTTTGAATGTGGCCATCCTCTCTATCCTTCTCTATCCTCTCCACCTCATCTCCGCTTCTCACTGTGAAATCCCTGATCTAATAATGAGCCAAATTGATCAGAGAAACTATTTGATTTTCATTTATCTTTCATTAAAACATACAAAAATATTAAGGCCTATAATTACTATTGCATATGAAAATTATGATGTTTACAATGCATTCATTGCAAATCAAGAAATACGTCAAGTCAAACAAAAATCACCTTGCGTTGTTCACTTAGATTTATACATACCGACTTGTGGCAAATTAATGGAAAAACCAAAATGAAGTGTCTTATCATTAGGTGTTTAGCCACTGTCAGAACCGCTTCAGTGGGGATCGGCATTAGTTCTACAAGTCTGTGGATCTCTACTGGAGGGATGAACACCGTTCTTCTCAAAGATATTCTCTCATTTGCTGTTTTGATGAAGACGGTGGAGCGCGCTGACAAACATGTTAGTTCAAAATCTAACATAAGTTTTCAACTGGGTTAAGATCTGGTGACTGTGAAGGTCATAACATATGATTCATATTATTTTCATACTCGTCAACCATTCAGTGAGCCCTTGTGTCCTATGGATGGGGACATTTGTCATCCTGTTTGTCTACTATATTATTCAGGTAATTTCTTCATTTGTCGCCTGTCTGGATATGAAAACATCTATTTGCAGATACTTATTAAAAATAAAAATGCTAACCAAAAATATGTTTTCATCTACTTTAATAAACAATGTCGCAACGTTGAGACTAAACATTGCACATTTCATTACATTACACATTTTAGTGAACTCACAGCAGCTTGAGAGGTAACTGAGGTTTTGTTTTCTGAAGCACCTCACAGTTTTGATATTACTGGTGCAGGGGCAAAGTACTCTAAAATTTATCCCACTGATAGGAATCAAAAGCAAGAGAAAAGTTGAAAACAACTATCATTGCTCATCTGCCACAATCTTAGCACAATGATAAATACTGTGCATGGTTCTCAAGTGTTGCACTTTTTAAATCTCAGAACAACTGCCTGAAGGTTAAGTGAAGGATAAAAAACTTCTCAATTTGAACAAGTACATTTCCGCATCCAGGAGGTGCATGCATAGTGGCTACAGGGCTACACGGTCCTGCGATGAGGGCAGCAACACTCTAAGCTGTGGAGATGCAGTAGTTCACACGGAGCCTGAGGTCAGACCAAACTCAGAGGAGACGAGGTGAACACACCAGCCCCCGCAGAGCCCGGAAGGCACTCTGGCCTTATCCATCACCACGCTGTGCTCCTGGCTTTACTGGGAGATGAGGAGGAGGAGGACATGGAGGACACAATCACTTCTTCTGATATAGAGAGCCAAAGCTTTGTGTTTTTAACTATTGTAGTTGCCCATAGGCAAGATTGAGCAGCAACAGTCAATATCCTAAAATTGAAACAATTAAATGCTATAAAAAAGTATTTTTATTCTTGGATGGACAGGTTTCACTTGTAGACTATCAAGGGACAGAAAGGCTCTCCTTGGAGAGACGTACTAATAACACACTTTCAGGTGTGTTAGAAGCCCCTCAGGCAAGTTGAGGCAGGTTATATCGCAGGTTTTACAGACTGAACCTGACCCTGTAGCTGATGAGTAAAATACTCCTACACTATAGTCAGTCAACTTGACATAGTGCAAAACATAAGATTTTCTAGCTGTGGTGAAGGAGAAACCAACATCATATTATTGGTGCACAGTGGAATATGATTTCTAAAGTAATGAACAATCATACAGATTTGGATGTTTTGGATTTTTCTCCAGTAGGTAAAATTCCTTTAATTTAGGTTTTTTATTTTATTATTTTTGGTTTAATTATAATGTTTAAAATACTACTGGTTGTGAAATTTATATTCATTGAGGATGATTTACAAATAATATTAGAGACCCTATGACCCTTTATGTAGTACACTTCATTTATGTTGCAAGTACTTTACAATTTTCTTTTCATTCACTCATTCACACACAGCCTGAAACACAGATGACAGCAATCAGCAGTTTGAGGATCATTGTCCTTCTCAAGGACACTTCAACATGACATGCGGACAGGAGGAGGTGGGGATTGAACCCCGCACCCTGCGACGAACCACACCTCCCACAGCAGTATTGCCAGATCAAAATTTCCACTTGTCAAATGCTGTAGTCCAAGGTAACTTCAAAGCTAATAGCCCATTTTCTATTGAAATTTCTGCTAACAATATTAGTCCCAAAGACTACTCCTCAGGTTTGGATGACATCCTGACTTTTACTCTGTACACAAGAGAAACCAAGAGGATGTACCTCTCTATTTCAGACAAAGTCAACTTTGCTAAATACACTTTCAAGACAGCTGAGGTCAATGAAAGTTGATGAGAATACTCATACCTCAAGGTGATAAACCTGTTTTATTTTAATGAACCCAAGTGTCACCCACAGTACCAACACTTAGTTGCACTACTTGCAAGGCTCTACAAAAATGTAAAGTGCATAGACCTCTAACCCAACACTTTTATATTATGATGTGGAAAAAACAGCGCAGCCTATCAGAATTTCCATCATGTATTTAGACTTTTTCTTTTTATAGAACACTAGCTTCTGTTCAAGATATTGCAGGAAATTAAAGGAAAGCTCTGATGCAGGTTGTATTATCATATTGCAGAAATATTCATCTGTCAAACAAAGTACAAATTACTTCAGCAACTTTAAAATAGGTTAAGTCTATGCTTTGAACTGTGCTGTTGACAAATACTGTATATGCTCAAATTTTTAAAATCTGAATAAATTAGCTAAATAATTATATTAGGGCTGTGATAGAATATTCTAGTGTCGAGATTACATTTCACAATGAAAAAAAATGGAAAAAAGTGCTCTGCTTTTACATTTCTTGGGTTGAAAGTGAAGTTTTTTATATCACTGGTTACTCAGTCAAAACTTTGTCCTCTGTATTTATGGACTGTTCAAACTATGCAGTAGTAATAATATAGTAATTTTGTGCCATAGTGCTGGAAAAATTATACCTATTTCCCCTGTTCCTATCCACAGAGATATACAGGTCTGGATCTAATAGACTCCACAGTCTTTTCCACGTGACTTTCCTCACCACAGGTAGCACTGATAGCAAACATATGACCAGCCCCACCTCCTTCAGTCATGGAGGAAGTGGACCTCATGTCTCAGCGGGGCCCACCATCATATTAGTTGTCATTCGCAGCAGGGTTGGCACTGGGAACAGGCCAGAGAGTTGTGGGGTTATTAAGGGACTCAGCTTGGCATCACTGAACTCTTAGGCTCCATGCTGGAGAAGGGCTTACACTGAGCTGATGGGTTTGAGGAGAGAGAGGAGGGAGGTGGGGGGGCTCAGGTTGGAAAAAAGAAAAAAAAAAAACAGATTGTGTAGTGTATTTGGTGTCTGGTTTAGCTGTACCTGTGAGGACTGATTCTTAACAGATCACTTTTCATGACCGCAATTTTGGTTGTGAGGACATTTGTCACAGATGGAAGTACGGAGAACAGGATGGAGGACACACAGCAGACAAACAAGCAGGTACAGTGAAGTAACTTCAATGACGGTGAGCTGAGGAAGGCAGGTCATTAAGAGGCAGAAGGTCAAAAACATAGGAACTATTAAGGACTCCAACCGATAACAGGTAGAGGGTCAGGGTCATGTCCTGGCACCAACAGGTACAGGGTCAGGTACAGGGTCAGGTACAGAGATAGGTGGCTGGAAAGTAATGGCAATAGCAACATTGAATGTTAAGGAGTGAGTGAAACACCATCAGTATAAGTAGTGCATAGCTGAACGGGGAATAGGGAAAAGGTGAGCAGGCAGGTATAGAGAATCAGGTGACTAGAACTGGTAGGAAGGTCCAAGAGGGCATTTGCTGGACATGTGGAGAACAGAAGGAATGTTTCTTGTCTGTACCAAATTTCATAGCAATGCACTGACATATAGTTGTCAAGCTGTTTCATTCAAAATGATGAATGTCGGTATCAAGGTAGCGCCAGAGGTGAGGATCACCAAGATGTCCAGATGTCTGTACAAAATTTTCATGGCATCTATCCAATGGCTGTTGAGATACTGCAGTCTGGACCAAAGTGGTGGACCAACAGACCAATCTGCACTGACATCCATAGAGGCATGTCAGTAACATGGCCGAAAGTAAACATACGAAATTTTTGTTTAGCTAATGGCTAAGGTGAAGGTTAGGGTTAAATGAGAAGATAAACATCAAATCAAAAAGATAAACATCAAATCAAAAAAAGAGATCCCAGGAGGCCAAAACGGCTTGACCCAAATCATGCCAGAGGAGTGATGGATGAAACAGCACATAGTTCATCCTGATCAGTCAGACTAAAAGCCTAAATATGGTCATAAAGTTGCAATAGTGATGTTACAACTGAGCTATTAGTAGAGGGATGATCACAGACTCTCTGATCTGAGTAAAGCAAATGCTAGATCACACTTTTCCATTCTGTGTCCCCTGCTTTCTCTCCTTGTCTCTTTTCATCTTTCTGTCTCCAGAGAGAAGGTGTGTGTTGACTATGGTGACACCTGACCGGAGGAAGCCTGTGGCTCCCACTGTGATGCGCACAAACACACAGTCTTCCCAGGTGAGTTTCTGCAGTACACCCCCCTCCTGTCCTTTGTTTCAACCCCTGAGGCAACACTCTGAGCAGTTTTCCAATGGCCAGAGAAAAAGAGAGCTGCCATGGTCTTGCCAGTGATGTCAGATGGAGGGTAGGAAGTGAAGGAGCATTGAGGAGTTGGGCAAGGAGAGGCACCTGACACACACATGCATACAGACACACTTTCCTTTATGATGCAGGAGAATAGACCTGCATTTGCTGCCGAGAGTCAAATCCTTAGAATTTCTGATGGCTTTGTGGGCGCAGTAAGTGCTGCATCTTCCAATGCTGGAAGTTGTGATCCACGAATAGGTGTGATAACACCGAGGAGTGTTTTTCTATTTGCCACACAGTTTTGCAGCACATCAGTGCAGATTTGATGGGATGCTGGAAAAAGTTCTCATGGAGCTTTTGCTGGAGTGGTCCTCTCCTTAGTCCACCAGGAAATAAAATTTTCCTGTAAATTCTTTGCTGTGCTTTTTCAACAAGAAAGGCTGTGTTGAGAGACAATGACAAGTCTGAACTGGGGGAAACAAAGACCAGGGATCCACTCCACCTTTTGTATGATGCAGATGGAGATGAACTAATTTTGGTATGATTCTGGGCTAGTAGCAGTCTGTGATAGTTCACTCCAAGTGGCTGTTAGATGCACTGTCCAGAAACATGGCAGCAATATGTCACCATTCTGTTTTTTAAAATGGAAAAAATGTTGACTGTTTCCTGAATTCTACTCAGTATCACTACTGTCTCCCTGTACTCAAGCGTGTCAAACATAAGCATTTCAGCGTCGGCCTCTCGGTCACGTTGATGAGCTGTCACTCCAAAGCTCACACAGTGTCATAATATTCTTACATCTTCACCACATTTAGCATAGACCGTTTACTACCAGGTAAAGATTGTGGTTTTATTTTCTCTGTCAATACTGGGCTTCTGTAAACATTATCAAGTCCCCAATTCCCTGTATCCCTGTCCTATGGATTAATAAATAAATATGCTCTTCCTCTCTACAAAACACTATTAATAGAGTGTAATATTCTTTTCACAAAATTTAGTTAGGGAGTAGATCAGTATACTGATTAAATGATGAAAAATATGCCATGTTATTATGTAGCACAAAATGCCAATTAGGTGAACTGAATGTAAAGTGGTTAAGCAGTTACTTGCTTACTGATGGATATAGTTTCCATGGCTGGTGTGAATTTCTATTTTTTAATTTTCTTGTGATTTATTTTAGTAACAATCCTATATTTTTCTTACATCTTGGTTCTCTCTCTGCTGGTATCGGGCAGTGGTGCTACTTCCAAATTGTACTGATATGAAAAACCACTGATACATATGCATGAGTAACAAAATAGAAAATATGCCCTATCAGAATTTAATATAGATTTTAATTTGAATTATATAATAAAGGGTCTAAGGCACTTTGTTATTTTGTATTGCTGAATAGCAGGGATATGATTTACACAGCAGATAAGCAGTGGCAGGATAATAATAGCTGCTGAGATTGAAGACGAGTGTCCATGAACAAAAGGACAAGATGATGCTGCTAATCTGTGGACAGACTTAATGCCATGGTAAATGTTACTTCTTCATATCATTGATCTGTGTTAGCATTAGGATGCATAATATTATCTCAAGTGCCATACTTGGTATTAATTAAAAAAAAAGACTTTATCACCTAGCTGCCTCTTCTCAACACTGTGATGAGCAGCTTTAGTAAGGTTTTTTTTTCTTTAAATACAGAATGAAATGAGGAGTGTGCTAAAAGTTGCACTCCAGTTGCAATCCTGTTTAGTAAGCGTGAAAAATCTTCAATGGACTATTTTGACAGGAGAGGAGTGCAATACAAGTGGAATGGCATCAGCAAATTGAAAAACCCTGCTGTCATTTGCTCTTCAGGTGAGAGAGAAATGCTTAGAAACAACAAAAACACCAGCCGCTCTTTGGGAATAAAACAGGATGGATTTTGGTCATGCCTGCAGCTTTGCAAATCAGCAGAGAGCAAAAACTAAATCCAAGTTAGTGTTTATTCTGTATATAGTGAAAGGCCCTGAAGGCCACACACATCAAAACCACAGACATTCAAGGACAATATTTGATAAATATCAAATAACTTTCAATACTGCACAAATGACCTTGTGCAAACTCAGACTAACTGCACAACATAATACCTTGCGTAGAATATTGTAAACATGTTGAGGGTATAACATTGACATTTTGCGTATGATGTAATTACTGTTAAATTATCAGAGTGGATTCTCAGTGCTTTTGACGTGAATTTAGTTTTAAGCTCAGGGAGGTGACGGTAATGTCAAAAGGAGGACCGGAGTTCAAACGACTAGAAATATGAACCCAAATCAGGTTTGTTTCAGCAAGTATGGACTCAAGCAATTTATGGCTGAAAAAGATGGTAAATTCTTAATAAAAACAGTATGTAAACTGCAATGGTGGATTTATTGTCTGCCACATCCCTGTAGCTATAGACCTACACATCCTTTAGCAGATTTCCTTTCATGTAGCAATCTTTTCTAGCCTTGCTTTGATGCTTTGCTTGTATGTTTCTGGCCTTGGTTTTGATATCTCTTACCTTGGTTTTAATACTTTCACTGTGGATATAAATTTTACTCTGTTGTAAAGCACCTTGTACTGTAACTCTTTTAGAACACAACTATTTTTTAGTATCATCATCATCATCATCAATACAAAGCTGTCCTGGATTCTCCACTAATCTAAGAAATTCCTCATCGCCTCCACAAGCACTGGGAGCCACACATTCACTACAAAGTCACTGATGCAACTGGGAGACATTCATTCAGCTGCACACAGCTTGAGATATGATAGGATGTCCAAACCCGCTGACTGAGAGTATCTCACCCCATGCTCTTGAGTGCGATAATAATGAACATAGTTCAAACTTTTTAATTCAATATAAATCTTTCAGAACATATTTATCTATACGTAATTACCTAGTTAAACAATATACAATACCTCTGTGTGGTATTGCATTGAGGCAGTAATTACACATCATCAGGAGAAATACAGTAGTACTATATTGTGTGTATATGTATACATTTGTATGTATTGTAAATATGAATGTATGTACCCATATCCTGCATCTCTGTCTCACTGTGGACTGCCTCCCCTTTTTGCTGACACCTTGGAAACAGCGGCAATATCTCTCTCCTTGAAAACCAGGATGCCTGAGCCTGCCTGCCCCCCCCCCAATGGTCCACTGCTCAGCTGTTTGTGAGGCGATGACAGACAAAGGGGATGTGTGTGTGTGTGTGTGTGTGTGTGTGCGTGCATGTGTGTGCATGTGTGTGTGTGTGGGGGGGCCCGTGGTAAAGGTGTCGGAGAGTGAGGCGGTCAAGTTTAACGGGATTTTTTTGCAACCTACCAAACCTTTCCACAACCTGTGCCTCACCCCTGCCCTGGGGTTACCCAACCAACCACTCTCGTACGTCCTACACATCACCCTTGCTGCTCCTCACCCACTCCGACCACACAGCCTCTTCTGACCTTGACAGTGCCTCACATGTGGACATCTGACGCCAAGCCAGCAAGACAATCGCCAGCTGCTTTAGTTTAACGATCCAGTGACTGTGTGATGGAGATGGAAAAGTATTCTCTCCTCTCCATCTTCCTCTCTGCTCTCCATGAGCTCAGAGTTTTGTAGTGATTGAATTCCAATGCGAATGGATTTACAATTTATAGGCTGGCAGCATTACTGAAGCCTATTGTGGACCCTGCAATCCCTCTCCCATCTCTGCTTCCCTGTCTTTCTTTGTCTCTTTTGCTTTCTTCCATTTTTCCTTTTCCAATCCTTGGGAGGCATAATGACACACTAATGCACTCTGGGCAATGTTCAGAGGAATGGAACAAGCCCTGTAGCACGCCCTTGAGATTACAAATCAAACAGCATCTTAACCCTTACACAAACTGATTCCTTAACCCCCAGCTAGCACAACTTGAACCTTGAATTATGCCATTCATAAAAAATCATGAGAGAACACCTTGTTTTCATCTTGAAAAAGAAGCTGGCATGATGTTGCTTCCCCCTGACACAGTGGATAGATAGATTGTTTTTCTTAGCTTGAATTATTCCTGATAGTCAGCCCCCGAACAGTGCAGGAAATCGGATTTCATTTCTCACTCACACAACCCCTCTGCCACCTCTAATCCAGTAGCGGCTTCCACAGTCAGCCCCCCAATAGGCCTAGAAAAACACGATTTCCCCACCACATCAGTAAGCGGGGCTTTATTCAGCAGCATGGTGGTCCGTGCGGACTGGCTGCCTGCCCTGCCTATGATAGAGTTTTATTAGTTGGGACGGATGGTGAGGTGTATTGAGACAAGAAAATGGATGCAGCTATGTAGATGAAGGGTGACAGTAGATTATTGATCCTGCCAACAAAGAGCATGACTGTTGTTTTTTTTTTCATTTTCTTCCACTAGCTTAAACTTTATAAATCAGTTGTTGAATGTAATGGATCTAGGATGTTCTAAAACAACTAGTCAATTAAACATTTAGTCAATCATCAATTATTCACAACTGTTTTGATGATCAAATGATTGTTTTTCAAACAAAAACTCTTAATTATTCTCTGATTTCAGGTTCTCCAATGCAGGGTCTGACATAACAGATGGCCTGATGGCCCAGGGCTAGTAGATGTTTACGCAGGGCAAGTTGATCAATTCGTGGTCCATCCGGTGAACAGATTAACATTTGTTATTTCATGGGCTATTGGTGATTCTAACGGTAATGCGTAATTAATAATAAAGAAAAATGTAGCGTTCGGACGCTGATTTGGATGTAGACTCCAATGGTAAGAGTCAAAGCATTAATGCATACATATATTGACTAACATTAGTTTACAAATCCTGATGTGAAAATACTGACATGATACTTGTACTTATCCCTGCAGCCAATATTACTGTGTGGCTCTCAGTTGTTTTTTTTATAGTCTGCTATGAGATTTGTTTTCAGCAAGAAAACACATCTACTAATGTTAGGTCAACCCAATAGACAAGCTGCTTATAAATTGCTTATCATGGGATCCAATGTGTTTTTACCCAGCACAGACTTTTCTATTTCATCTGCTCACTGCTCAGTGATTGTGCTAAGTTACCACCAATCCTAGTTAACGTCAAGTTTTACTGTAGCTGTCTACTGTCAAGGGCTGTGGGTTTTTAGCAGGCATTCGTTTCTTGCACAAATCTCCAAGGTAGAACCAGATAAATCATGTTTCTTAGTGTTAAGTTTTAGCCCAACAACACAGAGGAGCAGTCAAATCAAGTGATGTTGTGACTTCTGTGGGCTGTGACTGGTATCAGATAAAGGTGGTGTTAGTGACTTCCTACACACAGACACACACACACACACACACACACACACACACACACACACACACACACACACACACACAGAATACCTGGAAGGATGCGTTTGATTTATTGTTCCCATCCTCAACAAATTTGTCACCTGCCTCACTATTCAAGATGTTTGCTTCAGGCGAGGATGGATTGTAGGAAAAAAAAAAACAACAACAATAACAATGATAACGGCAATAATAATAACAACAACAACAACAACGATAATAATGGCATCGCTATGTATTGTACATATGGATGCTTACTATAAACATTGCAATATAGGATCACTTTAATCATTAAATTCTGGGGAAAAAAGTTATTTTCATTTTTTGTTTGCTGGGCCATTGAAAATATACAAGTGGCCAGTAAAACACTGATTGACTGCTCAAGTGGGCCAGTGGGAAAAAATGTTACATTGGAAACTGCAATTACAGGATTTTCTACTTTCCCTCATTTTACGTCATCATAGACTGCATATGCTTGGATTTTGGACAATTGGTCAGAACAGATAGAACATTTGAGGATACTGCCTGGGGCCCTGGGAATTTAAAAATGGGCATAGTTCCCTATTTACAGCAAAAAATATTTTAAAATGGTAATTTATAAAATAATCTACATGTCAGTCAATAATTAAAATTATTAGTTGCATTAGTAGTAGTATTATTAGTAGACTTTAACCATTGTGTAACATCAGTAATATATTGTTTTATCACTGATGATTAAACTGTTTATTTATTTACATACTTACATACTTTAACTAATTCAAATTATGTCAGATAGCATTAACACATTTCCCCCTTTATCCCAAAACTCTTGTGACTCTCTGGCCACCTTACCTAGTTCCTGTTAACAGGAACGATTAGGACACAATACTCAAAACATCACCACCAGTTCTTTTCTTCATTTAAATGAGGAGAAAAAATGAATTTTTTTTAAGGCAGGTCTCTTCAATGCAAAATTAGACACACATAGTCCGCTTATATTTCTGCAATACGCACAGGCAACTACTTATTTACATCACATGATAAGTCATAGTAAATTGAGTATGGTAAAGATTTTTCATGTAGTGATAGCTGCATATTTTTTCCCTTTTTGATAATCAGATCATTTTCATGTTTCGGTCTGACAAACAAAATTGAGTTATCCTTGTTAATGACCCCTTTTACAGACTGAAAGCACATAATGTGACATGGATGTCGTAAAGCAGTCAGCAGCTGGGGAGACACTGTCTATAACGGAAGCCACATTTACTCATAAAGCACCATGATGAATATAATTATTCTGAAACAGAATTTTCCCAATAGTTTAGAGTCACATGTAAATAAGGTCAGGCAATTGGGGAAACTGCTGACAACCAGCACATGCTTTAACACACGCCACAAGATATGCCTGAAAACCCTTGTGCGCATGCAATTGTTTAACATGCGAGTGCACTTACCAGTCACATTAAGAGTTTTAGTAAGTAGACAACCATTGTTATTGCTAAAAAGAAGGTCACATGCTCTAAAATCTCAGCGCTGAATATGGTACGACAATGTTTCTGTCCTATCGAATCAAGCAGTGAAAAATCATGTAATTTTTTGCAGGAATGTGACAAAACACCTGGTGCATATCTTTAGTGAAACAAACATGAAATAAAGACAGTTCAGCCCAACATCTTCAAAGGAATCTGGCTGATTTATATGTATTTTTTCTGTGGAATCTGTCCTGTAGTCACGAAACCTTTGGACCAGTAAAGGGGCCACTAATATTCAACTGATGCAATGCACTTTTAGCCAGTAATGTAATAGGCTCACTGCGCAGTTCCTTCCTTAAGTGGACAGAGCCTAATGACACCTGTGTTTGAGAGATGATTGTACATTATACAGCATCTGGATTTACAACATTTTGCACTGAGGGATTTCTCTAACATGTCACTGACTACAATATGTGTAGAGAAAATGGGACTGTGACTGAAGCCTGCTCAGTTTCTCATGATGGAAGTTTTAGATTAAACAAACGTGTTTATATCTGTAGATGTGCAAAATTTCCTGAAGTTGTTAGGAGTGGACAGAAAATACCTCAAAGCAATGGCATGAATCTTTGCCAACAAATGCAAATTCACGTCCCACAGATAACTGAGCAACAACACAGCCTGCGCAGCCTCGTAGCTAGCGTTAGTATGCTGCTACCACCAAACATATAAGATCCAAGTAAACAGAGAGGAGACATTAAATCACTTATCATGCTAGCAGAAGCTAGCAGAAGCTAGCAGGAGCTAGCAGGAGCTAGCAGAAGCTAGCAGGAGCTAGCAGGAGCTAGCCTTGTGCAGAGGTGGTGCGTTCATCTGCTCCTCGGATGGTCCCGCATCCCGACTTCTTTTCAGTTGGTATGTAACAGCAACATGGACGCGACAGAGAAGACGTGTTGTATTTTGTTGTTCAAAGCATCCCGGAGTCGAACCTACTAAAATACTGCTTGACCTGACTTACTTGACTGATTTCTCAGGGTTACTGCTAATAAATGAGATTTTCTTAAACTAATCCAGGTCGCGCAAGTGGACAGCAATTAACCATCACTATAAAGCTATATTACAAATCAAATCTTAGCATCCATGTACGGATACCTACGCACACACAATATGTGAGTGTGCATTTTTTAAAAGTTTCTCTTCATCAGTCCAACATTACTTTCGTCCGCCATGTTTCTGCTCAGACGAGCGCCAACATTTTCACCAACTTTGTGAGCTGTCGTTCGGACGTGGCGGGGCGTTCACGTGAAATGTACCAATCTGAAACTACTTTTTCCGATTATTCCAACACAGCCCGAATGCTCTATGAGGCAGAGAGTTTGGTGGCGCTGTTTGGTAAAACGCTCGGATTAGCTAATAGCATCTGTGATATAAAGCAGCCACAGCCGGACGGAAAACTTCATCTGTGGTGCCAGACGTGATGTTTCCTCTAGTTTCCTTGAGCGACACGGTCGAAGTGTTTTCTGTTGAGATGCTACGAGATGTGAGCAGGTGTAGTATGTTATATCAGCGGTTAGCAAAATTAGCTGATTAGCGACAGAGGGCGTGTGGGGCGTTTGAGTCGGTCGGTTTTAGTGCAGGTTGCGCTCAGAAGTGCCCGGGACGAAAGGACAAGTACGTAAACTCAGGTCACTAACAGTAGTAGTTTAAAGTAAGAAATATGGATTATATTTTTTATTCTAATGCATATTTCTTTAACATCATGGTTACTAGTTTATTTTGATTATACTTGCAAAAGCATATACATTAAAGGTTCCTATAGATGTTTTCAGTTACTGCAACTTCTTACATCTGCTCAGACTCAAGTTGGGCAAAGCTCTAGTGAAATTTCCAGGAAGTCACTCAAGTCCATCTGTTGATCAGGACGATAAAAGTGTACTTGTCCCACACTTAACAGCTGAAATGACACTAAGAAAGTTAGAAGGAGGTCGGTCAAGTCCAGTATGTGCAAGGGAAGAACTCCGATCAGGCAAAAATAAACGGAAACACCTGTGGGGCCGCGCCAATGATGTGGGGGATGTTTAAATTTCCCAGCAGTTTATCATATAGTTTAAATTAGTTCCACGTCAACTAGCTACATCAAAATGCTTCTTGCATTTGATGCATCAATACTAATAATAATCCAGTTTTGCACACTGATCTGCATCTATATAATGTATGATAATCTAGCTAAAAGGCCATCCTGGATAGGATCTTAGCTTACATTAGTTCAGCTTGGCTTCGTCCTTCTGCATTGCAACTTTGGTAAAATTTGGAATTCAGGACTATTAAGTAAAAGATGTATTTCTTCTACAGCTGAGTATGTCGTCTTTGGGTGTAATACACAAATTTACATACATAAGAATAGGGATGGTATGGAAATCACACATACATGAAGATTGAATTTAAATGATGATTAATTACAGGAAAGTGTGTAAGAATTGTGGGGGGGTCTATTGGCAGAAATGGAATATAGTATTTGTAATTATAATTTCATTACAGTATTCTCTGTAATAGCATACTCATACTCAGTATACTCACCTGAAACTAAGAATCGTTCAGTTGGTTGCAATCTGTAACCTCACTGCTACATGCCACTAGATCCTAATAATAATTTAATTTAATTTAATGTAAACACAACTATCGTTTTTCATATAAATTTTTGTTTGGATCTTTAAACAACATCAGGGCTAAATTATTTTCTGACATTTATTTTTACAATTTTCAGAAATGCAGATGAATCAGGGAGTCAGTGTGAGTTACCCTGGCTGAAATGTCAACTTATTTTACCTTTTCTTGGCAGAACAGTGGCCCGGTGGCCAAACGTCCTGTCTCACACTGCCACACCGCTGTGAAGGGTCTATTGTGTTTGGCACCATCTGTCTACATGTGTCAGACATGTCGTCTTTCATTCGGAAGTCCCAGCGTCAGGTCTGTATGGGCAGGTGCACATCTGAGTGTCAGTATGAGTGTGCATGAGTGTGCATCCTACCTGTGTGCTATTGTTATATATAAGCATGTACAGTAAATAAATAAATCGATAAATAAATAGAACAGTATGTTCTTGCACATGCACAGAAATGTGTTCCCTGGAGCAGTGACCTGTCTGTCACAGGTGCTGCCTGAGAGAATTATCTCCTGCTTTTAGAACTCTTCCATCTCTCTAACATAGCAGCCTGCAAGATCGCCATTAACACCCTGCAATACTCTTAGGTCTGTAGCTGCTGATAGCATTCCTTGACTATTGATACACCCAGGGAATAGTGTGTGAATGATGAGAATTTTAATCAAAATAAGAAAACAGTTACTGCAAGAGCATGAAAAATGGCAAAGAGAGGATCTGAAGGTACTCATTGATATTCAGATTTTATTAAAAAGGTGCCATTGTAGAAGTTTCATTATTACTGCAGTTTGAAGAGGCTGAATGCTGCATTTTTCTCTGTCTACACAGGAGAGGGATTGCTTAGAAAAAAGCAGCATTTTTTATTTCAGTCGTCAGATGATAAAAGGTGAGATCTGGCAGCTAGTTGATGGAAGAACATGAGTTGGTTTTTTTTAGTATTCCTGTTCAGTTCGGCTTTATGTAACTTACTGAAGAAGAGGATGCAGAAGGATAGATGCACCAGCTCTACACACTGCATTTATCCACTCATGCATCATGCTGTGTATGGCTCTTTCTGCATAGCAGAAATCTAAAGCCTGCTTGTCAGTACTGTTAAAATCCAAAGATTGTGGTTAAATTCAAGTTTGCTACAGGATAAGAATTTGAATTTACTATTATGAGAACAGATTACCTTATTCAAGGAAATCAACATTCCTCTGCTCTTTCTGTAGGGATAGCCTTTGAAACGTTAAAGGCCTTTCTCAGGGGATTTATAATTCAGTATGCCTCCCACAAAAAGAGAAGGAAGGCAGCAGACCTCCTTAAAAAAAAAAAAGAGAGAGAAGAAGAGAAGAACTTCAAAGCTACAACGTCTGAAGAAACACTTTCTCATCTTAAGTATAAATACAACACGTTATTGTCCCAGAAAGTTAAATTTTCATCGTTTAGGGTGCCTTTTTTTTGAAGAGGAAGAAGGCGATAAGGCTGGTTGTATGCTGGCCAGTTTTATCAAGCAAGAAGACCCACACAGTGCAGGACCAAAAGGAAGTAATACTCTTAGGGAGTTCTATTAAAATCTCTATAGATCTGAATAAGTGGCTGGGGAGACGGACATCAAGACATTTCTTTGTAACCTAGCGCTTCCACCTCTTCTGAGAAAACAGAAACATATACAGGATTCTCCAATAACAACTGAAGTAATATTTGAAATCATGAAATCCGCACCCGTAGACAAGACTTCTGCTCCATTTGATAAGCACTCTGCTCCTGAACTTCCCTTACTGATGCTTGACATGTATATGTGTTCTCTTGAAAGGGGTGCGCTACCACCAACACTCTTTTAATCTGTAATTACTCTCATTCTACAGAAGGATAAAGAACCTAGAGAATATCATAGCTATAGACCCATCTCTTTGTCTAATTAAATAGCCTTATAAATAATCCTTGCCACTAGATTAAACAAGGTTTTGCAATCCCTGTTCCTCCCTGACAAGTTTGGATTTATACAAAATTGCCAGTCCCCAGATAATGTACGAAGTCTGATTGATGGAATTCAGTCAGTTGGGGGTGAACCTATTCTTACTGTCTTCAGATGCTGAGAAGGCCTTCAACAGGTTCGAGTGGAAGTATATATTTTTGGTCCTTGAATGGGCTTTAGGATACAAAATAATCGTTCTACATGTAAGGCTTTTCCCCCAATAGCATACTGCCCCAAATCATTATTCCAACCAGGGGACTTTAGATGGTTGAACCAGGGTATTGGATATTTTGGGGTCCTATTCCCTCCTAACCAGTCAAACAGTTTAAAAGTAAATATTGTACCTCACTTGAGAAATTCAAACTAGACATAGAAAGATGGAAAATCCATCATCATCTCTCTCTGAATGTCTTAGTCTTCTGTTTTAAGTTGTATAATTTTATTTTCCTTGGTTTTCCTTTTGGTTCTCCTTGGTTTCTTTATGTCTGCCTAGAATGCAATAAAATGTGATTTTATTGTATTTTATTGCTGAGAGATATGGAGCTATGTTGGAGTTAAAAAAAAATAGGACTTAAAGAATTGATAATTTACTAAACTGTCTATGATGCCAACTTCATACATTTGGTCCTTGCATTCTTTCACACATGCTGTATATTCACATTCATGCACACACCAAATTGTTCGACATCATCAATAATATGCCCACAGAGGCCAAAGGGGGTTAATAATATCAATTTTTCATGTCACACACATAATAGATTCCATGAACCAGAAAGAAATGTTTCCCCCCAAAAAGCAAAACCAAGAAAATCATGCTTTGGAGTTGGTATCGATTAGATGTGTCTGGATTTCCCTAGTTCATCACTTTCTATGATTATCCCAGTGATTTATAGTGTCTTAACATGTCAGTATATTTTACGTGATTGACTGGAACACCTTGCAGAAGGAATAAGAAACTGTTCAGAGAGAGAGCAGGTGAAAGTGAAGGAGAAATTTAGAGTTTTACAGGGCAAAAAGTATAATGTGACAGTGGATAGTGAAAATTTACATTTACACTTAATTCTAAATACGTGTCTTTTAGTTTCATATGCTCTACCAGCACCATGTCGTCTGACCAAACAAACAGTGTTCACATCACACAAAATGCCTAACAAATCACAGGTAAAAGAAATGACAACTGACTGTTGCTAGGATTTATGTGCTATTCAGCTGACAGTTGTTCATTTGCTGTAAAAAAAAACAAACAGGTCATCTGCAGAAACTGAACATAACTAAATGGGGGCTGATTATACATTACTTCGTATAGGTGCTTACATCTGTCAAGAAGATATGATGGATTTTCAAAATAAATCCGACAATAGCACAAGGTAAAAATGACTTTAAAAAGTGTTATCATTATCACCTCCATATAACTTCATGAGTCATAAAAATAGATGGGTCACAGAAATAGAGACTCAAGAAATAGATACTTATTTATCACCTGCTAATGTTTCAACACTCAATAGCACTAAAATTGAAAAAATAAATAACGTAATACAATATGTAAGTATAAGGCCCCATTGTTTTTCTCTGACTGCTCGTTAACAGTACACAGTATTTTCTATGTTCATGTTGTTGTTCTGTCTGACATGTATAGTTAAGAAAGTAAATTCAGGATATACACTCCCTCTATATGGGCAAACTGGTTTTCCCCATCATTATATAAAAATTATAGATTTACCAAAGAAGAAAAAAATATACAAAGTGACAGTATTATATGAAGAACTTTGCTTTCCAACTGGTTCTACTGCCAATTTTTCTGAAAGCACGTTAGCTGAACATATGTAATACAAACAGTATGTTTTGTCTCCTGCAAATCTTCTGTCTTTTTGTCAAAGCTCAGTTTGTCATCAGTAAACATGTCCAGGTATCTGTCATGCTGCTCCACAACAGGGCCCTTGACAATACTGGCATGAAATCATTCAACATGTCCTGATGCTAAGTTGTAAAAAGGAATTGTCAAACCACCGAATGACGTCCACCGGCAGGTCCAAGGCTGCCCATTAATCCTGTGTGAGTTTACTGTATTTTTAGAGGGATATGGATATGGTCTGTTGTCTGTCATCTGCAGGAAAACTAAATTTAATCGAAATTTTAGGTTCATGTAAATCTGTAAGTCATAACATTAGAAAGAAATGTACAATTGGTAGAAGAACAAAACTTCAGACACACTAAGATTAACTTGAATGTACTAGAATCTCAAAAACCAACAAAGGCAGACATTATTTTGCTCATATTTTTGACCCACCCCCATCACTGATTTTATTGCTCCATTTGTTTTGAGGTCATTTTACTCTTGTACTGTGTGTGTGTGAATTGGGGGGGGGGTAGAAGTGTAGAATTTTAAGGAAAAAGGAGAGATCAGAAAAGTGGCTTTCAGATTGTAATCTGTTTAGTATTAAGATTAGAAACAGGGGAAATAGCCTGCCTTGCTCTGTCCAGTTTAAAAAAAACAGCCAACCAGCACCTCTAAATCTTGTTTGTTTAATCCATTCTCAAGCTGTTGTGAAAAAAACTATTTCTACTTTTGTGGGGAGTTATGTACTTAATTATTTCTTGGCAGGGTGCAGTGATTTCCTGGAGTCTGTCAACATATTGATGACATTATAATGTGTTAATTGGAAGAATTTAACGTGCTAGTAGTTGTATTGTTGAACTTTAGACAGCCTTGGACTAGCTGTTTCCCCCTGCTGCTGGTAAATTTTGGAAAAGCTAAACTAATCACCTGCTGGCTCTATAGCTTCTTATTAAGTGCAGAGACATGAGAGGGGTAAAATTCTCCTCATCAAACCCTTGGCAAAAAAAAGCAAGTAACATTGTTTGCCAAAATGTTAAACTTTTCCTTTCTTATGTTTGTTCACCATTTTAGTGAAAACATCTAGTCACATACAGGAAATGGTGTTTTACCTTTCTAACATTCACAGTCAGAATAAAATCTTAACAGGCAACTACTGGTTTCTCTAATCGGTAAAAAAAAGTGAATTGATTAATTATAAGAATGTATCATTGTAGCTTTTCTCTAGGTTCCTCCTTTCTAACCCTGGATGCAAAAGAGGCTAAACTCCGGGAGACAGGACAAACTGTTAAGGTGTTTTTAAGATCAGAGCACTGTACTCAGCTGCTGCTGCCAGCTGTGAACTGGCTGTGATAGCAGCCCATGATAAATTGAATAAATTATGTTGCTCTTCTCTTTGTAGTGGTAGTTAAACAGCCTGCACTGCAGTTCTGGTCCCCATTCACTTGGTGAAGGTAAAATACATCGTTTTACAAATGTAGCTGTCTATGAGGACTCGTCAAGACATGCCTTTGTAAGAGAGATAAAAATATATCAGAGAGGATTATACTTGGCTTCCCTCATTGCCTGCAGTTAAGGTATAACATACCGTACTTTAAAAATCTCTCCATCCCTGTCGTGTTAAAACCATGTTTCTTTAAATTTGGTTGTTTAGATTTTTCAAAAGAATTAAGGATTAAATGTTCCTGTCTGTGAAATTTCTCTTGATTATGTGAAAAATGCTGTGTCACAGGACTGTTTTTATTACCTCATGAAAAGTTTACCTTTTTGAGACGATGTATATGATTTAACAGGACAGTGATTTTAGATACAAGGCCTGAGGTCACAGTTGATGATGATGATTAGATGGAGAAAGATAATATATAGCTTTATAATGTACAACATATAATTAGCTAAGCCCATATTAATTTGTAATTACAAATATACATTATAATAGTGTCTCCTTTATCAACTATTATCTCCTATCCACTGTACTATGCAAATTTAGTATATATCTGAAGAATCGCTTAAGAAAGAAATAGATGAATACAAGCATCATACCACATTTTCAGCATCAGCAAAATGATCCATTCTCTAACAACTGCAGTCATTATCTCCTGCATATCATCTGTAGGAAACAACCTCCGCAGAGGTGGTGATGTTTTTATGCCTAAGGCAACATTACAAGGGCTCACATGTGTTGTAAAACATTTCTTGGCAATAAATAGCACCAGTTGGGATATAATTTCCTTTGGATTGTTGCTGATGCCATCCCTTTCTCCCACCCTTGAATGGCACTGTTAACCCCCCTCCCCCCCAGCGTGCTGAGTGGAAATGCGCCATCCACAGCTGAATTTGCACTGTGGATCTTAAGTCTTTATCTCTGCCTTCCCCTCTAATATTTAGCAGCTTGGAGCTATTAGTTTACAACCCCTCATCCAGTTAAACCCATAAAACAAACTAATCAAAAACCCAGCACAACACTGAGGCTTAGAGAAATCCATTGGCTTTCCTGGGCTATTGATCTTGCCCTCCAGAGCCCAGGCCTTTCTATAGCTCAGAGGCTTTACAAGAGAGATAAAGACACGTCTGTGCTGGTAAAAAATGACATTGAGTTGAAAAGAGCTGCTTACCTCTTAAAGCTGAATGAATTACCTGGTGATTATTAGCCCATGGAGGGTCATGCAGCTCTGTGTGGGCCTGTAGGAATCTGAATTTGACTATTTATAGACCCTCTTATATCTAAGAGAAAGTCAGGTTTTGGCCCAGGCTGAATTTAGTCAGCCAGCAGTAAACCTATGACGACCAACTGGTTGTCTATTAATAACTTATGTACCCTGGCTATACAGCATGCACGCAAGCCAAATGACATATGGGCAGCCAATACACACAGTGTGGGTGTGATTACATCAAAATGGAATTGTAGGAAGCATGTTGTGTTCTTATTCACAGGGGCCTCAATAGCGAATACCCATTTGCATGAAATTAATATGTGGATAGGGAAAGAAAATGGCTGAGCACTCAAGTTAAACTCATTAGCAAGCCCAGCAGGGGCATTTGTTCCACAGCTATCAAGGAATCCTAGGCTGCCTTTCATTATGCATTCTCTCCTTATGCCTCCAGTCTCTATTTGGTTGGATAAAGAGCTTTTAACTACTAGAGATGGAGAGAAAGAATTGATGGTGCCTTCAAGCAACATGCTTTAAGTGTATGGTGCATTTAAAAAACAAAACAAAACAAAAAAAAATAGGGAAATTGATTCAGAGTTGTAAATTGCAAATTGTGAGAATCAGATAAT
Organism: Istiophorus platypterus; assembly: GCA_016859345.1. Taxonomy (NCBI): domain Eukaryota; kingdom Metazoa; phylum Chordata; class Actinopteri; order Istiophoriformes; family Istiophoridae; genus Istiophorus; species Istiophorus platypterus. The sequence goes on from CM029115.1 coordinate 6,448,826, forward strand.
TTCAAAACTTGTGTGAATGCAATCATTTTAAGTTGCCATTGTGTTATTTTAATAGTGTAATTAGTTTTTTGTTATCAAATTATGTCCCAAGCATAAGCTCAGCATAAGCTTTGATGAGAGTATGGCAGTTTGAGAAATTGCAGAGCTCATGTTTTGTTTGCTTATTTTGTGTGTTTTTTGCTTCCTTTCTTTATCATAAGGTTATGTGCTTCAGTGATTCAGTGACAGACAAATGACTTCTCATAGACTTATAGAAATAGTCATAACCTCAATAACATTCATCCTTCTCTCTTCTTTTAGCTTCCAAGCCAGGTGGATTGTATTGCAACAAAAAGATGCTAACACAAGTAATACATGAGATAATATCTAAGTGCTGTTAATTTTCTTCCTGTTTGATACATGAATTTTACAGAGACCTGAGCTGCCTCTCTAAATCACTCTGAGCACTGCAGTGCTATGTCTGTATCAAAGTGTGAATGGATTTTGGATTCAGTTTGACAAATGTCTTGGCAGGCAGCACCCACATCTTCCCACCCCATTCCAGTAAGGACAAGGTCACTATGAGAAAAGACAAAGTGATAGACAGAGACAACCTCTTCTTTGCAGACACTGATACTCAGGAGATCGATCAAGGGCAACACTGTCCATCTTTGGTTGTGGCGACACTCTTGTCCACAGATCAATATCTATCTGTTTATGATGCTATGAAAAGAGCATTTCAACTTAGCTGTGCCTGTGACCAAGGATGCAGTGCATCCTTTTAAGAAGATGTATTCATTAATACAAATCAAATAATATATTTGCTGTCTGCTGAATGTTCAGTTGCCATATTTCATTATATACTAATGGAAAAAGTTTAATGCAGAATACCCTTACAGATCTAATCACCCAACTTTAAGTACCCTAATTGGCAAGTAAAAAAGGGTAGGAATTTGTCATAGTACCTATACCTGTGAATGTTTACAGATACACAAGCTGCACTTCAAACATAGCTTAATGCCCCGATCATTTTAAAGCAAAAATAGTTTATTTCAGAGGAATAGCTGCAGACAGTGAATTGGCTTGTGGGTACATCCATCAAGTCGAGTTATTTTTGGTGAACTTCAAAATTCAAATTCACCCCTTTGGCCTATGGCAAGTCAGTTTAACAGTGTTGACCACTGCCAGGGTGTAAAATGATCTACAAAGTAGATGTGTTTGCCAAAATGTTAAAGCTTTTTTGCCTCTCCAGTAATTCTTTATTGAATGACATGATGATGGGCAATTTTGACTGATGTTCCAGACTAACTAGCATGTTAGCTGTTAGCTCATCAACTACAGTAGTACACCGTATACTAAATGTCCCTACATCAACAAGACCCTAATGCTGCCTCACATTCATAAACCTATGGCCCCTTTCTCTGAAATATAATTGTGAAGTTATATTGTGGCTGCCATGGTTACAAAGGGGCCGAATTTGGCTCCTTATCAGACCATGAGCTGTGTTTGTACTCTGCAATGAGTCAGACGTATCCCCCTGTATGCAGCTGATGTACTTCTGGCTTCTTTGACATTTAATGTAACATATTGGAGTTGTTTGCTACCATATGTAAAGCAGCTGGTGAGGTGCAATTGCTGCCCAGGAATGGAGTTGAGAGTAAGTTGCTTCCCTAATTTGGGAGTTCTGTTTAAGTAGCCAGTGTTCTTAAAGAAATTAAGAAACAAATATGAGTACTGTTTTGCTTGGTTTGCTGCCACTATTACATAGACCATATAAGTAAATATGTATAAACCTCAAAAAAATGAATGAATGGATGGATGGTTGGATGTCACTTTCAGGGTAAAAGGACAATGTAAGTTTGTCTTTTCCAAAGCTATCTATAGCTATACTTGTATATGCTTGCAGCTTCTCTTTATGACATAATCACAAAATAAGCTTAGTTCTTATAGCAATTGACTAGCTTGACTTAAGTTTTATTTATGCCTTGGATATTGTAAATTGTTCCTTCAAAGGTCATATTCCTCAGGTCGATGCTATTTACTGTATTTAGTCACTGACTCAACAATGGCCACAGCAGAGACAACGTAACAGGTTCATGAAATGTTAAGTTAATCTGCTTAAAAGAGACTGTGGCAACATCAAGGTTGTCAGCAATAAAAAAGGCTTGGGTGGAATGCAATTGGATGAGATGAGTTGCGACAGTTGATGCACAGAGCTGTTGTGCTGATGAAATGGATTCATTGTGACAGCTGAAGATAATGAGCTTTACTCAATCAGCCTGAGAGGGTATCAAACTGCCGTTTCAATTGCTGCCTTGGTGGTGGTCTGGGTCTGTTTTAGACAGACAGTACAGACAGGCAGATTGCTGTTGTCCAGCTGTGGTCTGCAGAGAGAACTGCCACAGTGCACTCAATGATTTCTCCTCGGGAAGCAAAGCTCACATTTCTCAGCTCCCATAGGGATATCTTGATACTATAATTGAGTGTGTTCACACTTTATATGGGGACTTTTGTAGGTCAGTGAAAAAAACTTCAAAGCTGCACTAATCAGCATTTTTATATTAACATTGCATGAAATGACTTAATGTGATGTGAATAGGGTTGCTTATAGTGGCAAACTTACAGAGAATTATCTACTAGCTCAGCTCAGCTCTACAAAGCTTTTAAGTGTCTTTCAGTCCATTGTTTTGGTTTTATGGCCTGCACCTTTATTGTTTTGATCGAATCTCATTTCTCTCATTAGACCTGTTTCCAGCAGCAGCAGGTTGTTTTCAGCCAAACTGCTCCAAAAACCCACTGTATACCTCCCCAGCACTAAACAGCAGAAATACACAGTTAGTGTCTGAAAAACTATATCTTTTTCACAGAAGTTGGTGGAGATGAAACCATAGCTAAAAGTCTAGATTTACATGGATATACTTTCATTTGCTGGACTGAAACACAACTCCAAATTAATACCAATGTTGCTACATGTCTGCTGGTTGTATACCATATCTCTTAGCTATACATTTCCTTTTCGTGATAAAATGCTACAGTCATTTTATTTCAGTCAAGTTAAACCTTAGCAAACCATCATCTCTACTGCTTTTGAAGGATACATTGGTCAGTGTTTTCTCTTTTTTGAGCAAAATTTATTCTATGTTCATGGGGTTTCTTGCAATAGCTACTGCAGACAAAGGCTCTTTTAATGTTGGGTCTCTGTGAATAATAACCATAAAGAGTCTGGTCTAGACCTGCTCTATATGAAAAGTGCCCTGAGATAACATTTGTTATGATATGGCACTATATAAATAAAATTGAATTGAATTGAAAATTGAATTTTACCTTTTGCACCATATCTTAGTGTCTTGTAAGGTTTGTGATGCTAGAAATATGCATAATTTGCTTTTGCACCATAAAAACACATTAGCAGTAAAATCCTGAGATATATTTAAAAGAAGTTGGGTCAGCAATAGTCAGTTTACTAATACTTATTCAGATTTTTGCACAGTGCTTCAGGGTAATTCGCTTTAGTTCTGCATTCACCACAATTTTTGTCCCAAGTACGTTCACGCAGTTTGCAGTGCTAAGTACATTCATGAAAGGAGACATTTTAAACATTAGGATAAGCCTTCCTCATGTTTTATATAGAAAAAAATATTAAATTATTATGGGCACATAACAAACTGTTCATTTGTGGTCCTGTGGCAATTTATAATGTCACAATCCTATTCCATTTAAATACCATGCAGTTAATACAAAATTTTGGGATGCTCACTTTGATGCATGGCCCAGAAGTCAGCAGTCAGTGTTGCTCAGTGTGGTTGCAAAGGATTAGCAGCAAATACAATGCCTATCAAAAATTTCCTGCACCATAGAGTTTACAAGGAAATTTTCCTTGTAAAATTTCCTTGTAAAGAAGACAGAGTGCAGAGCAGATATATCACTGAAGCTTCTCCAAAAAAGAAACTGATGTCCTTGTGTGGGAGGTGCTGCATCACCGAAAACAGTATACAGCTCCTCAAATTAGCTTTGGAGGAGATAGACACATTTGGTTACTTTTATTTTTCAGGTCCAAGGAGATCCACTGTCCATGAAAGCAATGGTTTAATGATATTAGGTGATGAGCCAACTGGCTACAGACCACAGGCACAGTTTTGCTAGAACACTGATCATGCTTGACATTTTTAGACAATCCCACATATTTACATTTATCAGTATATAGTTAGCTTGAAAAATGTAGCTGCCCTCAAATATTTATTCTGCTTCAGGGGTTTATATTGACATCATATTTTTCCTATTGGATCTCTAAGCAGGACCACAAAAATGGAAGATTTTAAATGCCTAAATGAAAATAAGTCAAAGATAGATTCATTACATATTGTGACTGTTATACACATTTGACCTGCTCTGAGCAGGATGTGGCAAAAGCATAAATCCTGGTGATTCATTACACCTTATATTTGCACTAAGGTATTCAATTTAAGTAGTAGTGGCACACCTCTTATCGCAGCTTCCTCCTTTTAGTGTTCATTTTGTTTTTCTTTGTATTGGATTTTCAACATTCTGTGACTGTGCCACCCTTGGCCACCTCTATGGCCCTGTCTTAGCTTATCCATAATGATCTTTATTCATTTGAGTAATCATGAGATTAGATCTAATTATTTCCAAATGGTGGTTATGTCCGTATGATATATCAGACTCTGATCCAAAGTGCTACACAGCAAAAGTAATCAAGCTTTAATTCTAGGGAAACAGTTTAAGGTTGCCTAATCTAATTCAAACTAAGCTATTCATGCTGATATAAACGTTACATTTGCTAAAGGGAAAACAATCACAGATTAAGAGGCATTTCTTTAGGGTTTGAAAGCCAACGCTATTTACCGCTGCAGCTTTTAAATTATTCTGTTTGCTCACAGTGTAGCAGCAAACAATTACCCTTTAAAATTCCTGCACCCTTCTTCAGAGAGGTAGCAGTGCCTTTGCAGTAATCTATCCTTCTCTCTAGGAGGTCATTTGAGTTTTTCCACATATTTTCTGCAAGTGCATAATATAATAAAGAGGGGAAAAGGCTGCATGTGCATTAAAATATAGGGCGCACTGTCCATGCATCCTCTGGATGTCATGTTTTAGGCATGCATCACAGTGATCCTTATTATGGAAGAGTAAGCCTCTTACAAATGTGTTTTTGATGTTTTTGTGTCCTGGAGTACATAGTTTTATCAACACACAGTGGATCAGCATTTAGTGGGTAAAGATTCAAGGAGACTGAGACAGTGGAAAGCTATAAGTATTTTGGATCTTGTAGTAAAATCCCTACAATGTCCAAAGCAAATTGATTATTATTGTACTTATTGTATTTTTATCGGGTTTATTATGTCATTCATATTCACATTCTTTGTTAAAGAGCCTGGTTCTCCCACTCTTAACTTTCTGCAATAAGAGCAGGCTGGGAAGTTTTAATGGAAAGAGACAGTAAGATTAGTGGTATGAACATAGACATAACTAGACGTAACTAGAGATTTTTTTTGTGATGTTTGGTGAGTAAAGCCAAAGTCTGACCTGATCCTTCCCCCAGGGCATAGTTTGAACATCAAAGGGCATTACTCAAAGACACATTTATCTCCACTTCAATTGGATCATTTTGAATGGATTTTTTAAAATATAATTTAATGTGTTTTATTATCATTTAAATCACATTTGCAAACCAAATCTGGAAAAATTACAGATTGAATTCAGTAGATTTCATGTCACTCACTCCTGTGACCGAGAAGCTGGTGCAGTCCTCCACATCAACTCTTCTTAAAAAGGCTTGTGAACAAACAGCTCCACACTCTCTACCAATCAGTGTTGGCTCTGTTCTTTGCAGTAGAGTGCTTTGGTGGAAACATCAAGGGCAGGTTGCAGACAGGATTAAAAAAACTGGTGAAAAAGACATGGCTCCAATGGAGAGCCTAGCCAGGACACCCTCGAGGAAGTGAACTGAGATGAACTCCATCGACAACATGAGATTCACGTTTGCACGCCAAGTAGAGCTGTCAATCAACAGATTTGATTCTTCAATTTCAACATGTCTCGCATGTATCTTATTTTCTTTATTTTCTGTCTTCCACACTCCAAAAACATACAACCATGTTAAATGGAGAAACGTGGTTGATTTAACTCAGCCAGACATTAGAGTAGCAGCTCTCTCAGTGTCCATCGGGTAAAAATGATTCCATTTGAGCTCCGAGACGCATGAAACAATTACGAGGATTTGCTGAGTTGTAGTCATACTGTAGAATGAAAGTGTCTGGTGTTTGTTAGCCTTTTGCTACATGAGCAGCCTGTCTCCAATGTCCCATGTCTTCTACCTAATGGATAGGGTGGGATACAAGCCCAACCAAGAATATTAAGAATTCAAATTAATCAGTTTGGACTGATATTGTCCTTAATTCATCACTCCATCTCACCTTCTGCAGATTAAGCAGGACTCTAGCAACAGCTACACCATTTGTTGACAGCTAAAATTTTAGAATTTTAAATTTTCAGGACTAAGTTTGTTCCAATTTTCAAATAATGCTTGAAATTGAGTAAAAACACACTGTTTCTACCTACCAGCATATAACTTACCCTACATCCTTTAGATGACTGAAAACAAGACAACTGTTGTCCATGAAAGCAAATGAGCAACAGAAACATTTACTCCAGCAGAAAGCGGGGAATAATTACCTGTGTGTGGCTCGAAATGGACGAGTTGAACAGTGCACAGATTAGAGTGCCTCTTCCAGTGCCCATTAATCAAGCTCTCTGGAATTAACTTTCAATTTACTTTCTTACCATTCCGCATAGAATAGATGCCATGGCTGAAAAATGGACTAAGCAAGCAATCTGTAGTTCAAACATGGTTTGTCACGCTGGTCGAAAAAAAGCAACAACAGAGGAGCTTCAATTTTCATTTGGTCTTCAAAGTAATAAGAGTATCTGAAGCCCCAGTAGTGCTTTCATTTCACGAGGTTTCTCCATAACAATGGGCAGAGTATTAAATGATTCAGTACCTGACAACATAGTTTGTGATTTTTCTATATTTTGAAGATTCATTATCCTCCTTTGTCTTTTCATTTTGTTTAGCTCTTTTTTAACAACCCTTTTTTTTGGGTTCCATGTATTGTATCTTGAAAAAAACTCCTCACTCCTTTTGTATTTTCATGGCAAAATCAAGTAAGACTTTTCTCTTTAAATACTTTAATAGACAATAGCATTCATTTAAATTGGGCTGTTGGTGACTAAAAATTATTTTTTTTTACTATTCAAGTGTTATTGGATCTGTCAGAATATTAAAACAGAAAATATGTTACATTTTTGTCCGTTTTTTAAATTACATTTTTTTCTTATTGCTGTAAACCCATGGAGGCACTTAAAGCAATAGGTTTCCACTTTGGGAAAAAACACTTATTTGCTTTCTTGCTGAGAGTTAAATAACAACATTGCTTTTATATCCAATGAATTTATGACTATAGCCTAAGCTAGCTGTTACCATACTAGCCAGCCAGGACACAAAGCGCAAGTCAGTCACAATAGCCTCCTGAGTGTCCATCTATTTTCTCTGTAGTGCACCTTTTATTTCCCTCTGGCATTTTGTCCTCAGGACTCTGCATCGTTCCATTCAATAGAGAATTTCACTGAAGAGAGAATAAGCTCTATGAGCTGACAGGCTTGCTAAGTGTTAATTAGCAAGCTTGCTAGCTTGGTTTCTAACAAGTTGACACTAAATTCAAAAGACGTATGACACAAGACACAGTAGCTACCTTAATTCTGGACTCTCCGTTGCTCGGTGGTAAGCACTGCCAAAATGGCCAAGACAGCACAGATTTTCAGGTCAAAGGCCACCATGGATAAACTTAATGCAAAAAAATTTGATGAATTTATTTTGTCTGTGAGTAAATCCATTAATTACAGCACTTCCACTGGAACTAGTAGATTTTGTCACAAAGGCTAGCAGTTCCTCCTTGTCTCGAGGCTTTGTGCTAAGCTAAGATAACCAGCTACGAGCTGTATTCCTACATTTACCAGACATTAGAGTGGCTTTGATCTTTTCCTCTTAACTCCGCAAGGACGAAAATGAGCATGTTTCCCAAACTGCTTTTAATGTGTAGTGTGATGCAAATGCAGTCAATACTACATCAATTGCAGGTGCACACATAAACCTTTCTCAGTATGACAATCTCACCTACATAAACCAAAAATTATATTTAATATCCTGTTTCTACATTTACTATCTAATTCTGCTGAACAGTATCCAATTCCTTAGTGTCTTTGCAAGCCACTACTAGTAGCACAACTAATCACAAGACTGTTCACAATGTCTTATTTCTCTTTCTATGCAACATAAAATGCACAACCTCTAATCGCTACCGATCCTGGCTGGATGGTGTCTGCCTGGATCACTATCTGGCAGCATTCTCATCATGGGTAATGCCATGACCCACCATCTTGTTATTCTGCCAAAACAGTGTCAATGAGACAAGTAATTGTCTAGTATCTGTTCAAAGCATCAAATTTCAGCTGGTGGGCCATAATTTCATCCGAGCTCTCCCTCAAACATTACATTCTGACTGGTCTCTGGGGGGAGAGTTGTTTAAAAGATACCCCTACTAACGCACCCAATCCCCCAATCGCCCTTTCTCTCTATCGTTTTCTCTCTTTCTGCCCTCTAATCAGCCATCAGGGAGATTTTTGTGTGTGTGTGTGTGTGTGTGTGTGTGTGTGTGTGTGTGTGTGTGTGTGTGTGTGTGTGTGTGTTTATAAGCATTTTGAATACCTAAAGTGCAAAGAAGAGTGATGACCCATAGTCCTCTGTACCCTCTTCGACCTCAGCCGCTACAGTCCCCTGTGGTTTGACTTCCCCTCAATCCACACACACCTTAGCCACTGCACAGCCTTACACTCATTCACCACCACCCCCCTTGCCTCCTCCTTACACCCACCCACATGCCCTCTTCACTGGCAGAGCCACATAATTATTTTCTCTGGGAGACATACTGCTTGCCTGCGCCTCTATCTTTAATTACAATCGAGCAAAAGGGGGCCTTAACAGGAGGGACCAGACGTGCCGCTTTGATGTCGTCTGCTCCTGGCCCTCCAATTTTCTCTTTCTTTTTTCTGGCAAATGGTAGAATGCTTGCAAGTCAACCCCATTCTGACCACAAAGCAACACATTCTCTCTGGCAGTGACGGGAGCATGGTATCTTTGTCCAAAGCAGATTGGAAAAGCTTGGATCTGGGGTTGGTTTTCAGGCAGTAACATTAGCTCAACAAAGATCAGCGTGTTGTTCTGCTCCGAAAGTAAATTCCAGTCTGGCCATCTGTGTACTTTGATCCCCACTGCCAACGACAACTTTGTTTTTAGGAGGAAACACTGGCAGCAGGGATTAGTATGTGTGTGAGGAGAGTGTGGGCATCAGTGTATTTGTGCTGTAGGTTCTGAGGAGTCGCTTCAATTCATGATTACAGGTTCTTAAAAACTGATATAATATTTATGATAAAAGCCAAAATTACATTTGCCATCTTTAAATTTGAACACTTTCATGCAAAACACAGACAAATATTCAGTTTTTCCTTTGGAATGTATTCCTTTTAGCATTTGAGACAGACAGACAGATGAAAATCAATCTGAAGACAGGGCTGGCCGACACTCCTATTCATTTCACGTGCGTGTATGCTTGGGTATTTACATAGACACTGGTTTGTATGCACATGCACGTAGGTATATTTGTGTGTGTGTGTTTGTGTTGACTGATTAGCGTCTAAAGTCTGTGATTGCTGCAGTGAGTCTGTGATTAGAGCATTGGCTAAGATGTTGGCTGCTGGCTGTCTTTGGCCACAAACGGACAAGAAACTGGAATGAATCAGCAACTCAGACTCTGCCACCTCGTTGTGAGTAAGAAAGGCCGCTTTCTGCCCCTGATACCCTGAAGTCATCCCAGCAAGCACTTGGTTGTGTAAATAAAACATCAAAATTAAAGCTGATGCATTATCTGTTGCTATCTATGGCTATTATGTGAGTCATTGTGTGAAAATGGGAGTTGAATATCCTCCTGCTATCACTTCAATAGATATCAGACTATGAAACTTGTAAAATCACTCTTCACAGTATTATTTTTTTTAGGCTGATATTGAACAAATGCCTCATTCTATGGCATTCATTTTCGTGCAGGATTACTGTGGTATGAACATAAATCTGTAACTGGACAAGAACAAGTGAAATGTTGGAGATTATCTCTAGAAATAGGATTTTGGTTCAAATGTGAGTCAGCTGCAAATAAATTCACCTCAGAAAGAATATTTCAGCATGGTGGGGAAATATGCTCATTTGCTTTCTTGCTTCGAAAGAATAGATGCCATTCACATGTGTGTGCATTGAAAAAGAAGCCAGAGCCAGCAGGTGGTTTGCTTATTTTATCGTACAATATAAGAAACACATCCAGTAAAACACTGTCTAAATGTAAAAATCTGCCAACTAACATCCCTAAAGCTGTTCAGCAACAAGCAGTGCCAGGCTAACTGTATCCAGTTGTTCCCGATCTTCATGCTATGCTAAACTAACTGGCTCTTGCCATTAGCCTAATATTTAACATACAGTCTATCGATATTCTAATCTTACTATCAGCAGGAAAGGTAATAAGGTTATTTCCCAAAATGGTAGACTATCTCTATTAGGTCCATAGAATTTTTTTTAATTTTTCTTTTTTGGTATTTTATCCATCAATATAGTTATTCCTATAACATATTCGATCTCCATAACTTCCTGCTCTCTAACACTTCCTCCAAAATTGGGTCTTAGTAGAATAAGGCAATGTTTTTACATCTGTATTTTTCTTTTTCTTTTTTTTTATTATATGTGGTGCTTTAAACATGTTTCAAAATTCCAAGGAGACTTAATTTTTTTTGTGTAGTTTTTTTGACTCTGTAGCAGCCATATGTTATGGGAGTAGACTGAGAAGCAACTAAACAGAGCAGAGAACTGAGCAGGGATTTGTTTGTAATTACAGCTGAATCTGTTTTAAAGGGTTTAGCGTTGACAGTGTAGAAATCCTCCATCAGCACACTTTAATGCGTCAATTGAATTAACCAACACACAGAGCCTCATGTATTTGTCTACAGTATGTGTGTGTGTGTTCCTCTGTCTGAGATCAAATGTATGCTTCTGGGTGCATTTTAATAACATTTCTGTACTCTTTTGTAAGTCCATCAATAACTGTTCTCTGTATGAAATACCCCCATCCATTGTCTCACCCAGAAATTGAAAACATAAACTGGAGGAATGCTCACAAGCCACGGAATATCAATCAGTCTGCAAACAAGTCGGAGGTGTCAACAGAGGAATGGCTTTTGTTTGAGAAAGAGTCCATAGCTGGTGCACACAGGGATTTAAAACAATAATCTTTCCAGCATAATGACTAGGTAATATGGATAGTCCATTTATCTTTGATTAGATTTTTTGATGCAGGGATTCATTCCCTGGGCTCCCTGTTTCATTATTCTTTCTAATTACCTGCACCGATTCGCCCATCAAGCATCGGCACACTGGCAAGATGTAATTGCTTCTGCTATAAATCAAGAAACATTTGGGGGCGTCTGGAGAGTTCCTGCTCCATTAATACAAACACATTGAGATGCCAGGCTTGTGTTCATATTGATAAATCCAATCATTCATTCTGACATTTTGATATTTGATGTGCTCAGTCTCCAGCTGAATGTTTTGGCAGTTCTTACACAGATAATTCCTGTCAAACTTTTGTTTGACAACGTGTGTACATAAGCAACGTCTGTCTCTGTCTTTGTCTCATTAACAGGATCAGAATTTGCTTTGTCCCCACTCAAGAAAAAAGAACATTGCATTTGTGTTGGAGATGTCATTGAGGGATGCATTATGGGTTCGGCCAGAGTTTTCTGCCAAGGTCAAGGAGCACATTGAGTCTTAATGAGGCCCCAGTTTTGCTTCATCCATGTTCTACAAAAAACAAAAAACATGTAAAAACTTGCCCAGAGCTGAGCGCCACATATTCCAGTCCGCAGGGTTATTATTCTAATTTAGTTAAGGCATTAGGCAAATCAACAACTCCTGCAGCAGCTCAGTGGGGAGAAGTGGCTGGAGGTGGAATGTGAATGAGCTAAGTTAAGGCAGACAGAACTGGGGCTTAGCTGTTAGCCTCAGGGTCAGGGCGATAATGTATGAACTTAGCTCTGGCAGGCACGCAGGCAGCACTACATTAGTGAACAACGAGTGTCTTTGAGTGGGCACTTTATTCTGAAAGCAACACAGCAAGTTTGCATGTCAGCTGATCAGGAGCAAACATGGATTATTTACTGAGCTACGTCAGTGCCCTTTTTTGTGGTGTGTCAGGTTTGTCTGTTGCTTTTGTCTCTTCTTTTCACAATGGTCACGCTGACCTTGATGTAGCTTGTGGTGAAATCGTTTGTGCTTATGCCGAAATGATATGTATATTAGGACCAGTGATTACAGATGGAGGCCGCCATTTTTTCTGAGCTTTTGCAGTTATGATAAAGTTGCGGAATCCAAAGGTTAGACATGCTTTAATGATTTACTTTTTAAATATCACATATTTTCATTCGTGCTTGCTATTTATAATTAGCAATTCTTGGTTTGCATTATTTTGAATACAAATTACTTTACTTAAGAAAACCACAAGGTCTGTATTTCCTTTAATTCTATCAACAAGCCGGAGAGTACATTTTTTTGATGAGAAAGGCAAGGACAGAGAGTTGGCATGTGGCTTGGTGAAACCTGGATGAACTGACCAAAAGTAATTTTGATTCCTCACGCTGCTGTTAAATTTAGTCCTGCCATTCAGTGGCGGTGTGTGTCCTCTTGACTTCAGGCTGCCGTTGCTTAAAAGTATCTTGTCTGAACGCATCCCTCTGTCCAGCCATGTTGACCAGCAGGTAAAGAGCAGCGTCAGATGAGAAGAATGTCCAGTGTACAAAAATCCCTCGAGTGTCGCAAACTAAATTGTGACCAACAGAGCCCTTTCTACCTTGTGCCTTACAGTGGTTTCCTCCCTCCTTGGAGCCAACGCTTCTCTGGCCTCCTACCTACCTGTATTTACTGGTCCTTGTGCATGCTCACTTGTTAAAACTACTGTGATCAGTGTTATTATATAAACAGCAGATCAAATAACATAAAAGATGATGCTCAGAATGATGAACAGCAGAGAATTATCACCTCATTGTGCAGTTCCCCAGTGGTAATGAGCATTTTAGCATCTCTCTGTTCATCATTTTGGTGGTCTGCACCTTTTACTGTTTTGGTTCAGTCCCACCTTTCCTTTCAACCTGAATTCCCAATGAATAAAGTCACTGTTTTAAGTGAAAAACTATTTTAAACCAACTGAAGGCAATAGATATATTTCCCAAGAATTGCTGGACACCAAATCAGAGCTGGAAAAAATAGGAAATGTTCAGTTTACAATTTTTAGGTCTCTTGAAACATGACTCCAAGTGAATGCTAATGCTTTTTTTTTATTTGATACACCATCCTGAGACATTATCAAACAAAAATAAGGACAAAAACCCACATAAGCTCTATGGCAGCAATGTCTCTTTCTTGTCTGCTAGCACTAAGCTAAAAAAGAGAAACTGGTAAAAGTTCACTTCTTATTTAATCATGTGGGCAAGATAGAAAAAGGGATAGTCAGCTACCACACTGAGCATATTGAAAACGTACAGACAAATGTCAAGATGGGTTTGTTTACACACAAAATGTCCTGGTCTTTCATCAATACAACTGCTAAGAAGATGCTACATGTGATTGGCTTGTAAGCTACAGTATCCTGTGCAAGCTTGTATACTGTGTGTCTTGGCAGCCAAAGGAGTGTTTCTGATTTATTCCCAAATGTTTTTTTTTTTTTTCAATAATCTAACAATATTTATTTGAAAATCAAGATTTTTGACTTGACATGGATGGCTTTATTTCATTTGAATTTCCATACATTGTGATAATAAACACAACTACTTTAAGGGAAATACGTTAACTTTCATCACCACACTGATATTTGTTATAAACACATAGCAGACTGATTCCTATTCACAATGTGCTCCGCTCCTTACTGGGTAGTTACCGTGGGAGCTCCTACTATATGTCTCCTTGGAACAAAGGTCTGATGAATACGTGGCTATAGATATTTCTGGCTTTCTTGCAGCAGTGCTAGATTCACAGACTTCTATCCAGCCTCCAACCTCCCACTGAATATGTTCAAGTGGCTAATGTAGGAACACTGAGTGGGTTTACTAAGGTATGGCTGGCAGTGACCCAGGTTAATATGGTTAAAACCCCTCAAGTGCCAGTGTCTGCAGTCACAGAGGAAAGCAGGCTGCTGAATGCAGAAAAAAGCAAGGAAGTCTTTAGAGTCTTATAGAGGGGCATTGGGGGCAGCGATACTGTAGCTGCTGTATAAGCAGCTGTGCTGAGGCATGCATGGTGGCTGAGGTGGCTGTAACAGTGATTTCCCCATTGTCTGTCTGTTTCTGCAGACTTTGAATCAAATCAGCACCTTTTGTAATGGGACTCATGTGAGGCCAGAATCCTAATTAAAAAACTGCATACAAAGCCAATTATTTGAAATGTACTTGTCATACAGAGCTGAGAAACATAAGAGCTGCAGGGCTGGAGAGGAAATTCATGGGCTACCATCATTTCAACGGCACGGGGTGATGTTAGGGAATGCAGTGTATCATCAAAAAACTGAGAATAGTATGATCACTGTGGTAAAAATCACACTTAACCACAGTCTGGATTAGGCTTTGGGGAATATATGGACCCCCGAAACCCCTCATTGCTCTTGAGCATGTTGAGTTTTTGCCTTGATTGAAATGATGAGGTCATGCTCTTTGAAGTGTGTGCTCGACAGCACAGTGGACCACTCTTCTTCAACTCTGAAACTGGTCTCACAGGATTAAAAATGAAAGCTCTTGAAACTGCCCTCAGAAAGCCAGAATGGTTTTCATCTTGAAGGAGTATAGCATCAAGCCTTCTCAAGTTCGGAGAATACATACAAGAGCACGTTGTTATAGCAGATGTCCTCTGACAAAGAACAGTGCAAGTTTTTTACAGTTGCGGCCACCATCTGATTATAGTGAAACAGCAAACAAACCGAAGAGTAGGACTCTGAGATCCTCTGGTGGGTGTGAAGTGGGATCAAAGTGCTTTGGGCGACCCGTGCCATGTCTGGGTTTGCTTAATCAAGTAAAAGTACACAGTGAGACTGAATCTCTTTGTACTTGATTTACTTGAGTCATAATTCATTTGGAATTGTGGGGGGGGGGCAGGAGGGGGGTTATCATATAGTGAGTTGTGAGGAGGAAGTGATTTGAACTGGTGACAGTCTTTGCTGCATGGCTGTGGTCTCAGCTGCCCGTGTCCCTAAAGATCTTTCCCTTTCACTCTTGTGTTCCTGTATCGCACTGTGCAGAGATCAGTCAACAGTGTGGGCTGCGATGTGAGGTGGATTTTTCTGTTGGTAAAAATCTGCTCTTCTTTTCCGAAGGTGGTTGAAACAGAAATTAATCAGTGCCACCTCTTTATTTTCCAGTGGTTTTGATTAAAAAAAAAATGGGTTATTTATTTGGAGCAGGAAACTCTGGCCAAGCATATGATTTTTGAAATGATGATCTGACTCCTGAGGTTGACCATGCAAGTGTGCAGGGGGGTGGTTACATAACATGCAAATGAAAACCTATAATATCTACGCAGCAACGATGGCACCAAAGCTTTAAGTTGCCCCCTGGCAGGGGCACCAGAGATGAAATGGGGACGGTCAACCTTCGCCTTGCGGATCAGATCGCGAAAACCTGCCAACACGTCTTCACTCACGTTACCACAGTTGACTAACTGATCGACGGGAGGAGGCCGATCTACCAAGTGGAGGCATTCGCCGCCTCCGTGGGCTCGTCGTGCTGTTTATTATATCCTGCGAGCCCGAGTGCATCTCCTGAATATTCATGATTGTGCCTCGGAACGTCAGGACGCAGCGGCGGCGGCTCCTGAGTCCCGTCCGGAGAGCGGAGAGGCTGGGAGGGGAGACGGCGAGCCGGAGCCCGGCCACATCTCTCCCACCGACACCGACGAGCACCGGCACCGTCTGACGGCGTCCGAGGGCAAATCCGCCCCCGACTCGCCCCGCTCCTGCGCCGCCGAGGGGCGAGAACGACGGCGGCGCTGACGGACACGCACAGCCGGAGAGACGGGGAGAGGAGAGGGGAGGAGAGGGAGGCAAACGCCGCCTTGTTTTTGAAGCATGCACGTATTTTTATGGACGTAAGCTCCCCGGGCTCGTATTCGCAGAGCGGGACGGACGGAGTGACCACGACGCCTTTGAGAAAAAGAGATGCCCCGGCAGAGCAGCGACGGCGGGGGGGATGCTTCGACGCGAGCGGTCGTTGCGGTGCATCTCCTGTAAGATGGACGAGACATATTGGGGCTAAGCAACTGGCGACTTATCACGTTGCGGAGGAGAGGTGTTTTGCAGCCGCCGCGGGCTGTCGGTGAGGATGAATGCCCTCCGTGGCGTCGTTTGTCGCCAGTGATATGTAGCTCCGGGGGGGGGGGGGTTGCAGCTTCTTTTCTTTCCCCTGTCAGGAAGTGAAGCCAGTGAAAGGCATCGGGCGCAAGCCGGAGCCGAGCACCTTGGCCGCCGGCAACCTTTTGCCACCTTGAACTTTCCGTGCGCCGAGCGTGTGATGCCCCGCCACCGAGCCGGCGCAGCCTCCTGAGCTGTCCGCGGTGCTGAACGGATCGGCCCGGCTCCCCCGGGGGTCTCCGCCGCTTTGACCCCGCTCTCCGAGCCAGGAGGAAAGCAGCCTCCCGCCTCGCACGCAGCAGAGGTGACCAGGCGCGGCCACCGCACACGGACAGCTGCTGGGCTTGACTTGAGTCAGCCGCACCGTCTCCTCTTTCATGGCTGTGGCACGCAAAATCAAAACTCTGCTGACCGTCAACATCTTGGTGTTTGTGGGGATTATCCTGTTCTCGGTGTACTGCAGGATCCAGGACCGATCCGAGGAGCTCATCCAGATAGGGCGTATTTCTGACCAGAGGCTGCGAGCCAGGAATGGCAAACTTTCCAACTTGGTGGACAGGCAGTCTATTCTGCAGAGGCTGGAGAGGCTGGAGGATGTGGTCTACAATCAGTTAAACGGTAGGAGACGGCTCGAAACTCTTTAGGGGGTAAACACTGGACAGAACTAGGACTTGATATTAGCGGAGTCCTCGTAACCAAAAAGCAAAAAATGATCGCTGCAAAGAGAAACAGCATATGAAATATTTTTGAAAACGCAGCCCTTCTGGAAGGTAGAATACTTAGTCCGAAAGGTGCATACGAGTCACTCAGGTGAGTTTCTCCATAGACATGAAGCATGACTCATGCATTTTTTCTCTGTCAACCTGTAGCCCCGTGTCTTAGGAAAACCATTTTACACATGGAGCAATGTCAGGCGTGTTGGTGAGTAATCCGCTGGCTCTAACGCACTAACCTTGCTTGTTAAGAAGCTAATGAAGCAGGGTGATGTATTACAGTGCAATACCTGGTATATGTGTTGATAGACTTTACTGGGCTGTTACTTTGACAGCCCACCGGACTGTGACACCCTTAACCCATTATTGACTTCTTGTAAACTTCACATAAATGTATGCCTTAAATATAGATGTCTGTTAGTTCTGTACAGAGTCCCCGCTTAGAGGAAGTATCTATCTCAGCAGCGGCTCCTGCCATTTAACTGAAGGCACCACTGGCGAAACACAACAAATTTAACAATCTATCTGAGATTTGAAGGCGAGTCTAATGTAATGGCTCCATAACTGAATGACAGACTTGTATTTCATTACATGGCCATTAGTCTGTGGAGAAGATTTTTTGGTCTCCTCAGCAGAGCAGCAATCTTTAAAATCAAGTTACACCCGGTATGACTGTGTTACTCATGGTCATGTTCTCCTGTGGGAAATCCACACAATCACAGCTGCTGTCAAAGAAACATTTAGGTATTTCTTATCCTTTATCCACCCAAATGGTTGAAAACCCTGAACTGAATCCAGTACATGAAATATTCTGTTTATTGTTCACCATTAGAAATATAAAGACATTGATTCCATCAGTGTTTAGTAACTTCATTGATGTAAGCAAACATTTTGTGTCATTGGTTTTAATTTTAAAATCACAACAAGCGTCATGGTCCCATGCATTAAAATTATTATTATTAAAATTATATTATTTACACATAAATAACTGCATTTCTTATATTAGTAGGAAAGGTTAGGGGTGATTCGTTAGGATTTAAGCCATTGTTTACATAAATAACAATTAGTGGTGCAACATACAATTATTTTAATCATTGATCATTCTGCCAGTTATTTTCTCAGTTTTATGTGAGAGTTGCTTGTCAAAATTTCTCTGAGCACAAGGCGATATCTTTACGTTATGTTTTTTCCGACCACAGTCCAAAATCAGAACATATATGATTTACTTTTACATATTATATGGAATGTCAGTAAATCACATTTGCAAAGCAGCAAATATGAGGCTAAGTGGCACACAAATGCCATTTTCATACTGTTTTGGTGACATGCTTTGATATAATATTAGCAATGCTGTATGAGAATACCACAGAAATGCTGTACTACATCACAGCACAAACGGATCCTAATGGGATAAAACTTGTCACCTGCTGGCATTCCAAAGCAAAATAACCAGCCCCAAATATCAATCTACGAAAGCTAAAACCTCTTGTGATGATAAATCAGCATTGCTGTGTCATTATATATCATAGTGTAATGTTCTTGCTCAGGAAGCATTGCTGATTGATTTCTAATCCATCTGTAAAGTCAGTTTTCATTTACAACTTTACCGTTCTCTCCTGATAAACTGTGTCTTTATCAGTTATGTAAATTGCAGGCTCCTGTAGCTCAGAATGAAGGTGGACTGTACGGGATGGGGGGGGGGGGCTGTTGTGTTGTTGTATTTAATGCCGGTCACCAGTAGAGGTCACATATATCTTAATACTCCTTTGGCTACAGTTTACCCCCCTGAAAGCTTCTGAAAATTTCAATTCAAGAACACACCAAACAAAAATAGAAAATATTTTTTTCACAGCTGACGATACCGAATCTATTTCTAAATTTAATGTTAGAAAGTGTCTTGACAATCCACTTGACTGTTTTCCCAGCAGTCAGTTGTCGAGGACCTTTCACAGCTTCCTGGCCCCAAAACAGTGAAACTGTGGATATTTTTCTGCCTGATCTTGTTATTATGCCCAAGCTTCAGCAGCTATTTGAGGGTCACTCTGTCACTTTGAGTTATGCTTGGCATCTGGCGTCCAGCCACAGGCATTGCCTCTCAAAAAGTACAATGCATCCTTTCAGTCACTAGCCATCAACCCCATACAGTATTACTGCTGTTGGACAGAAACACACTATGTCTGGGAAATTCTTGTAGGAGTTAAAGAGAAAGGAAATACTTGTGCACTTACGAAACCTTAGTTTTTGACATTATAAAAAGAGGATGTCCCATCTGAAAATCTGTAGGAATCGAGTCTGTTGGTTTCATACATATTCTGAATGGATGAATTGAAAAATAGGAATTTTTAGGCTTGTATTTGCCAAAGTGTAAATAATATTTGACTTTTTTCCCCTGAGTATTGGTTGCAAGACCTTCATCTCTTCTAAGGCTAAACATACACAGTCAAAAAATAAATAAATAAATCAGGGTTTATTGTGTCAGTTTGTAGGTGAACATCATATCAGCTTCATAAATTATTCTCATCTCTGACTACTCTCAGCAGCGTCATTGGGTCCAAGTAAAGGGGACACAATTTGCAGGTCTTTCACAAGTAGAGAGAGTAACAATTGATTATGGGCTGAAGAGAGGAACAAGCCTGTGCAAAGCTGGCAGAGTTTCTTGCCTTCCAGTTAACATAAGGGCACAAGAGAATTGAAGCCTACAAAGCTGTTCAGGAATATATTATGGTGAAGCTGCTATATTCAGTGTCAGACTGTGACAGAAAATTTGAATTTAAAATTCACAAACAATAACTACAGGCACAAATCTCGTTCTCCTACATTTTAAGTTTGAGACATAAAAAGGAATCAGAAGCAGTTACATAATTTTTCTTTGACAGAGGCAATGAGTACCCAGGAGTACACACGGGCCGGAAACGTTAGCTGGCTGTCACAGTCCCTCCAAGATTTGTCTTGAGCTCTTTAATGGTATACTTAATCACATCCTCATATCCCAGGTCACTGCCCCCTTTTCTAAATCATGCACAGACCACAAATTGTATTCTATAGCCACTGGGAATAACTATGGTGAGAGGAGGACTCGGTGCGCCAATAACTATTACCATGTCCGGCAGCGATATGAAGTAATTGCCCATTCCTTCTGTTGTTTATTGCCTACGAATGGCATATGGGAGCTAAAGCAAGGTCCAATTAGATCTGAAGGACATAAACAAGTAGGAGAATTCCACTTTATTCATTGTGTGATGGATGGTCACTGGATGCCCAACAAGAAAATAACGTTCACGCTTTATCCACCAGCCCATTCAATGCAGAAATGAGCAACATGAGGGTTATCAGCAGCACTGCTGTGCTGTGGATGCCACTGTCTTTGGGTAATCAGATGAGGGGTTTTAAGCTTGTTAACAAGCTTATGAAGGGGCTTTTTGGCCTTAAGTACTGCATTAGAACCGGTGAACACTTCCTTGTCTGCACTTACTGGCCTTTTGAGTCTGACTGAAATGAACAGTGTACAAAAATAAGATTAGCTGCCTATATTTAGGAAAAGATAAAAATGCATATTTTTAAATTCAGTTTTTGATAAGTATTTTGTAGGACAATACTGTTATATTAATTTGACCTAAGGTGTAGATATCAAACATAATGTCTTGGTAAGCAATTAGAGAATACATGATTAAAGGATTAAATCACCTTTAGTTAAAACTGGATGCCCTCAGTTACTGTTGCTTTTTCTTCATGCATGGTACAGTGGTAACTGAGGCAGGTTTCTATTTCTAGCTGACAACCCTGGATTTTGCCAGCATAAATGATGACTGTCACTGCAGTCTCTAGATTTTATCAGTGGAAATGCTCTAAAAATACACGTCTTGAAAAACAGACACTGCTATTAGCAAGTGAAGGTGCTACCATTCACTTTACCCCTCTGACCACTGCTGGGTGTGTCATTGCTTGAGTTCTGCTGTTGTCCCATAGCTCGCGGTCACACTGAGGCTCTTGTCATCAGCCATGCATGTCACTCCCGGCCTTTTCCCGGTGCGTAGGTGCTGATGGGATGGCAGCCTCACAGGCCCAGCTGCAGCACCAGATATGCTTCTTATCTGTAATGCCCAATTATGGCAAAGAAACCAACGCTGTTTATATGCTAAGCCTGCTGGGGCAAAGACTTGATGAGATGAAATGAGAAATGTCACACTCTCTCTCTTCCACACCGACATACGATCTTACTGTTGCTGTAACTGTATCGTAATGATAGACATCATGGTGTGCCTATACTGCATGTTGTGGGGTTCGTAATGGCGGCAGCTGCAGGGACACAACATCACAGCATGGTGAAACCTGATGAAATAAATATATACCAATAATGATATGTAGATTAAGCTGTGATAAAATCAATTCTGCTCAGCCCTCAGAAATGACGATAATGAATTCAGCGGCTCACCTGACAATCAGCAGTCAGGCACAGACAATAATAGCAATTTCAGATGGAGCAAGCATTTCTCTTCTTTACACTTTTGGCCTAGAGTCACACAGTGATTACTTTATCATCCTTTAAGGATGACATCTGATGAAGGAGGGCAAAGGCCTATAAAACTTCTTTGATATGGAAAGTAATCCAGGTGACTGTTTGCGGATCCATGCACCATTAACCGCCAGCCTGACCTTCCTCATTTGAACAGACTTTTCAAGATGTAAACAAATATAAGCAAACAAGTCTGTTACTTATGCCTCATGATACAGTAATGAAGGCTGGCACTTGGTGTGACACCACAGAAAAACAACAGTTAGGGACTGTCTTAAAAGTGCATGCGAATGGCAGCATCTCAGATGTTGTTAGTAGTTTCAGTAGTAGTAGTAGCAATTACCTCCTCCCATTTGATGCACACATAATTACATTATTTCATTTTACCATTCCTTTACACGCATTATTTCTCAATAGCATACCATTGTTTTTTGTTTGTTTGTTTGTTTGGGGGGGGTTGCTTAATTAAGGTGCATGTTTTAAATTCGATCTGTTTTTGTATAGTCTGCACTAAACTTATACATGAATGAAGATTCTAAGGAGCAGTAGAAAACAACACTTTAAAATCCCCAACAGCTTCTGGTTTAAATCACAACACAGATTGAATGCAGATTTTCTTAAATTAAATTATCAAATACAGTTAGTAGAATTTATGAATGCAGTTAGTAGTATTTACAAATATTAGACAGAAGTTGTTTTCTATTCAAAGTTAACAAGATGGAAAAAACACTTGCTAGTGTGATTTTGGTGCAACATTCCACTAAGGCAGTATTTAGTATAAGAGAATGGTTGAGTCCGTGTCATGAACAGGCAGGGAAAGCTGTACTAAGACTATCAGCTATCAGGTTTTTAATGGGTTATTGTTAACAGTGTGTCTGAAACTTATGCAAAAATTTGACTTTTAAAGGAGAAAGATATGAATAAAGCTTGATAACTGGTAAAAGATTAATGTCCTGCCTCTGCACTTTGTGCACTTCCTGCCCATGATGCTCTATATTTGGTATTCTTGCATTGTAAAGCCAGCTCTTGTATCAGTTAAAAATTTCAAAAGCACAACATTCCATTGTTTAGAGATAATTCAGGGGTCTAGTGCTACTAATTTCCAAATCAGAGTTGTTATCCTCCTGACATGCCTGCTGCTGTTATGAGTGGCAGTACTAGAATTAATGCAGCTCTTCTCTCAGCTCTCAATATTTCATAGATTTGTTTTGGCCTTTGAAGCCTTTAAACCTCTCTAGAACGAGTTATTTTTCCCTTCTTGAAGAGATCTCTGAATCCCCCACCCTCCCCTCACCATCAATATTTAGGACTCTGCTGCATCACTTTGGACATGCATAAATCCACTCTTGCTCTTAAATCATTCATTAAAAAGGGGGTCATCTTCGAATTTGAGACTCCATCTTTGTAAAGGCCAAATCAGACACACGCAAATGGATTTAATGTGTCATGTCAGGGGGATTTGGACAAATGGTTTGTGGGGAACAAGCACAGAGACAGATGTATACTCGGATACAATAAAATTTAAATTGGCACCTGATGTTGCAAGGATCCACTTCCAGCTGAGGCTTTGGATGGGAATGAAGCCTGAGTGGAGGAAGCAGATGTTGGGCTGTAATTGCTTCCTAGTGAGATGATGAAAGTGTTACTGTGCTGTTTGGAGTGTGAACTCACATTGGAAATTGTGAATGGAAGAATACCTCATAGGGAACACAATGACATTTTAAAGTTGTACACTAAAATACTGCACATATGATATTAGTTTTCATTTATATATAAGCAATCAGTCATGTCTTTGTATTTATCTTGGCCCCAGCAATACAGTGAGCAGTGTGGGTCTTCAGTCAATGTCATCTTTGTTTGACCAGAACATAACAGCCCACTTGCTGGATGCTTTTATAGAAATTGCCTCACAGGATCATGCATACATACATTTTTAACTCCTGCAGTCGACATAGAAATGGAGCTCTACATCCATTACAGTGTGCAGTACTCTACCCACAGATGTACACAGTCCAGTTCTTCTTTTCTAGACATGTATTAAAAGCTTCTATTTTGGGTGTTCCTATCGATACATTTATTCATTTTCCTTTTTTTGTGAGACTCTCTGCTTTCTTCCAATCAGATTTCACAAGAAGTGTAGCCGAAATGGAGAAAACATGAAAGATGAATCGGAGCCAGAGAGAGCAATTTAACTACCTCAAATTACTTGCCAGGTATTATCAAAACATGTTTTTCTCAGCAGCTCTTAATAACAAAGCCCTGCAAAAGATCCCTAAGACATTACAGTTAAAGCCTGTAAACAGCATCAATTTGCTGTGGCACTGTTTCAGTGTCAGACACACAAAGTCTTCATCAGTGATCTGGATTCTTAAAAAACTTGTGCTGACAGACAGCAGTGGATCTGATTTTCAGGCCCTATTCTGGGAGTATCCATAGCTGCAAACCCCATAATGGAATTTGCTTCAATCAGACAGAGGAAGTGGAAGGCAGTGGAAAGCAAAATAACACAGTGACCAGAAAACAAATCTGGCAACCATTGTCCTGCTTCCAAGACTCATGCAGAGGGAGAGAGGCTCTCCAGACTCGAGTCTCTGGCTCTGGAGCATATCAGTGTTATTGTGTGACATGGGCCGCTATGCCAGATGGCTAGTCCATGACGCGAACCCCACCCATACTTGTCAAAATGCCACCACGCTGGCTGGTGTGGGGCCTGCTAAATCCCTCTCGTGGGAGAAGCCAGTTTGCAACCATTCAGCTCCAATTACAAATCTTCAGTAGCACCCGAGGATTTGAGGCCATCCAAATACGGTGATTACTCCACAGTTCCTGGAGGGTTGACGCTGAGAGCTGAGCTCTTCATTGGTATGCGTTGTTTACTTAGTGTCTGTGTGTCCATCTGTTGATACGGTGAACAGACGCAGCTCGATTTTTCTGTGGAGGCCACACTGGAGGCTCGGCTCGAATAACAATTACCTGACATTATGCTGCACTTTCATGGAAGTTTAAAAAGTCAAACAATAGTCAAGGCTCGCAGAGACAGATATGAATAAAGCTGAGAACATACTATTTTTTATAACAAACTTAAACTTAAGGGTCTGTACAAAAGTAACAATAAGGGTTTCTTTTTTCTATTTGCTGAAAGAAGGGTCTTTAATTTTCCTATGCTGATGTTGTAGGTGGTGTTTGCTTCTTTTCTTGCTAGATTTAGTACAAAAAAAGACCAAACAGTTTTTGTTAAATTAGTAATGTCAAATATGTTTTTTGTTTGCACCATGGGTCATATAGCTTCATTTTACCATCTACAGAGGACAATAATTATGTCTCTGTGTCGGGGCTTTATTTTCTTGTAGCCAGTAGGACCAGTGTTTGAGTTGTGAGAAACAGCTGTTGGTCTTTATAGTGAGTAGGAATTCAACATTATTTCTCCTATTTAGCCAACAGTTGCCTTTTTTGTACTCCTCATCACTCCAGCACAACAACAGTAAAAGTAAATGTACAGTTTCACATAGAGTTAAACTGCAATATAATGCGTTTTCAGCACAACCCTGCCTGCTCTACTTATCAGGGAGGCGAAAATATTACAGCCCCCAGCAGTGAAAGAGCTGCCGCCAGCGCCCCGTACGTGCACTAATTATTCATTTAGTAGCCTTTTGTTTCAAAATAAACAGAACAGGAATGTGCCATATTTAAAAAAAAAACCATTTATGTTAAATTTATTTTGGCCAGTGCCAACTCTTCACTCTTCTTGAGTTGACATGAAAAATTAGGGAGAATGGTGGTGATTTCTTTTAAGGGTAACCAAATTTGAATAACCCCTGCGAGCCCCCACCCCCCCAAAAAAAAAAAAAAAAATTTGCACAGACCCTTTGAGGTCTGAATCAGTGAACAGGCTTTTTCATTTTTGACGCTGCACCCCATTTTTCTCCATCCCTCTCTGAAAGTGTCTCTGTCACAGTACCAAACTGACTGTCTGTTAAATCCCAGTCATGACTCATTTTAATGAGAGCAGAGGGGTATTTTAAGTTCGACACATTAAATCCTGTGCTGAATTTAGTTATGTTAGACTGAGGCCTAACAAGAAGGGGCTAACCAAGGACCAGCTCTCATTCACCACCCAGCACATAGGTAGGCATTCTGGCTGCTCTTCATGGATTCCTTATAAAAAAAAGATAAAGAAGACCTGCATGAAACAAACACTGTTTGAATAACCTCTCCATGGTCACAGTGGTACTACACACTGCTTCTATAATGCTTCTATAATTAGACATACGGAGCCATTAGGGGCTCAGTGTAACATCTGGTGGCTCCTTGTTAAACTAAGGGTCTCTGTAAACATCAGTAAGTCTTAAATCCACTAAACCAAATTAAGTTAAACTACATAGCAGTGTAATGTTTTTATAAGCATTTTCAGAAATGCTGATGTTTTATAAGCATTTTTCTTAGAACAAGTTCAGTTGAAATCACATTTAAAACCAAATGGATATGTGTTTATCATTCTGTCTCTGGATAATGCAGTAGAGTCAGAAAAGAGATTTTAGATTTATGTATATAAGTGGGTCAGAACTGGTCTTTTGTTTTCAATATTTTGTGACAAAAGTACTTAAGTTGATATTTCAAGTATTCCTCAAAAATCTTGTTGATTTTCCCCTTTTCAAATGACTAATTCAGGTCTTTCAGACCTGATTACCCACTGGCTGTTTCAAACCTGCTATTCTGGATCTGCAGTATAAATTCTCTCTCTCTCCTGTTGGCCTTTGTACCTCAGTGTCTCCCAGCTTCTGCTCAGCACTGCTCCTCCATGTGACGTCTGTGTCCATGTGGGTGTTTTGCAGCCTTTTCACTGACAGACAGTGTAATGATGCTCTATGGATGGGCCCCGCTGGGTCTCTGAGCTGCCATACACCAGTCTCGTCACACTGCTACAGAATGTCAATCAGCTGCCCCTCTGCATGGCCTCTCTTCTCACCTGTCTCTCCCTGTTTTCTGTGGGAGTGTGTCTGCCTCTACACAAGGCCACGTACATCTGTATGATTGTTTCTCTGTTGTGTCTTTTTCTTGGCAGGTTTGGCAAAGCCCATGGGACTGGTGGAGGGACCCGGAGGCCTTGGCCAGGGGGGAGCTGCTGCCACTCTGGGAGAGGACAGTCGCGACGCCGAGGGGAAGTACGAGGAGTACGGCTACAACGCTCAGCTCAGTGACCGTATCTCCCTGGACAGGAGCATCCCAGACTACAGGCCTAAAAAGTATGACCACCCCCTGTCTCTTCTTATTTTCTGTCATGTGAATTCTACTTCCAGCTACAGCTCAATACCTTTTTTTTCCCCTGGCAGGGATGTGTAATATTGAAAAGAGACTTCTAACTGGTAGGTTTGCCAGTTTAATCCCTTCAGCTGTTGGGCTCTATTTTCCTGAAGGCACACAATGTATGACAGGACATTTTTCCCGGGAAACTGGCATTTAGATTGTCTTTCTTCCTCTTCTTCTTTTAGGTTTTTTTTTGTGTGTGTGTTTTTTGTGAATCTCCAGAACATATTCTGTGCAAAAGAAAAGCTAGAAGCATAGTTGCAGTACAAGGTGCATCAGAAATGATAAGATGTGCAGTTAAATTGTGGTGTTGAGGATTATTGGAATTTACAAGAACTACAAGATCAGACCAGGACAAAAGCATGTGACACAGTCATGCTTTTACATTCTTTTGCTAAGCGATGGAGTCCGCACAGATTCTTTCCACATCTCACCAACTCTTCTTGGGTTTAATTCCCTTAATTGTGCTAAGGTGCTGTTTCAATAAGTATAATTCTTTAATGTCTGGTATTCATTTTACAAAGGTCGGCATAATGATGTCAACATAAATATTTTCACTGGCTGATGACTGTGAAGAAATTGTTGTGACCCCGCTGATGTTTGTTAGAGCAGCTTTGGTGAACCAGCATTCTGGATGTAATGTGCATGTAAAGTGCGTGGTGTGTGCAAAGTTGCCAACTTTCCCTCCACTTCTCACATATTGCTACGCCTCTGTGCCTCCTCATTAGGGAGACTCTCAAGGGACCGCTACAACCTGGAGGTAGTGGGTCATCTGACCAGTGAGGATAACAAGGTAGCTCCACTGCTAGTGAGCTAATCTACTAGGATGTACGAAATGTTGGATATCATAAATGTTACAGTGGATATGTTTCAGGAATTAATCATTAAATCTGATGTTTACATTTTACTACGATCGCACTGAGCTGCCCTCGTCATTTTCCAATAGAAAAAAGGGGCGGTATAAACCCAACCTCTGACAGGGTTGACAGCAGACTCCACTTTACTGTCGCTCACGTTACTTTTTCAACCGAAACAACTTACACTCACTACTATCCCTGTAAAAAAGCAAAAGGAGCAAGGAGGTATTAAAACTTACTCTAAGAAAATGGGAGAATACTAGTAAAATGCTATGAATAATATTGAAGTAAGCCAACAAGGCTACTTCAGCTCTGTCTGTCACATGACTCTTGCCCTGCAGGTTGAGATGGTCCCTCGAGAGTCTCCCTCTTCACAAACCCATCTTTACTTCCCACTTTATACTTTTCATCTTCTTCATCTGTCTTACTGCCTAACTCCACTTAATCCTTCCTTCTCTCCTCTGTCAAAGGGCAAAAGAGGTTTCTGAGGGCTTTAGTGGGGATAACAACTCATTTCATCCAATCTGCTTTGTTCCAAGCTCTTTTTCATGCCCAGGAAAATTAGACAAGAGTGGAATGAGGAAGAGGGGGGGAACTAAAAGGGAGCTCACTAATTAATAAAGTCAGCTGTGAGTGCCTCTGGAATGGAAGGGTTTTAGGAAATTCCTTTTTTTAAATAGACAATTTCAACAAAAAAGGGATGTGAGTGTTGGTGTTTTGCTGAAGTGCCTGTTTCTTGTTTTAAATGGTGCCGACTATGTTATGTGTCTATGGTAGTGTCAGAGGTTGTGACTAGATTCTGCAGGTTATTTGCGTTAAATAGAAGGATTCCTCTTTTTTCTTAATGTATCTCTGTGTCTGGGAAATAATCCACCATGCATCAATTTATTATAAACTGAATATTTTTGTACAGATATGAATAAAAACACATGATCTCAATTGTCAAACTAAACATGCTCGTGTCAATAAGGTAAAGCTTGATTCCATGACAGATATGCAATGGGTGCCACTATATGATAAACACATTTGTTATGAAGCTAAATTGGAATTCAGCACAATGTGCAATGTGCAAGCAGTTTCCATTTCTCTTTTTCTGTTTACTCCACTGATGCAGACCTTTTAGGAACAGGGGAAACATCAAAGCACTGCTCTTAGCAAGTGAAAGAATTGTTCAGAGAAAGACAATGGATATGTTTACAGCAAGCGGGTGTTTTCGCAACTTAACTGTTCAGTTCAGTTTACACAAACTCTGCTCCATTTGCCCAGTGGGCAAAAGCAGTCTGAAAGTTGTCAATTGGACTTTAGTGTTGACTAAACGACTGGACCAAAACCACCTGAAAAGGGGGGTCTGCATCCAAGCGAACTCTGGTGTAATACTTTTGTTCTCTGAAAACCCAAAGCTGTCAAACCAGATTATTTTATGATAGTTGATATGTCACTTTATGACGAATTCAAAAGCTGTCAGGGATCGTAAAAGCAATGTGTATATATGAAAAAAAAATGGTAACCATGGTAACTCATAATGTATGCAAGTCAGTATGTCAGTGCAGGGATAATGCATGATTAATAAGAAAATGAAAGGATATGAAAAAAGAGACATCGAGAAGTAAAATAACCAAATAAATTAAAGACACTGTTTTGAATTATTACTATTATCACTATCATTATCATTATTGTTGTCGCTGTTATTATTATTCCAGGATCAAAAACAGGAGCAATCCCTTCATGCAGGTCTATTTGAAATCAAGACAGTATCCATAAAGTGCAGAGATTATGTTTCCCTGATGATGTTTTATTAGTTTAAGGAATCATGAGCAGCAATTTATCATGTGGTGTTACTGAACAATATCTCCAGTATTGTCAAGACAAGCACTATAGAGTGCTGTTCTAATTTCCTACTTATTCAGTCTTGGCTTTTCCTCATTTCAGTGAATCAATCTTTTTTTTGTCCTTGTTTCCTCCTGGTCCTTGTTTTTCATAAAAGAATGTATGTATAGCACTCTAATAATGATCACAGTTAGTTATTTCTTGAGCTCTTTGTGATGCCAGAGAAAATAAATCAACACCTTCCGGATGCAGCATTGAAATTTCGCTCTACTTGCTTTCAGTCACCAGCTCATCGGTAACTGCATGACCACAGCTCTTGGACTGTTTGTAAAAAGCCAGTGTGAACATGAACCAGACCAGAACTTAAAGCTAACAGTGAATCCTTTTCTTCCAGAGTCAGGACCAATTAAAACTGAACAACAGGTGTGAAAGCACCACTTGGGCCAGAAGCACCACTCAAATGAAATGCGGCACTTTGTGGTATTCAACAGTTTTTCCCTTCTCACAATTTTCCCTAAGGTTTTAACAACATTCATAAAGAAATATAGTGTAAAATGACCTGAAATAAAATATAATATACATTTCAGTAGGTCATAGGAAAGCCATCTCAGTCCATCAGCTTCCTCAGGGTCTTTCTTCAAGTCTCTGTCCAGTATCAATATTTTGTTGCACCTGACAGTGTAACATAACCTTCTGTAGGCTAAAATCTTCTCTGTTTTTTTTTTTTTTAATGTTTTACGCAGTTTACTCGTCAGTAATATTTTTGTGAATGAAATTCGTTCTCAAACAGAGTGGAACAGGCAGCCTTTTTTTGGCACTTTCAGGGTTGTTCATTAAGCTAATGATGAAATCTCATGAACACATGCATTCATTAGGCTGAAACAACCAATTTATAACAAGTATGTACAGTTCAGAGAGTTTTGGGAATCTCATTGGGACACTCACATGAGCAAACCTAACAGAAAAAAGTAAGAGAGGTTTACATTACTGAAATGTTCACTAATGAGGCCCAGTGTCTACTTTCTGTAGCCAGCTGCAGTTCCCAGCCTTGTACAGTATGATAGATGGTTACATACTTCTGATTTCTGATTTGGATTCTGTAATTATATCCTACGGTGACTTCATCACTGCTAAAGTGAGGTTAAATGCAGGAACCAGGCACCTCCTGTACAATGGACTTTTAATTTAAAAAAGAAGTAATATGATTAGTAATGAATCTGATAACTACAGACAAGCAAAGTCCATGGCCATGACTGAGTGATCAGCACATTCTCAGGTTTCTCTCTTTTCTAACCTGACTTTCTGCAGCAGAACCAAGTCATGATAACTACAGTCGCAATTGTCTCCCACACAAAAACCCGTATTTCTCTCTTCTGCCCTTCACTTCTGCAAGTGACATTTTCAACTGGGATACCAAGGGACTTAATTGGGCTCCATGCTATAGTAACTATGAGCCTGACATTGCTGTCCTTGGGAGGTTTACGTCTATAAGAGTTCATTGGGCTGTGGAGAGAAAAACAATATGGGCAGACAAGCTGGTAGGATTCCTGATGCCCACAAAACAAACGAAAACATTTTACCTGTCACTCTAGATAAATGCAATTCAAGGCATCAGACTTGCTTTTCACCCTCCAGTTCCCCTCCTGCAAGAGGCTTCTTATTCAATTACTCCTAATCTCACCTAGATCTCTATTGTCACTTTGCAGAAGATTTGATTTATATTTTGTCAAAATTGTTGTTAAACCCAAAATTTTATTGAATGCTCTGCTTCCCCAAGGACCCATCATCTTGTGCTTGGCTGCCTGTGGGAGGGTGATAACCAGAAAAGGAGACTGGGGAAACAGGCTTACCTCATCTCCTAAGCGTCTGATACTGCAGAATGGGATCGTAAGGTCTCCACGGTGCAGGTGCTCCTGCTGCAAATTGTTGCTCTTTCCAGTTCTAGGTTTATCTCTAGGACTGGTAGCAGGGCGGGGGGGGGGTGGTCAGAGAAATGACAAGGTAAATGATTATCTCTCTGAGTGGAGTGCTTTTGGATTGGAAAGTTGCTTTGGTGTTGCCTGCATCACGCGGGTTATGGGAGGTTAATGTGAAATTTTTCAGCAAATAAGAGTGGCCAGAGGGAATAAGTCAGAGGGAGCGGCTGTGGCTGCAGTCTGGTGGAGGAGGAGAAAGAGGGGAGGTGTGGTAGAAATACATCTTAATCTGGCGTTCTGCTTCTGTCAAAGCTTATTCCGGGTCAAATTATGAGCGCTGGCCAGTGAGCTCAGTCCCATTACAAACAGATGAGTCGATCGCTCATCCTGTTATGACTTTACAAGGCTTCCCCGCTACTGCAGACAGGTACAAATTTAAGGTTGAGCGATGCCCTAAATTGGATCCAGTAACTAGGGCAAAGAAACTACAATATCACTTTACGATCTTGACACTGAAATCCAGCCTCACACCACATCTCAACTGGAAGCTATGAGGCTGCCTTAACCCCTCTGACATTTTCAAGATTTTACTCAGGTATTATTCATTAAACAGAACCTCTCCACTAGTCGTGTAACTGAACAAGAGTGAAATATACATCACTTTGTTTTGCACAGTTGCCATGCCATGGCTGTGTCTTTGCAAAAGAGTGCGGCGGTGCAAAAAATCCCCCCTCAAACACACTGCCAGATTTGTCATTGTATTTATAGACCTGGCAAGGCTGATTGAGAGAGGCAATAGAGAAAGCTATGAGAGGGAACAAAGGAGGTGCTGGGGGAGAGCATAAATGCACCAGGAAGGACTGAAATGATACGGCAAAGTTATCAATCAAAACACTTGTGCATCTTCTCTCAAGAATAGAGTGCAAGAGCAGGGCCTAAATTATAGAAAAATGTACGCGGCGTGCTCCATCATAAACACTCTCTGTGGTTTAGCTTTCTTTTTGTTACCTCTGCTGTCATATGCACGTCGGCCGCAGTAGTGGAACAGATTGATAACAACAAGCGCAAGCCCTCATGTCAGAAAACACACAAATGAAGTTGAGTGCTCCTCCTTATGTTACCTATATTATATACTTACCACTTTAAAGAACAGAGTTGTGTCATTAATTGAGGCTGAACTCTCTGCTTATTGTCACAGTGTCCAGAAAGCAGAAATTCAGGAACATTTTTAGCTTGGTGATAGAATTAAAAAAGAAAAAAATAAACAAAATAAAGGTGTGGGGACCTGGATCACAAAAGACAAACTGAATATTTGGGCTAAATGATTTTTCATTATTATTTTATTTTAATAACATCATGTTTTGAAGGAGTGCAATTGATGCATTTACTTATACGTTCACGTCTTAACAAGCTGAAGTGAAAGTTAATTACAGCCATAATCCAATCTAATAATACATTTTTATGTTAGCAATGATTCACATGGTTTGTAAAATTTGTCACTGTGGTAAGGAAGCAACAGAGAATCAGCACCTTTTTTCTGTTTTACTCTGCTTTTTCCCTTCACCTCTCGGAGCCTTAAAGCTCGTCTCGGCTCAGCTGTCTTGCTCCTTGAGCGGGACACTGAACCTCTAACTGCCACCTATGCTGAGCCATCAGTGAATGTGTGTGAATGGGTGAGTGAGACATGCATTGTGAAGCGCTTTGTCTGGTCCATATACTGCGATAATGCTATAATAAATGCAACCCATTTACCATTGTTTTGGTCTCCTGGCCTGCACTGTTAGTTTTTGGGTTCACACTCACCACTCTGGTATTAATGTCTTTGGCTTTTCCAC
This sequence comes from Istiophorus platypterus, assembly GCA_016859345.1. Lineage (NCBI taxonomy): Eukaryota > Metazoa > Chordata > Actinopteri > Istiophoriformes > Istiophoridae > Istiophorus > Istiophorus platypterus. The sequence goes on from CM029115.1 coordinate 6,482,326, forward strand.
TAAAAACAGCTTCTTGCTGTTTTTAGTGGAAAACCTCTAAAAGCTCACTCTAAGCTACCTGTATTGTACCAAAGGGAAGAAAGACAAAGCAAGTGTAAAGCTGGTGAACATAGTGGAACATTTAGCAAATAAAGAGCCAGAGTTTTCCCTCAGGACTTGGAGGAGAACAAAGATAGAGGTTGAAGGAGAATGAATATTGGACTTACATTCATTAGGTGGATAGAAACTCAATGCCGAGGCTGTATTCAAAACCTGTACCTCATTCACTCATGTACATGCTATGGGACTTTTGAGGGCACAATATAGTGTAATAAAGGGGGTAGTTTCAGGCACAGCCCGACTCAATGCTATTGTTGCTCTGGATCTCCTAGATGTATAAGTAGCAAACAATTAGCTAGATGATATAAGATTAGCCGGCTACCTATTGGCAAAACGGTGAAAAAAGGAATAAAGGCTGTTGTCTGGTTGATAACATGCTCTCTGTATGCAGGTAACTGTACTGTACATTTGGTCAAGGATAGTTTTGTGGAGGAAACAATCTGTATCATTTGTATCAGTTCGAATGGGCTGTGTCTTCTTCTGTTCAAAATGACCAACGATCACGACCAATGACCACTTAGCTTGGAAGCTATAGAGAGTAAATAGCCGACAGATGCTGAACACAGCTGTCACAGTCTCCCAGTTACACTTTCAATCACAATTTTATCACCATTAACACATATCACTACAAAAGTTTGGAACTGATACCTCTAGGATTTAGTACTGTGAAGCAGAAGTCAGTGAAGCTACCGTTAGCTACGGTTCAGAGCAGTCATTTCTTGTTAATTGTTACCATAACTGGCTAGCTAACTGTCTCTGAAGGCATCACAAATCCTTACGACTGCCTTTAAATTTCATGATTGAAATAGAATATAATCAAGTGATGAATACCGCTTATATGATAAATATGTACTAAACTGGCTATTAGTTAGAATATAGAATATATAGAGAAAACGAGATGAGTTGCATGCTAATTTACATTGTAGAAGGTGACCTTCCTTGGATAATGTAGAGACGCTCTTGGTACAATCACATTTTGTTTATAACAGTAGATAGGAAATACAGGCCTGTATATGTTCCTCACATCATTCATCCGACTGGTATATAACCTTAACATGTCCACCCTCCTAGTTCTAGCATTTCTTTGCATCTATTGACATCTTTAAGGAGCTAGAGATACTTGGTATGAGATTGTAAATGTCTCTAACTAAACTAATAGACTATTTGTCCAAAATCTGTCTTGCACCTCTCTGTTTACATTTCAGTTATCTTTGAATATAAACTCCAGTGAAAGCACACATCAGTAATTTAAACTGACTGAAAATAGAGATGGTCATTTTAGAAATCCCTCGTACTCACGCTGATATTGTGATATGCAAAGTATTTATGTTGCATCATTCTACATAATTGTTAGTCCCTCTCTTGCCAGTTATCATTGTTTAAAGGTGAGAACCCACACACACACACACACACACACACACACACACACACGCATACACATGCATACATACACACACACCAGTGGCTGTTGAGTATAAGGAGGATTCAGGTGGGTTGAGAGAAGAGTATGATGTAACCTAAGCACCAAGCTGGGATCCATCTGCCGTGTGGCCTGACCCCATGGATGCTGCTGAACAAAGCTGATGTCCCAGTTCACCGGGGCATCAGAGCTCCAAGCACCAGTAGAGTTCAGATGGCTCGCAGCAAGTTTGGAGGAGCAGCTAACATGATCTCTTTGAACAAAACATGGTCAAGGTAGCGTTGCCACCCCAGAATTTTGACTTTGATACCAACACTAGCAATGTTTTTATCTAAAAACTATATACTGATAAAGAAAAAGTAAGCAATGTCATTAACACTTTTGCATTTATGAAAAGCTGAGGTTCAAATATTCTGTGCTTTAGTATGCAGTACAAAGTGAGATTGTATTTGGTCACTACCTCCTGAGGGCGGTGATTGTAGGCAGAGCCACAATTTCATTTGGAAATTCAGCAGAGGTTTGCTGTGTTTTATAAAATGAGACTAACGATGTTCTTCTCTCAGCCCTAATTTGTGATTTAGGATTATGAGGTGGTTCCGTTTTAAATAACATCCTTGCCAAGTGCAGATTTTCAAAACTAGATTTCAGTTTTACCTATTGCCTCTGTCACATCTAATAATCCGGGATATCATGTGAGACAAACATTCTGTCAAACAAATATTTGGTCTCATTGATAGCTGTAGCGTGAGTGGTATTTCACCTGGAAAATGCAATATGTCATTCCAATGTCTTCAAAATCCTTCTGCCTGGATGTTAAGCGGAAGACCTCAACAGCTTAACCTGATTTACTGAAGCTAAATGGAACTCTTAGATTTGTTTACACTACAGCTGATTTTGTTGATTTGATATTTTGATACAGAACAGTATTACAAGTGTTTCATCACAGTCGAAAACTTTTGCAAATAATTCCACCACAACGGTTGCACTAGCCACTTCATTATCCCCACATAATGACTCAGGACTGCCGAATAAGATATGTGAAAATATGGGGTAAAAAAGGCTGAAGCGAGTGAAATGTGTTTGTCAGCTGTTGCATTCAGATCCTAATTGGAGCAGCATGGAAAGAATCACAAGTTTTGTGTGTGTGTGTGTGTGTGTGTGTGTGTGAGAGAGAGAGAGAGAGAGAGAGAGAGAGAGAGTGTGAGTACGTGTGTGCATGCTCACAGTAGCCATAGGAATCAGCTAAGTGCATCTGTCCAGTCATTGTTTTTATTTCCAACTTCAAAGCCACTGTACATCTGGAAGAATACTTCACTGGAAAGGACGGGGGGACTTAACAACAACTTGAGAATCAAAGATTATTAGCAGCAGAGAGTAACAAGCCTGAGCGTGTGAGCGAGACACTCAGACAAAGTGAATGTTAATTTGCATGGGGAAGTGTGCAGTTCATTGTATTAACGGGGACAGTGCAAGTAGCTACATGAGGAAGGATTCTAATTACAGATGTACAAAAGAGGTTACCATGGACTCTGTATGAGAGGCAGAGAAGGAGACAGAGACTAAGACGGTTGGTGAAAGACTGCTCGGGTTATGAAGTAAGAGATGGAGGCTGAGCATGAGACGGACCCTTAGCGTATCCTGGTGTATCCTGGTTTTGATCATATAGGGGCTTATGTTTACATGGAACATAGAGAAACCTGATTATTCATATCCCTGTATACAGGACTAACATTATCAAGGTTTCTGTGCCAGTGTAGGCATGTGTGACTTCTCCACAGCCATCCACACTCTGTCATTTCTGTGCTGACTAGAGCCCCAGAGAAGTTGAGGATGAACCCAGTTTGGCTTTTGGCTGCCAGGGATCTTATGCATTTACCACTTTTCCCGCATTTTGCTCCTCGATCTGAACATCTGTAACAGAATGGAAGATGGAAGGCAAGACATACATGACAATAGGCTACAGTTTATCCTCTGCAATACTGAAGTCAGACTTTCACACTTTCACTTGCGGTTCATCTGTACATTGATTGCCACTGTATGCGCACAAGCTGATGATACAGCTGCACACATAGCAGAAAGAGATCAGAGACCTGCATAGTGTTAACACGTCACAGAATCCAGGTTTCAGTAAGAGAACTCCAGCTAGCATATTCAGGTTTCTCAAAACCAGGATGAGAACTTGTCTAGTTTCCAAAATTTTTACATTTATGTCATGCAAACGCACGACCGGGATACTCTAGAATCGGACCATAGTTCAAATACTGGAATGAGGAAGAGAACAATTGAGAAATAAACATTCATAAGACACATGTAGTTCAATTTAGACCTTTTAAATTATGTTAAGAGTGCTGATTGCAGGGCATCAGCTGGAAACTCCTAAAAATAACAGTCATATGCAACAACTCTGCTTTGCCAGGTAAATTTAAGAGTATGTCTACCTTTTTGATGATCACTTGCAATGTATTAGTTTTCTTTCTTGATGGCAAGATTCAAATTCAGTGAAGTTTTAGGACATGCAAAACACATTAGTTTTGACAAAAGACACTGAGATAATGATGCAGTAAATGGGTGCTACCAAAATTTTACCTTGGTATGAACCTATCAATTCTTAGTTAAAATACATTAATTCTTCTCCTAACTCTGGAGAAATGTGCTGTTTGCTCTACATATGGTTTCAGCATCGTAGCTATAAAGCAAACAGCTGTCACAGTACAGTACAGAACATCCAGGTCCGGAAGCTGCAGCTTCACCATCGATTGGAACTGGGCATTCAAATCAAATCTTAGAAGGGTGCTATTTTTTGCCTTGCTGGCTTGGTGTACAGAGGGAAAAGTAATTCCAGATACATATCTTTATTTTGGAGAGAGATAAAAGGCTGTATACCCCATGGGAATACATGGGGAATGCGATGCTGAATGTTTTACTCAGTTTTTAACAGGAAAAAAAGCGTCTTAAATTCCAGGCGGTGGAAGGAAAGTACGAGGCTGATTTCCCAATAAACCTGTCTAGGTGAACGTTAGACTTTTCAAACAGTTGTAACTAATGACATTAATTATGTCTGCATCACATTTAGTGAAGGTGTGCTAGTTCCAGGACCCTGCTACTGCACATGCTCAGTGGCACACTGAGCCATTGTTAATGTTATTAGTTACACCTGCTTTTTCCTGCTCTGACGATTCAAAATGTCTGTCATGAGAGAGGTTTATACTGTTGCATTGTCAGAGTTGGTCGAATCCAACAAAGGTCCTTGAGGAGATATCAGATGACCTTTATAGAGGGGTACCCAGGGGTCCAATTAAGGGGTTTGAGAGTTTAGGGCTTTAGGGATCCTTTAGGGAGCCCCTGTAAACCCTGACAAAACTATGAATATCTTAATGTCACCTGTCTTTCTCATATTGTGCATTATAATGTCATTTGCCTAGTCAAAAAGCCTAGGCAGTGTGTCCTAGGCAGCCTAGGCATTTTTACACACTGCCTAGGCTTTTTGTTCCTTAATTTTTAATCTTTTTTGACACAAATTTTCAGGTCTGACATCTGTTCTGCTGCTAAACGTATTGCTGAAATCTATCTACAGTAGCCTTTTTTTTGTATAGGGGTCTGTTAGGCTCTACATCTAGGGAAATTGACTTATTAACTTCTTGTCAGAGTTAGATGAGAGGATCAATGCCATTTTCTTTTCTTTGAGATAAACAGGAAGCTACAGCCAGGAAAGTTATCTTAGCTTAGCATAAAGAGAGGAACTAGATGGAAGCAGCTGACAGGTAATAAAATCTGCTGTTAGGTGTATTTTCAGCAGATTTAGTTGCCTTTGGACAGAGTGAGGCTTGCTGTTTCCTAACGTTTCCAGGCTTTTCATCGGAGAGACATAAAAGTGGTGTCAATCTCGTCATCTAACTCTCAACAACAAGAAATAGCAAACTATTACATGTTTATAGAGAAAGCTATTGTTTATGTGCTTCCCTCATTGAATGATATGCTGATGACAATGCCAAGGTAGTTTTAGTGCTGGCTTTTGATCTTCAATGTATCTTAACAGGTGTAAGCAGCTGACATACCCAGAGGACCTCCCTCAGATCTCTGTAGTCTTCATCTTCGTGAACGAAGCCCTTTCGGTGATCCTGCGATCTGTCCACAGCGTGGTCAACCACACTCCAGCACACCTGCTCAAGGAGATCATCCTGGTGGACGACAACAGTGACAGCGGTGAGACTTTTTACAGCTTTAATAATAGGATGAAAAAAACACTAGGTGCACCATTTTAAGAATTGCCTCCTAGAAATATGCAACCAGTAGTTAACCCCTGGTCTCTTGCTGCATGTGTTCTACTGGACAGGACTTGATGGCACTCACTGAAATCTTGCTCCACTGTGGAGGTTTTATCCAGTATATCTCTGATCATTGACTTTTATATCATGTTTAATTGTTTCTCTTTTCCGAGTGAATCCTCTCAGACCATAAACCACGAAACCTGTAGAACCTGCAGTTTATCACTGTCTAGTGATGGAGGTTTGTTTATTCAGTTGAGACAGTGACCCAATTTATCATGTTTTGTCTTCCCTGATGGAACGGGAACTAAGGCGTCATACACACGAGTTAGTGTAACATTTTGGGACCCCTGCCAGAGTCGTCAGTCTTTTTATGCTATGCAGTAGTTTCTTTACATATTATGGTATATGAATCGGTGTTGGTGTATGCGTGACACAGTTTTCTGCTTGTGTTCGGTTTTGTGAGTAACAGCTGAGGGGACAGAGAGCCCCTGAGATTGGATTCATGAACACAAGGTTTTAAAATAACTCGAGAATAGAGGGAAGAGAAGGAATGGGAATTGTCTCATCCCTTTCTAAAAACTGCTGCGTACTACTATCTCCGTGGAGACGTGGGCACACGTTTCAGTTGCCTCCTCGCCGTGACACCCACAGCAGCTGACGATGCTTGGCTTCGCATCCCAAAAGCTTCCCTGTTTGGAGAGGGAGGGACAGTGAACTAGATTCCAGACGACATTTGGCCCTCCTTCACTTGGCAGAGAATAACGCGCCTTCCTTCCTCAGGCTGGCAGAGAAAAAGGGTGCATAAATAACATACTGAGAGAAGGCTGCGAAGGAGTCACCACTGGCACACTCTCACCGCTGATGCTCTAACTGCCCACCATTAAACAGGGAGCAGTTAAAAGCCAGTGAACAGACAAAAATGGAAGTCGACCAATCCTCACATTATGTCCTTATGTTAGTCTGTCACACACATTTTGACTCTGACTAGGTTTTTTCCAAAATATGTTTTTGAAGGACATCCCTATTCTCACTATAATGGCTGGATTATTTTCTGACAGTTTTCAGTTCAACTGTGTTTTACCTCTTCCCCATCCCATAAAAGTTCATTGTTGTGAGGGGGCACAAGACTCTGACACATCATTTAGATTCTGATGGCGCACAAAAACTCTTACTGAAATCCATAATTGTTTTAGTACTTGGAGCATTCCTGAATACTTCAAAGCTGCTATAATCAATATTTTTACATTAAGAAATGAACAAATGATTTTGTGTCCTGGGTGAGGTGTTTGTTTAGTGACAAACCCAAACAAAATTACCATCTGACTCCACAGTTCCCCTTAGCTCTGTGGAATATTTTCAGCTCACTGTTTTCCTTTTTTTTGCCTGCAACTTTATTGTACTTATTCCAGTTCTCATTAGTGTTGTTTCCACAGACAAAGTTAGCAACAGCTTGGTAAAAACTTCGGAGCATTTATCAATCACAATTAAGTGGAGACCAAAACAGAGCTGGAGGGAAAATGAATATTAAACTTACATTTACTAGATTGCCTGAAACTTAGCGATATGAATGCTAATGTTACTCAGTGTCTGCCAGATCTGAGAATAGGCAACTCTCTGCTAACACATTCATCATATCAACTTTATAAGGTGATAATAAGTCAGTGTTGTGTTTATAGTTTGTTTACGCCAAATCCACATTGCCAAAAAATGGGAATGCAGGTTTAAGCATTTACAAAAAATTGAAAGGTAGAACTGAACAAAGACTAAACTGTGCCAGAAAGTTTCATTTATTTTAATGCAGTTTTTGACAGCGAGCCACCTTCATCAACAAATGACCTGACTGTCTGATAACCTGATATTAAATCAAAAATTTGGCAGCACATTCACTAACTACGCCCAGGAAATTTGCATAATTTGCCACAATGGCACTTAAGGCATAGAAAATCATCAAAATTGTAACTGTGAATAAAGTTGTCTGCACCCAGAAGATGTGACAATTTGAAACTGATACCGAGGATGTGTCCTTCACGGCAGAGGGCAAAATAGTTAGAGCTGACCTCATGTTACAGCTCCAGCTCTGTCACTTCTTTAGTAACCTTTGCTGTAAACCATCACAGATTGGCAGTTAACATTAATGTGCTGTGTGCAGTTCTCTGACATCATGGTACATGACAACTAGGTGTCGATGTCTTCAGTGTCCGCTTGCCTTATGCAGCTCTTACTCTGTTTACCAACAGTGATGATAATTGGTGCAGATGTGTGAGCTGTTTCTTGGGAGCCACTCTGCTCTGACATTAGACAATTAACATGCAGGCTGGACTGCTTGACCTTTTGTGGATGGCACTGTCTGTCCCCTCTCATTTAAAAAAGGCTCAGTGAGATGAGTATATGTACAGCCACACTCACTCCCGGCGTAATGAATCTCGCACAAGAAGCATGTTTGCCTTGTACCCGCAACACATTTCCTCTGCTAGGACAACCAGTGACATTTACTGGAGGCTGAGAGGTTTATTCACAGCACTGGTTCCAGCATTATGAACAAAAGTCACATTCCCGTTGATGAGCTTTAGTTGTGTGACGACCCCAACTCATTGTTGTTCGCCATGTTAGCAGCAAGGGAAGGCTTAATGAGCCTTACCGGATTCAATTCCAGCAATACCACCACCAAATTGATAACTTAATGATTCATATAATGAAAACAGGATATAAACTGAGGACCAGCTGAGTACAGCTCATAATATTAATTTCAAGTGGAGCTGAATCACTTTAAACATTGCATACATTAAATCTGATTAAAGCTTCTGGAAATAGAATGTGCTCAGCAGAATAGTGCAGTAAGTTTGTCTGACACACTGTGGGACTCGCATGAAACAATTTTAATAAATGGACACTTAATATTAACAATGATCTTCATTGATATATCATTTCGTCCAGTTTAGTTCAGTTTTTTTGGCATCCTCTTACTTCAGGTTCCATTAAGTGTGTTTCACCTCTAAATGAGGTTGTCCTCAGTTGGAATAATTAATGAGCAAGAGTTTGTCTTAGTTGCACTGTAGTTGTGACAATCACATATCATCCTGTAAAACTTCACATCCAGCATTAAGTCTCTATCCTGCAGTCAGAAACTGTAGTTTACAGTATGTTTAAATCTATAGAGCAGGAAATAAAACCACCTAGCATCAGAATTAACATATTAAAAGCAATGAAGAGGGACCATGAGTAGACAGCGAGCAGAGAAAAAGAATCTAATTCAGGTTAGAGGGTGTAGGCCTGATGGTTGTTTTCATAATTCATCTATAAGTGATTCAGATAAAATCAAGCGTTTGTAGCCAGAGCAGAATTCTAAATGAAGTGGATGTAAGAGTGTTAAGAGTGGGTTAAAGGTGGAGGAGTCAGAAAACATGAACCAATTTACCATTGTGCCATTTCCAATAAATTTGTGAGAGGTGGATAACCTCCATATTGGTGGCATACTGCTGCACAAATTATTTCTGCACTGCATAGGTCTTCTACCTAACCATTTCCAATTTACAGTGAAGGGCTTATAGTACACTGTGGCAGAGCATGTGGGTGTTATTCATGAGAGGTTATTTTGCCAGGAGTATCATTTTACTTTTGGCAGCTGTTTTTTTGAATATTTAATGAACATTACATTACTTATGGTGAGCCAGTTTACCCATTAGGTAAATTCTCTAGTCTGCTTGTAATCGATCAAAGCGATCAATTTCAGGCCTGTTCCCTCATCGGGCTCTGAGACAAGTCCATAAATCCACCCCTGGAAGATGTGGCCTGTGGTTTGTGTAGCAGAAGTGGATCTCTTTGAGCTGAAGGTGAAAATTTCACTGTAACAGACCTTTGCAAAGACTCAAGAAAACACAACTGACCAGTATTTTGAGTCTGATCTTACTTAAAATCCTGCAGGCTTTTTTTGGATACAGGTATACTGCTAGCTAATGAGCACAGGAGGACATAATTCAAGCTTTACAGTATGTAAGTGAATTCTAAGGCTTTACCACAGTTTAAATATTTAAAGGCATGTTCATTACATCTCCACCATCTATCTTTAACACAGCAGTACCCATAATCTTCTATGTCGCCAGAGGAATTCAGGGTGCTCCTTGCGCAGACTGCTATGTATTCATTTTGAATTCATAGTATGATGGATTATTATTTATCCTCTGCTACTGTATGTTGCACTGCCAGTCCTTTAAAATGAATTCCCTGCTCCATAACTCTCCTCCGATGGATGCAGTCCAGCTTTTTATTTGCTAGGATCAGAGGGAGGCCCATAACTTTTCTCCTTTCTAGTAAAGCCCGGTAATTATAACACTCTAATAGCTTTTATCATATTGTCGCCGCAGGGTACGCTGATGATGAAGGAGTCCCAGTGTACAGGTTAGAAACCTTCAACAGTGCAAATAGAACTAAATTGCAAAGGTCTTTGGTCCCTCAAAGAGGCAAAACAGTGGCTGATCCAAAAGGGAATTCAGTAAAGATTAAACCCATTGTTCCTAAATTATTTTATGTGACATTAGTACTAAAAGCTAATATCATGCTCATTTGCACTCAACACTTTGGGATGCTTTACATCAGAGGATACCAAAGAGATTAAAGAGGTCCAGCTCTCTCTGGATGGGGAGCCAACTGCCATTTGTATTTCAAACTTTTTGCTTAAGCTGCATCAATGTTTTTCATTTGATTTGTAACTTCTTTTGGGTTGACAAGGTCACCCAACAACAGAAGTTTCTTTGCATGAAAGTAATCCTACATCATCTCGGTTTGTAAGGATGAAATTCTCTAAAATGATAAGTTCATATAAGACAGTGGAAGAGGTACTCAGATCCTTTACTTACGTAAATTTAACTAGACTAAAATTGCCATAAAACAATGTAGAACTACTCCATTTCACAGTAAAAACCTTGCATTCAAAATCCAACTCGAGTAAAAGTATTATCAGCACAATGTTACTTTACAAAAGTAAAAGCAGTTGTACCACACAGTTTTTACTGATGATTTATTTGCTTAAATCTTATTATAATCTTGATACTGATACATGAATGTGCAACTGGCATTTCACTGTTGTTGCAGGCTGAGCTAGTTTTAACTTCTTCATATAAAGATCAGTAATTTAGTCCGGTTATTCCAACCACAGGATTGGGCCCCATCCAAAGAGTGACAAGATAAATCTGAGGTCATGAGATAATTAATATGGGAGGAGAGAGAAAGAAAAAATACAAATATTAGATAATTGAACTCTTTTGTCCTCAAATATATATTTAAGTGAAACTATCTGAGAAGTTAGGAGGGAATATCACTGGTTTATCTGCTGATAGACATTTGAAATGTGACAGGCGCCAACTAAACAGTTTTTTTGTCATCTGACAATCCAGTATTTTGTAAACATATGTGTTTTTTTAAAGCAAATATAGTATAAATAGTGAGGTAGAAACACAAGACCCCAAAACAGATGCTCAAGTAAAGAATAAGTACCTAAGAAACTTTGCCTATGTAAGTAAAGTACTTGAGTAATTGGACTTTACAACAGTGAAATTAAACAGACAGCTACATCTGCTGGCAGTGTGTCTTTGAACAGTGGGAGAAGAAAAACCCAAACGTACGAGGAGAACATGCAGCCCATTGGCCAGCGGATTCAAATCTACTACACGCTTGCAGTCACCATGTCAACCACTGAGTCAATGTGTTGTCCATTTGCTCAAGTTTAACATAGAAGTATCATTGAAATAGGAAATATCACATTCACAGGCAGAAAAAACAGAAACCAAGTTCCCTAAGCTATTGCTTTTATTAATTTCCAAAAGCTAACATCCATCTATATCAAGGTTCAGTACTTCCAAATTTGTCCACTTTCTCTGCAGTGGTCTCTGATGTAGGTGGAGACCTTCAATCAAGAAAAACCTGAGAATCCTGACACTCCCTCCACTCATTGCATCTCCTCAGTCACATAAGGGGGATTAGACTCCTCCTTTTTGATAACTTTCAGTGGCTGACTTTTGTTTCAAGCCAAAGTCAGAAGCCAGGTCTGGATGCTGTTCAGTGTGCCACAAGCCTCCTTATTAATCTCTCTCTCAGAAAGTGGAACGTTCAACAGTAAACCGGAGGAGAAGCTCAAACAGTCATCTATCCTCCAGTGAAACACAAACAGCGATTTGTGCGACTCACTGTTTGTCCGGTAAACTTTGTTTCCACTCATGACAGCAAGCGTCATTTGTGAGAGCAGAGGAAGAAAGATGTTATGATCCAATTTGAATAAATAAGTCAGCGGCAGAAAGCATATATGCAGCGAGTGACACTGTATAATAATCTGTAATTTAACCTTGAACATTGTCACATTTAGAAAAATTCGCCTCACTTCATTTATATTTTGAGTTATGCAGTCTTACAGCACACATCAATATGTTCTCCTTTTTTTCAAAGCAATGATTGGTTGCTGAATAAAACAGACACCTCTCGTTATTTCTTCCTCTCATTATTGGGTGCTACCACCATGTATGTGAAGTTGCCAGTTACCAGCCATTGTTCGGCAGTTATGTGTTACTTTCTTCAGTAATGAGTAATGCAGCATGTCTTCGCTTTATAACTTGGGGGTCGGCTTTTCCGCGCCATACTGGGAATTTTAATGGAAGTTAGATATCAGTTTGGTCTCTACAAGTTCAGGGGGGAAGACTGGTCTGATACTCTGGCTTTGACTCCAAAAGCACAAGTTCAGTGTTGTGCAGGCTGAGGCCAGTATTTATAATGAAGAGTACAGCAACATTCTCTCAGGCAGCAACGGACACTACATTGATTTTTTTGCCAGGTTTGACCCATAATATTCTAACCTTCAGAACATGATACCAATAAGACCGCTGCATTGGCCAAGAGTGGACATTACGACACCAACAATTAAACCTCACAGTGAATGGCAGACAAGTTTATTTTTCCCCTAAATTTCAGAGCTCTGTAACTCCAGGTTAGAAAATTTATATTGTAGTTAATTATATTCAGGTGTTGCTTATAGCATCCTAGTAAGCTCTTTTATGCATCTCTTCATTCTGCACACCACCTTGCACAAGTTGTTTGCTTTTGCACATTCAGTCTGAACTACATTAGCTTGACACAGGGTATCGAGGTCTGGAGAAGTGACTAGCCTCTACAAAAAGAGGAGAAATGTAACTCCCAGTAACTCCAGAATTGTTCTAATCATATTTTAGTGTCAGCTTAGGCTTTCTAATGTTAGCCACTTGGATGAATACAGGTATAGTTGTTGGTTTTGGTCATAGTTAGAGGTTGTGTAAGCCTTGTAGCTTCACTCGGAGGATTAGACTACTCGGGCTAGCTAAATATCTATTAAATACCTCCAAACCATAAGAAGGCTGCTTGTTATATGTAATGTATTGTTTTCCATTTCTGCAAGTGCTAAATACAGAATATGAAACATGCGGGTGTGCAAGCTTTGGAGTTAATATATAATTAATAATTCATTACTTTTTTCAAGTGAATTTTAAAAGCATTGGCTACCATCAAGTGTGCACTTCTTCAGCTAAAAGTGTAAAAATAATCAAAGAACATCAAAATGAACACTCATTTTCATTACAATTCTGATACAAAGACTACAAGGCCAAAAACCATTCACCATTAGCACTGGGTTATCTTGGAAACACTTTATCATTTACTACAGCTGCCTGGTTAAAGATCTCACATAGTCATTTGGAAGTCATTTAAATGAGGATTTTCTCTTATCTGCCCTCTTTCAGTGGAGCTGAAATTCAACTTGGACCAATATGTGAACAAACGCTACCCGGGCCTGGTAAAGATTGTGAGGAACAGCAAGCGGGAGGGCTTGATCCGAGCCAGAATACACGGCTGGAACGCGGCCACGGCTCCGGTCGTCGGCTTCTTTGATGCCCATGTCGAGTTCAACACTGGCTGGTAAGAAAAGGTCATGTTTAACATGAGATGGTCTCAGCTGTTTCCCTCTCCTTTCTCACCTTTGCCTTTGTGGTTCGCTTTTTTATTTTTTCGGCTAAGAGGGATGTCATGTAAGATTATTATCGGTCAGATATGCAGTTTAGTCTGCCCTAAGCATTTTGATATAGGTCCAGGCCTATTTTAACTGAGCCAGCACATCTCAGCAATATGATCCTCATTATTAGTAAGGGTTTCTTGTTAATACGCTTTTTCTTCTTGCATCTCCTTGAACTGTAAGTAATGGGCTTTGTTTAGAGCTGTTTAGAGCTGAATAAAAAAACATCCCAATTTAAATGACACTACCTGTCCAGCATATACACACTTATGACAAGAGAGAGAGTCAAACACTGTGAAAGGCGAGAGTGAGCGTAATTAAAGAGGGAGCTCAAATGTTGAGTGTTTCAGCATTATTTTACTTGCAGGCTCTGGGCTTATTTTGCGATATGAAATTACTTCTGGGGCTCTCAGTCCAATGTCTGCCTGCTGCTTAAGTTTACCAGCAAACAAGTCATTCAAATAGATGTAATTGGCACCTAATTTGAACCTGTCATGCTATCAGTGTTTGAAGATGAAACGTAGCTTTTGTTCCCTGGGAAATTGCCTTGGCGTCAGGAGCAGACAAGAAGAGATGGGGGGAAAAGAGGAGGGATGGAGGAGAGAGCCAAGAGATTTGTTTTGGCCATAGGTTGTTTACAGTGTCTCTGGCTGTGGTTTGGCATTTTTGGCTTGCTGGATATTAGGGATGTTAAGAAATATTAATTCATTATTTAGATCTCCTGATTGGCACAAGTTGCCGCAATATTCACACCAATTCTTCTTGTGGTCATAACTAAGTCAAATCAAAACATACAAAAATCATACACACATCTCTAATCTCAAAGAAAACTCACTCATTACTGTTGTCGTAATTTATGTCCAATCTATGTTTGGGAGAAATTTCCATACATCCATTTAGAAATCACAGAAAAATGTGCTCCTTATGGCTCACAACCAAACATAATGCAGCTTGTTGTTTGTAAAGTGTGAACAGGGATTGCTAGTAGCTGAAACAAGATGATTTCCCATCATGCATATTTGCCAAAATGCCTTCAAACAAATGACTAGCTAAAACAAGAATCATATATGGGTTACCTTATTGAGTATTCTGCCATTTTTTGGTTCATGATGAATGATTTTCATTATGTTTGCTGTTCAGTTCAGGATAAAGCCTGATCCTGAAAAGCTACACCTTGCTCGATTTGAGAGTAGACAGATACTGTTGAACTGAAGTTAGGTAGTGCCTGCAAAATGACCAAGAGAAATTAAGGGGCACAGTTAAGCTGTTTGTTACTATATAAGCAGATTATACATGTACCTATGAGAAGTATAAACGACAGAAGACACAGAATCAATTTCGCATGATTTCCAGCAATTTCCTGTGTAGGCCTAAATACAAACACATTACAAATACATATAATTTTTATGAAATAAACAGACAGGCATAGAGACAGTAGGTTTGCATTACATCCATATGCAATGATCGCAGATCGGGCCTCACAACTTGCGAGTGTGTTTTATGTTTTTTATGTATTGACCGGTATAGTATTGAAGAAGCTCACTCTGTCGCTCTGGGTTAAGACAGCATGAAAGCAAAAAAAGTCAGGGTGAGTCTGACCCTACTTCGGATGAAAAAAAAGCCTGAACGTACTACCATGGATCAGTCAGACACCAAACACAGTGACCTTGTAACCCTTACAAAGGGATGATTTGATGTACCTTGATTTTTGCCTCTTGGTAGACTATTTTATAGCATGAATGGGAACTGGAGGGCTGGAGACTGTGCCAGGTGGGCAGCCAACAAGCAGCACTCAGGGAGGAAGTTGCATCATTACATAGGTGCAGTAATGATGATTACTGATTCCCCTGGTGGTTCCCTCATCTGTTTCCCCATCTGTTCCTGCTCAAAAATAGATGTGCCTTTCAAGCCCCCAAATAACGCGTTCACCTCTCAACAGGTTCTTCATTGGTTCTAATTGGAGCCCCACCCTTCCCACCGTACATGCCAAGGCTGTATCAGCATTCCCTTTGTGTTAGTTAACCTGTTACCACTGTGGCAATTTCGCACACCTCTCTCTTCTGTTTGATTTGGATTTTATATCATGAACGCCTCTTTCAAATTGACATTGAAAGAGGTTTTGTTGTTGGGGCACGGATGGCCAAATACTCAGTCACAAAGATGCTTAACTGACTGGTGTTTGATAGGAACAGTGGCTGCAGTGACATCTGCATTTTTACAAATCAGGAGGACGCCGGTAAATTTGACAACCATAATGCTCGTGCATTGGTGTGCTATGTAAGGAAAAACTGAAGACCAACTCTTCCTCAAGTTGCAGGACGTGATCAGACTGTATCAACAACAACAGTCGGTCGACAGTTACATAGAGAGGGATGTTCTAGTAGGGTGGCAGTGCATGAACCTCTCATTACAAAGATGAATACACATTTGATAGGTCAGTGTTGCTAAAACCACAGGGACTGGTCTACAGAGATGTGATATGGACAGATGAGTCATTCTTCACCTTATTCTCAAAGTGGACAAGTGCATGTGTGTCAAAGACTAAGAGAATGGTACAGGCCTGAATGCTTCAGCCGTACAGGGAGGGGATCCGGTTTTGCTGAGATGGTTCGGATCCATTCGTCCCCTTAGAGGGAAAGGTCACTATACATATTACTATCCGGAGTGGTTTCCTCCAGGACGTGAACGCCCCCATCCACAGGGGTGGAGGGAGGGAGGGAGGGAGGGAGATTTGACAAGTATGAAAATGAATGGAATCATATGCTCTGGCCTTCACACCGACTAAGTCTCAACTCAGTTGAAAACCTATGGGAGTATTTGGACCGACATGTTAGACAGTGCTCTCTACCTCCATCATCAAAACACCAAATGAGGGAATATCTTAGAGAAGAACGGTGTTCATCCCTCCAGTAAAGATCCACAGACTCTAGAATCAATGCTGAGATGCATTGAAGCTGTTCTGGCAGAACATGGTGGCTCAGCCCCTTACTAAGACACTTTATGATGATTTTTCCTTTAATTTCTCACCTGTCTGTAGCGATGGAGGAGATCACAGACACGTTAAAGAAGCTTGTTTGTGTTGCTTGGATTTCTTTATGTGTGAGTGTGCTACTGTAGGTCTGCAAAAATTCTGTGCTTCTCCTGTATTCAGATTGATTCACTTCTGGTATCAACACTATCTGTTTGTTAGAATGGAAGAAGCTCTCCATTTATCATAATATGATTATTCACCATGGCACATACAGTGATAAGTGAGATGGATGGTTCCGGTAGATGTTGTGGTGAGTCTCCCTCAGTGACCTTGTACACATTTCCTGTGCACACTGAGCCAGAGACAATGCTGCCAGCTCTCAGCTGCAGCACTGTGATTCATTGGCATGGCTTTCCCCCTGGAGGGCTGTACATCTGCAGCCAAAATGTATTGCTGCTTCGAATTACTGTTAAGCAAACATAATTGTGTCATACTGTATAGACCAATGGACAGCTGTTTCCCATTTCCTCACACCATGTTGGTTTGTGAAGAGTTAGAAAACGAGTACCTTCCACACGGGAGGGGTGATGGAATCTGATTTCCACAGCTTTGCTCTGCTTTAATGTAAGGATATGAAATAGTTGCCTATCATTAATGCGTTATTGCATCAGTTAAATGTTCACAATCCATCTCCTGTAATAGTATCTCCTGATATCCATCCATCCCTGAGACAGAGGATGTCCATTCTGCTCCAAACGTGACCTGTTTCCTTTTACATGCTCTGTAAATAAACAGGATTAATGGCAGGAAATGGGAGTGTGTTGTAATTAGGACCCGCTGTATGCCACACTTCAGCCACACGGCTGCAGAAAGGAGGTGCAGGGAAATTGATATTTATTTGTTTTTTGAAGTCCCTACACAGTCGCAATCTGAGGTTATTAATGATAAATGATTAGCAGTGTAGCAGCTGTTCCCTGCTGAGTGTGTGCAGAAGATAAGATTGTCATTGCAGGGAGGCTGTAATGAAATACATGCTTCAGATAGAAACATTTTAATGAATGATGAATCCTCCGCTGCTGACGTGGTGAGGTTATCTGTGACTAAGACAAACCCATGGAATTATTCAAGGTAAGATATAGATAAAAACAGCCTCCTCCTCCTGTAATTATGAAATATATAACGTTTGTCACATTCATATTTAATATCAGTTCCTTTGTTAATGTCAGGGAGCTTGCTACATTATAATGTACAGGTGCAGTGGTATTATATCAAATTGAGTGGTGCATAAATTCCAGCGTTCATGAAGGGTTAGGAAACATTTTTAAGCAAAAGTAAATCATGTCTTGTCATGTCACTCACTGTGTCTGGCAGTGGTTATGGCTGCTGTCAGATTGAATGCTCCACAGAGCAGAGCCAGGCAGACCTCTGAAAACATAGAAGATTTTTGCTGGCTTTACATTTGTATCATATCAACCATGTCCTCAGCAAATGCTTTAGGAATAGTGTACTGCACTGTAAGAACCTTTTCCACTTCATGCTCCCTCATCCCACTGTCTACTTTGAGAAAGCCCTGATGCCATAATTAATTGAAATTCTGCATGGATACCTTTGCTTTCCTTGGACTTTGCATTTTATATGGGACGAAGGTGACTGGACACTATTAATATGTGCTCTACATATTCGTCTGAGCTACTCTGTGAAACAGCCAGGCAGGAGGACTGCGGACGGCCTCACATTCACAGATTTAATCTTCTTAAAAAAGGCTAGAAGCTCTGCAGGCTTAGATACTGCATCATCATTTATCTCTTTTTGAAGCATTCATATGAATTAACACTTCATATGGCTAACTACTGACATTTTGTGTGGTCACAGCTAAACACTTCTAACTGATGTTAGCAGTTCTGAATGCTATTGTGCATTTTTTGAATATGCTTTCAGTGTATCCATTAACTATACAGACATTACCTTCATAGTAAGACTGTATGGTGTAAATATGGTTTCGTACAAATATCTCGTCAAATAAAGTCTACTCAAAACACATTATTTTTTAACGTACACCCAAAAAAACGAAATATGTGGAACAATTTACTAACACAAACAAAATCTATTGTCATGTTAATTATTATATACATTTGTAAGTCATGTCCATCCCGGCTTCATAACCCCCAAATAATCCTGTTTTAACTTTGATAGATGCTAAAGTGAGAAGTTCTATTATCAAAAATATTATTAACTGCAATAGAGTGGAAACAATTAAATAACAGAATTTTTAAAAAAGGTAAATAAAGATGTGTTCTCAGGCCTTACGAGTCAACTAATTATTTACATTAATGCACCAGGAAAGATAGAAGAGATGTATGTGTACTTATACTATATATCAGCTTACATTATAAATCTGCATGAGCATGCTGTATATAAATACATAACCAAAATAATACCAATCCACCAGTTTACATGTATGCATTAATTTCGTCCATTACCTTTGTGATTTCGCATTATGTAGTTCAGCCATTTAGCCCTTTTTCTCCATGCATATGTTCATGAATTTTGTGACCAGAATATTTTCCTTAAATAAAAAAAATCCTGTAAATATCCCTTTGGATTCATTGCTCTCTAGAATGTTAGAAAATGTTAGACATGTTAGACAAGGAAAAAACTCTGGATGTGTGGTGTTTGGTAGATGTGAGTTTAACAGACCTCAGGCACCTGCTCCACATCTGTTTGATGGTAGCATCTTAAGGTGGCTGCCAGCATGACACACCCATATCTTCAACTGAACTGTTGGCGGCCAGACAGCATCATGTGTAATGTAGTAACCATATTTTGATGAGAAAGAAAAATTTGTGGAATGAAAAAGTCAACATCTCTGGTACTGCTGCATCATTTGTGCATGGTTTCCACCAGAATATTGGCCTCCTCAATGTGCCGTGTTGTCCTTGTGCATTTGCATGGATAGATTATTTAGGTCCTCAATGAAAGCTACAGTACACCAAAATTACATTTTTTTCCTTCATGCGCAGCTCGCATGCTCACTGCTCCTTTAAGTCCGATGCGGAATTAAAGGAGATCTTATTTTAGGCACTGAGGGCCCTGCTGCCCTTGGGGCATAACTCTGAGCTAAGTTAGATCCCATTATCTGATAATTCTCTGCTTCAGAATCATTCCCAGTTTGAGAAATCCATTAATCTGGAAAATTTAAATAAAAAATGGAATCTCAAAGGGGAGAACTGCAGGGTTTTTATATCAGAAACTGACAAAGGTAAGACAGATAGTGAAGCATCCTCTGAGGTTGCTATGTTGAGTAAGGCAGATAGAGATTGAGGCTGTACAGTGATACTCATCCTTGCTTGTGACACACCATTCTGTTTGTTTAATTCTGCGAAATGTGTGCTGGCTATAATCAAAGAGAAACAGTAAGCCGTGAAGAGTTAACAAATCAGAAATATTGGGTGAGTCATTACTGAATGGGAGGAAAATCCTATTGTAGTATGGAATTGAGCATGATTCAGAACGATGTGGATGAATAACTCTCTGTGTTATGCAGATGAAATGGCTCATATAGGAAGAGGCACGGGGATGGGGCATACTTTACTTGCCAGGCACACAGAGAGGGCTGGTAAAGGGGACAGACACAGCTGGTAAAAACTTTATGGGTTTTTGATGGCGTATCGATTCAGTGGTCCAACGGGATTGTCCCAGTAGCCCCGATGGCGAGCCTGACTATGGGAAAAGGAATGATACAGGCTCGTCTGTCAAAACCAGATGTGTCCTCGTTTCCAGAGCATCTCTATCTTATCACTGAATTGGATCCTTGAGGTACAGGAGCCGCTAGCTGGCTCTGGGGTGTTTTTGGGTTCTCAAGGACGTAGGGAAATGAATTGATGATGTGTGGGGAGAGTCTGGGAATGGCAAAGAAATTTCCTCAAGGTTAAAGTGTAGAGGGAGTTTCAAAGGCCTAGGCTAACCATGTCAAACTAACCACATCAGGAACAATCTTGTATAAAAGGTTAAGGCAAAATCTTTATTCCAGCACACACTTGCACACTGTACACCACCCTTCAGTCAGCTAGGTTCACTCAGCCTGTCCTTTTCAAATAAGGCAATCGCCCATTAAGTTAAATATGAATGTAAAAATGTCAGACAGCTATGAAACATCAAAAGATTTCCAAAAGAATTCACTTTATTGCAACCTGCTGCAATAAAACAACAGAAAAAATAATTCTGGCCATTTATCTTCAGAAAGTTATTTTTGAAGTTTAACTTTCAGATATGTCAGACATATTTTATTGTTTTGCATGAAAGAGAATATCTAACAAGCATCATCACATCTGTACATCCTCAAAATGAGGATTTAGTGCAGGGTAAATACGCCTAGTGTCGTTTTTTTATATACTTTGATTTGTTTTTATATTTATTGTCCTTTTAGACTAATCAGCCAGCTAATTGATGTCACTGGCATAACTTCAGAAGTCAAAATGAGTTTAGTTATAAAGGATGTTTGAGTTATCACGGTCAGCCATCGCCGCCGTTTGACAGATGAAAGTAGTGTGTTGTAATGTGGAAGTCTTTCAGGCTCAAAACAATAATGTGAAATTTATTATGACAAAGGCTTTGGAAGTGAAAGTGCTGTGCAAGCATGGATTTGTTAAGGGAGCTGGATACAGCGCCACCACTCAGCTTTACTGCCAGTTTGTTCCAGTGACCACTCATGGTAGGCAGCTCTTTGGTCTAAACAATCCCTAGTTGATTTGTTGTTAATTTTTCAGGTGAAGACATCTAGGCATTGTCAATGGAAAATTGGTGAGTATACACTCAGTAACAAATTTATTAGGTGCACCTGTACCTAAAATGTAATGCAATCTAATAAAGCTGTTGCGCCGTAAAGTCTACTTTTCACAATGATGGAATCCAAAGAGTCTTATATGGCATGGAGGTGGATACTCTTTCTCATAGCTGAAGAAAAAAAACCTTAAACATTAAACCAATGGCATGCACACAATGGAGTAAAAACTATTTAGAGCTAGTTATTTGGATTGTTTTTACAAAACTACACTCTACATCAGAGAGGACCATAGGTTTGCTGCTAAGCTAACAAGGAAGCTGACATTATCTGGCAAAGCATTTTGAATTATACATCAATCCTAATAATTGTACTGTTTTTACTTCCTTATGGCTATAAAACCCTTTACATGTTGTACAGACAATTACCCTGATATATACTAAAAAACAAGAGCACAAACTGTCACTACAGTTGTTTTTGCATTGCTAACAGAGAGGACGTGACGGTTTTCTAGAGCCAGCCAACAGCTGCAGAATGCAATACTCAGAATCTTCGGCTGCTATGGCTAACATCACACCAGCATCATATCTTGGCAAAATAGAGAGTAAGACAAATGTTCATGGGCCACTAATCTAACTTTACTAGCCTACTAATGTGGAATGGGCACCTGCTTTCTAACTAACCACTTGGGATTAGTTGTCACAAAGATGAGCAAACAGGGCAAAAACAATACTGACCAATTGGCTCTATCAAACATGGCAAAACTAATGTTTTAAACATTTGTCAAGCAGAAAGAGTAATGTCCACCTCCATTTTAATGCCTTTCAACTCTTGGAGGTCTTTTGTTCTTTTGACCTTCTCCTATTTGCTTGGCCATATCCTTCACAATACAGTTTTACTGTGGAGTATACTCCACCTTGACAGAACTGTAAACTGGTCCTTCTGCCCCTGGTAATCCTTAAGTGTATACTATCCATTAGCATGTGCCATGGTCCTCTTTCCCCCAACTCCCCACTTTCCATCCTCCTCTGGTCCTGTGCATGAGCACAAACACCCCTTGCTGCTGAATTGCTGATATGGTGTCGTGTCGGTTTGTCCGAGCCACTTTTAATTGTTAACCATTTACAGAGCCAGGGCTGTGTAGGAACCCCAGATTTATTTTTCAGCACACACAGAAATGGGACAGCTAGGGGGCTATGAGGAGATATTCACTCAATTTGACTAAAAGTCTATTGGATTAGAATTGCTTACTCCACCTTTAAATGATGGCTTTTTCTAAGTACTCCTTCATATTTTACTGACATCCTCCCATATAGTACAATTTGGATCCTTCCCACTGTACTTTCTGAAGTAGTAATTTTGCTTTTGTAAGATAAATGGGTTTAACTTTTTTTGATGTAGATGAGGGGGTGAGGGGCAGGAATTAGGGCAAAGACAGAATAAGAAAGTCAGTGGGTGTGGAGATGGAGACAAAGTTGGAGCGTGGGAGTATTCTTGAGAGATACATTTTTATAATTTCATAATTGCAGCCTCTTTTTTAAATTTAGTAGTATATCATGTGAAGAACTGAGCATGTGAAGGGTTGCTTTGAAGATACAGAGGAGATGATCTCTCAGCATAAGGAAGATTATACAAATGTAGCCAGTGCCAGCAGCACTTCAGCTCATTCTCCACCATATGGACCTCAACAATATGTTCCCTAGCCAGGGCTTTAAATAGCAGAGGGAACTATTATATGTGGTACGTTTAGAAAACCATTCAAGATGCAAAGAGACACTGGCACCAAAAGCAATGAGTATTTTTTCTAACCATTAAGTAATCTTACTTGACATTAAAGTTCCTACAGTAGCTGTCACTGTAAAAATGAGGAGAACCCTAAAAATCAAAGGTTGGTTTATTATTTTGCTATGGATGATGTCACATGTTATGATCATTGGATGAGGGATTAAGTTTGTGTTGGTGTATTGATTATAAATAAATACACCAGTAATTAGTAGTGGAAAATACATTCAACAAAAGGTGTGTAGCTTTAAACCGCATGTTAAAATAGGTATTGAAATTTTGTGGATGGAGGTGAGAGGAAGGACTGAAACTTTGTTTGGATAGCGACTGTCCCATAATGTTTATACTGTACTGTTGCCCCCTTTGAGGACACAGTAGTACTTTTTCCGGTTAATGCATATTTAAAGGATTACTTAAAAGATAAGCATAGATAATTTCAACAAATTTCATAAAAAGGCAGGAACCAACAATGTGTAGGTCTATTTCTCAGTACTTTTCTTTAAAAACAAGTCACAAATACTGTATATGATTTTTTTCATTTCCTTTCCTGAAACTGCTGGACACTGTACTTCAAATATCAGTCAAACAAGAGTAACTAGTACTATTGGTTAGGGTTTATTTTTACCCTCTAACACTGTGCTAGTGAGTACTTATAGTAGCATAACAATGTATATGGGATTAATTTAACATGCACTACAGTTCTTCTGTCATCTTAATAAAGTGACATGTCATCAGTGCCACAATATGGCTCACTGAAGTGTTTTTATAGTTTTAGGACAACAACAGAGCTCCATGGCAAATAGCAATAAGATACGGTATATTAGGCTTTAGCTGCCCAACCTTGTCGTGTAAGGTTATGGTTATTATTAAGTTTAGGAAAGGTTTCATTTATAGATCAAAGTAATTTGGTTTCTTATTGGAGAGAGGGTAAATTATAAGATGAATATTCGTATCTGTGAGTTAAGTATGGAGTCAAGCACAGTGACTTCTTGAAGTCTAAGCGACAGGAAAAACACATATCTGTTTGTTTACAGATTAAAGAAAAAAGATATGTCTAACAACAGGAAAGCAAATGAACATGCTTGCCACAATGTTGAATTATATGTTTAAAAGAAATCACTCTGACTGTGAAAGGAGACTGGAAGTAAACAATACAATTCCTGCTTGCAACATAATCATTGTACACAGTGCTAGCTTCTTTATAGTCGTTGTAAATCTATAGGAAATGAACTGCTGGACCGTGGCATCTTGAGAACACATGTACTGTTTGATGTAAAGTCTGCTTCTGCTAAACAGGTAGAGTGCTACACACTGTAACTAGCTCTGCTCTCATCAGCATACTCAAACAGGTTTTATACATTTATTGTCAAAAGGTTGCTCTCAAAATTTTCCTAATCTGGCCCATAAAGAACAACAATTCCACCAACCCAAACAACCGTATGGTTTGTGTCTTTGCCGTCTGAGATGACCCATAAGAGCATCTCATGACATAATGACTCTACAGACCTTTGTTGTCATGGTTACAATAATAAACACACTTAAACTTATTGAGTGGTCATGATTTGGTTGCGTTTAGACACAAAAACTAATTGGTTAGGTTTAGAGAAAGATTGTGGTTTGGGTTAGAACAAGTAATTCATTAAGGCTAGAGGACCTCTGTCTTCATGGGTACAATAATAGACACACGGTTTAGGTTGTGGAACAGTCGTTGCCAAAAGGAAAAATACTGACTGTTGGTTTCAAATGGGAAACAACAAAGTCCTCTGTTTTACTGACCCTTCCATCCACCCCAACCTTCTCCCTATGATGACTTTGTCGCTCTTTATACTACGTTACCTGTCCTATTTCTTTACCCCCGTAATAATTTCCAACGCCGCTTAACGATAAAACATAACTATGGGTCATAATAGGATGCTTGCACCAATGCTCTAAAGGCTTGTTTTTTAGTGCAGAAAGGTCTCGTTCAGACCCGCTCTTAGCCTTAAGATGTTTCATGAATATGGCCCCCGCTCTCCATTTGATGTGCTGTGAAACAATGTGCGCCAGCCAAGCAGCCCCTGAGCAAAAGCCATGAGATAAAGACTGTGCAGAGAACGGCTGTTTCAAAAAACTAACATGCAACCCTTCACACGGAGGAAAAAAAGAAAGAGTGGATAGCTTTCCCAGGAGCAGACTGAGCCTTTCTTTTCCCCTGATGTGTTTTGCTTTATCAGGTTTTCTCTCCTATCAAGTCTCTCAGCTGGATAAGTGTCACATCTTGACATTGCATTTTCATGAGCAGGAGATATAAAATACGATATGATAGTATTTGTTGTTATGCAGAAAATTCAATTTGCATGAACTTTGCATCACAGACCATTGAGGGAAGCGGATCCTGGCAGTCGTTTTGATTGTTGAATACATGCTACTTTGAAGGACTGCATCATCGCTGAAAACCCATGTAAATGTACCCAAAGAGTGAAAGTTGAGATGGTTTATGCAGTCATCCTTAGCTGGTTCTGGCATTGTTTTGTGAAGTAAATAGCTTTCTCTTCAGTATGTTTTAAAATATTTGGGTAGATCTCCTGTAGGTATTTTCCGTAAAACTGTATTCGCAGTTTTCATTTTACATTTACATTCAGTTCCCTTATCCATTGTGGTCATTCATAGCCATTTTTTTTTCTAACAACGTTGCAATATCAATACTTCAAAACTTTATAGGGCGGAATGAAACAGTGCTGTGCAGCTTCTCCATACTTAACTCTGAACGCCTACTCTTCTTCTGTCCCATTTTTTAATCCAAAGGGCTGAACCTATTCTTACCCGGATGAAGGAGGACCACACCCGCATCATCCTACCTGCCATAGACAACATCAAGTACAATACCTTTGAGGTACAGCAGTACGCCAATGCTGCCCATGGCTACAACTGGGGGCTGTGGTGTATGTACATCATCCCTCCGCAGGAGTGGCTGGACAAGGGTGATGAGACAGCCCCTATCAGGTGAGAGCCTTAGTTGGTGAACAGCGTTCATTATAGATGAGGATATTTGATGAAATATGGATAGCCCCAGGATATGACTTATTCATGTATGGAACCATCAAACTACAGTGCTCTGTGCACCAGTGTGCCACCCAAACACACAAATAAAGCTTCCTCCATAGCAGGCTGTCTAATTGCCATGGTGAATATCTTCATTTTGATGCAAAATCACAAGGCCATGGCCAGGCTATGTCATTAGTGTGATTGTGTGGTGAGTATGAGCAGGCATTCCATTATACCTTTCCTGTTTGGATGAAAGCACGTACTTGTACCACGTGTCTGTACAATCTAAGAATTGCTTATGTGTGTCCCTAGTAAAATAATATTGGATTTTAATGGACTGAAAAAGAGCAGTAATTGTGTTGCATGGAATTGGTCTTATATTCCAACCAACATCAAGGCCAGGGCAGGCTGCAGTAACACTGACAAACATATCTGTAAAGTTAATTTTAATGTACTATCTGTGGACATGATCTTATTATTAAAGCATTTCACTTTACCTCTGTAGTTCTCCTGTGACTGATACCAACAAATCCACATCGGAAATGTGTAACTGAAATAAAATATCTAGCTATAAAACTTTGACCAGATAGGTACAAAGAATATGTTTAAAAAACGGAGTATAATACATTTTTCCACAGCACAAATGTCATGAACACATGAGTTTCCATGATTTGCTTGTTTTTTTGTTTTGTTTTGTTTTGTTTTGTGTTTTGTTTTGTTTTGTTTTGTTTTGTTTTGTTTTGTTTTGTTTTGTTTTGTTTTGTTTTGTTTTGTTTTGTTTTGTTTCGTTTCGTTTTGTTTTATTTTGTTTTGTTTTGGTGTGGGGTTTTTTTGGCAGAAATGCTTTTCTCTCAATCATCAGTTAAATTCCATCACTTCTACTTCTTTGGCTTGCTGTTAAGCTACAGCCTACATGAAACTCAACACTTGTTTCCTATCAAATGTCCACCAGAAAAAGCAAAGAGAAATTACAGAATACCCTTTGAGGCGCTGGAAGGCTTTTAATATGAAACATCTGTGCAGGAGGTGTTGAGTTCTGTGACAGTATTTTAACAGCAAAAAAACATAAACAACAGATTAACTGCAAAAAGCTTTAACCGCAAATTAAAACAGAAGATAGTAAGAAAACATGGAGGCTTCCCATTAAAATATGATCAGTTAACCTTACAGAGAACTATGAAATTAGGAATAAACCCTGTCTCCGAAAGCCTGTCATTTTAATAGGCTGAGAAAGAGCAAGGGAATATTTTATCACATGGAATGGTTTTATGTTCCAGTCAATATCTGTTGAGTCCATATTAGTGAAGTTAAATTGTGGACATGAGCTTAATGTTGAAGCCTTCTGATCACCTCTAAAGGTTCTCCTGTGACTGAAATCTAAAAGTCTTACTACACTGCAAATGTGATTAGGCCTCTGGGCACCTCTATACACCTGCATAAAGTAATAACTGAAGCAAAAAATGAATGTCCTTTAATCAGAGGGACCCTGACAGTGCTAAAATGGTCAATAGATAATTCCCTACAATAGCTGAAAGTTTCAGAATCCTGGTTTGTTCATCTTTCCTAATCAGTGTAAATTGTAAAACACTAGGAGTTACATTTTCAAAGTGAGATACAGTATCAGATCCCGAGGCAGGCAGCCCAACAGCATCTTCACTTTGGATGCTCAAATCAGAATTGGTCAGCACTGCCATAACAATAAGAAAATCTTATATGACAGAGGAGATTACCATGATTTTGTTGCCACGGCAGCATGGCTGCATGAACATAAAGGCATAACAAGAGAGAGACAAGGAGACAGCAGTATGTGGAAAATGTTCAAAACCAGCAGGAGACTTGTAGCTGCAAAAATCGATGTGATTTCTTTTATTGACATGCTCCAGCATTCGGTATCTTTGACTGGGCTCCTGACTAGAAAACATATGAGCAAAATAAAATAAATAAATAAAGGCAAAAATAGATCTTACAGTATACACATGGCAAATGCTCTCATGCCTATGAAAATGTCCTTTAACAAAGCATTGCAGCTGCCTACCATGTGCAGGTTTGACTCTCCTAGCTGTTCCTGGGCTCTGATAATCTGCTGAAATGCATGAATGCATCATTCTCAGTGAGACATACAGGGAAAAAATGGCAGAGTGAAAATGTATGACATATCATGACTGAAGTACCTTATGATGTGGGCTTTTAAGGACTCTTGAAGGACACCAAGTGACCGTTTCATATGCTGCTTTCGTTTGATTTAATGTTGTAAAGCCAAAGCAAGTGTGAGAGCCAAGAGTATGAGGTCAAGCCCGAGCCAGCATGAAGTAGCTCAGCTATTGGTTTTCATCTGTTCCATATTCATGGCCCCGCTGGATTACCAGTGCTGCTGTGGGCTTGGAGCATTGCCACTGCAATTCAAATGCTATGAAATCTTAAATTCAGACCTGAAGATAAAATATCCTGACATATGAAAGGTTTCATACCACAATATTTTTTAATAGAAAAAGGATTAATATTTCAACCTAAAATTCAGTACTTGGCCACAGAAGGTCACAAAAGGTGGATAGCAGACCATAGTCAGCTTGGTTTGTCTGGCATATTCAGCATATGCATGTGTCAATAAGAGCTTTGCTTGAGCACATACCACAAGATCAAAGACAATCATAGAGAGCATAGACAGTCATAGCAAAAAATGAAAGAAAAAGCTATCACAGAATTAAAGTAGCTACTTTAGCTCCTCTGTCAGGTTGATCTAGAGACAAAATCCTGATCAACTTCTGCATTAAGATTAGACATGGAAAGGGCATGAATCTACCTGAGGATCTGAGGCTGCCCTGGCTGATGGGTGCTCAGAGGTCTGCAGTATTTTAGGGTTGATTCTTTCAAAGATTAGTTAAACTGTTTTAGTTGATTTTAACCCCAAGAGCAAATAGAACAGTTGCTATAATTAGAGTAAAGTAGATTTGTTGATTTATATCATTTAAAGTCTCAGCTGCTGCATTTTTACCAAGCTGCAAACATGAAACATACCAATACTGATCACCAGAAAGTCTTGTATCCGAAACTACTTTAAGCCATAAGTCCTTGTTCAAAACACAACATACTGTTATGCTCTGACCAAGGGCAACAAACACTGAGTTCAAGACCAGAGTTTCATTACCTCGCTTGGTCCAACATAGCAAAAGCAATAACAATTTTATTTGAACCAGGGTGTCTCATACAAGCAAACAATGTGGTAAAAATTTATATGGTGGTTGTAAATATTGGATGTCTTTTCAACGCTCCATGAAAATCATGTATTATTGAGCATCAGCTGCTGGACTTGAGATAAGAGAAAGATAAGAGAAAAGCCTCAGACAAAGCATAGCTGGTTTATGTTTCTCTGTTGACACTTTGCTACAAATGGACAGATCGCCTTAAGGGGCGGCTGAAGTGTGTCAGCTGTGCAGATTTCTATTGGAAATCATTCTCCAGCTTATTTCCTTAAGGTTTCTGCAAAGGAAAGCTCTGTGGCCATCCAGAGCCTGGACTTAAAGTATTTTCTGGCTGTTTGCACATGTTAAAAACAGGGAGAGTAAAATGGTATAAAAAGCACAACCCCCCTACATTTTGTGACTGATAGGACAGGATAGGAAGGTAGTGGAAATGGCCACCAAGTTATTTTGAAACCCGGAAATTAAACCAAAATCATGTTTCTTATTTGCAAATGGTTGATAAGGATTGCTTGCATTTGAAAACAAATATGATTCATTGAGAATTTCATCTGTTGTGGCCTAAAGGACACAGTTTAAATAGCTCTTTAAATAAACCTTTAGACAAAGAAAATCTTAGCATCAGACATAAATAAACAGTGTTCTCTCTTTCAGTTATTGTTGGGGTGTGCTTGAGGAAGACACTTCAATCTAAGTATCTTACTAAAACAGATACTTGAAGAAGATCACTCAAGTATGAACGTGTTACGACCCAGCTCATTAGCTGTTTAGGTTATGTGATACTGAAGTAGTTTCCTTCTTGACTAAGAGAGGGGTTAGCTAAAAAGTACTCTTCAGTCATACAGTGAAATATCCAATATTGCAACCTATTAACTCCAAACTTCCTCCAAACTATTCATAACTTTGGCTACGGATATCCCAGATCAGCCCCTGTTTATGTTAACCCAACTTATTAGAGGAAAGGTAAAACCAGGTGGGTTTGGTAAAATAAAAGTATTTATTCGCAGAGGAGCTTAGATAAATGATACTGACAAACAACCATGAAGCAAACTGCATAATAAACAGGACTTGCGGATGCTGTTAAAATCAAAGATATAAATATAACAAACAGAGCACGTTTAAAATAAGAGCTACAATGAGCTTTTTCTAACAAAAAAAAAAATAAATAAATAAAGAGGAAATAAAACCTCACTATCTGCTTATCAAAAAACAAACAAAAACAGTCAAAACAGCACTCCTGCCCCTAGTGTCTCTGACCAAGAGAATTCTGAGTGTGTACAATCAGGTAGGTAATGAGTACCTCAAATATAGTTTCAGAGAGTTATCATGATTTACATCTACCAGTCTGACAAAATAATGAGAGGCAAGTTGGCAAGCTCAGAATCCAAGCCGCTCCAACTGTCAAGCTGGCCAAGCTTTGGTAACTTTTCAGTCCTCAATTGCATCCTCCGGAGTGGAGAGTCGTACTGGGCGCAGCTCCAATTAGGATTCTTGGTTCGTTAGACAGGAAGTGCGAAGTGGGTATGGGCAACACCTCAGCAGCTGGAACCAATCTCATAAAGGGGCCCACACATCCCACTCTGCATACACATCAAAACACTTGAAGGTGGGCGTCAGCTGCAGCCATAACAGAATGCATTTGAGTACAGTAACTGAATATAAAGTAGGGAGACAAAAAATGAGAATAAGCTTTCCCTTAATAGAAAGAAGTGTAGAATTAGCCAGCAAATTACTGGCCAAGAGAAATCTAGATACTATAGGCTCTGCAGCTCTTTAAATTACAATGGTTGATGCTATAAAGAATTAATAAGCATACAGACATTGAAATGAAGAACAGTACCACCTTTATCACCAAATTGACATAAAACAGAAGACATACAATTTTTCTACATTTAGATTGTTAAAGTCCAGTGACAGGTTGTACTATACAGTATATCAGACCTGGCTTTGTAAAAATTATTGAAAAACACTTTTTAGGACTCAGCCCATCATTTTCAAGATATTGCTGTATGAATCAAATATCTTAAAAGAAAAACTTTAAAAAAAAATGACAGTGTCAATAATTCATCTCTGCCTTTCTTCGAAGCATCTGGGTTATCATACAGTTACAGATGTCGCTGAAAAGCCAGATATTAGGCTCAAAAACAGTTTCAACAGCAGTCTTTTGTTCTTGGAGAAAAAAAATAATCAATCTTAGAATTAAAGTCTTTATTTTCCCAAATTGCATACATGTGTCAGATGTTCATACTGCATGCTTTAAGCAAATGATTTGGGGGACAAATTTAAAGGGTCCTAGGGACGGATGAGCCTGCAGGCTAACCATCTGTACACCAAAAATAACTAATCTACTGACTTCAAATGAGAAATCCACTGGAAGATTCCGCCATCAATCTGCAATGTCTAATCCAGTCCAGAAGTTATTTTGCGACAGTGTTATAATTTCCTCTCCTTGTTTGTGTTGTGAGTTATTTGTATATTTTCTCTCAAGTTGGCTTTGGACAAAGCCAGAGGAGAATCTGTGTGTTGTGTGCATGTGAGTTGAAAAAGCCAAAACAATTGTGCAGGTGAGAAAAAAGTGACAGGCTTGGTATGTCATTCCCAAATATCAAATATTACAAAGAAGCTTAAACTTATGGCAGGGTCACATGGAGTAGAAACTGTGGCTGCATTGCAGCAAAATCTAGTGAAAGTTCTTGTCCTTGTCCTTGTCAACGGAGAAATTGGTATCTTTGTCTCCTCTATGAGTGATTTCTCTCTGTGTTATTGCCTAACATTGCTGTAAAATTGAAAATTATGACTTAAAACATTGCTGTTGGATCCAAAGTGGACCTGAACAGTATTTAGTCTCTGTATTTGGTGCATTTTTAGAGGAACAGCTGGCTCTAATTATTCATTCAATTAGCTTCAGTTAAATTAGCTATAGTAGGGGAATTACTTTTTCATGCCTTAATTGTTGCAAGTTGATCACATCACACACCAGACAAATGAGAGTGGCACCAAACTTTGCACCACACATATTACTACTACTGATGTCAAGATGTTACTTTACAGCATTTTACCTAATATTGTGTGGAAAAGCTTCACACTGCATTGAGGGTGGTAAGCCAAAGGTTTTAACCTCATCATCACATACATCTGACGTGAGGTGCTGAGTCTGTAACTTAAACAAAAGAGCGGTGTTAACATTGCCAGGAAGAGAGGGAAGACTCAAAGGGAGCTGTACAAAGTTTGAAGACAAGCAAGGTAGGCCACTTGTCAAGAGAGGGGAGAGGATGAGGTGAACAGGCCTGAGTGTGTGCTGCGTCTGTCTTTTTATCTGTACAACCCCTGCAAATGATGGCACTTGAAAGTCTACCTGAAATTATCTTATAATTTAAACATGACTGTATGAGGCTACATTAGGCAATACGAGTGTATACATACATCAGCAAGCACTGATAACCTTTTCAGTGTGGAACAAAGACATTTAGAGTAATTAGCTATTGATTGCAAACACTACAAATTGCAGGATGTCAGAGAAATTTAAACTCCAACTTTTACTACAATTAAATTACAACTTGTAATCAGTAATCACCATGAAGAAAAACGCAAACACATTCTATCAAAAAACACTCCTACTTTCACACTGTTGTTTCTTTAAAATGTCCTGTTTTGAGTGATTTACATAATTTTGACATTACACATATGAAACGTATTATACAGTAAATGTCGAGCTGTGGTGATTTATATCAGCAACAATGGTTGAAATGCTTTCCTTGGAAATATAATGGTTCAAGTGGGTTTAAATCCAACTCCACATCAGGTTTATTTTGTTACTGATCCAGGATTCTCAAATTCTGTAATAATGGCCCAGACAGTGTTTTTATATGGGTTCTCAGCCTAAAAGCACCTATCTTCTTGGCTCACACTCTTTTAATACAGAGTCAATGAATCATAATGCAGCTCCCGCTATAAAGTTGTTTCAACTGCCATGACTATCCAACTGAAGTGGCAGGCGCACATTAGCCTATTCTGTATGTGTGTATGTGTGTGTGTGTGTGTGTGTGTGTGTGTGTGTGTGTGTGTGTGTGTGTGTGTGTGTGTGTGTGTGCGTGTGTGTGTGTGCGCGCGTGCGTGCGTGCGAGTGTGCGCGCCTCTTGTGTGTGTTTGTGTGTCATGTTATATTGTGAAGTCATGATGGACATCATTCTAGAAAGAGAATAAAGCCACTCATTGGTCACTTTAGAGAAAAAATAAGGGAGCTCAGTACTCTGTATGAGTGTAATGCTTTTTGTGGGGCTTTGTCCCAGAGCACTTAGGACCTGACAGATAATAGCACTGAAAGCAGCCCTGGGGGGACAGCAGCTAAAGTGGGAACATTTCTTTTAGTAAAGGTAGAGAGTAAGCACTGGCTTTTGTGAAAACAATCTCTTGGCTTGGCTTAGGTAGTTATCAAGTTGCTAGTTTTAAAAGTGTTTTTTGGAGCTTCCACTGAAACATTTGTATTAAGTACAAGGAAATAGACATTTACAGTTAAAATGTCATGCTGTATTGTTGCAATGGAATGTGAGGGAATATGGGCATTCTTTTATCTTCTATAGTATTTTCATATCATCTAAAGAGTCCACTGCTCAGATATTTAACATCTTTACACTAATTGCTTTGATTTTATGACCCATTGTTTTGTTTTTTTCTCATCACAACCTCATTTCGAGCAGCAGCAGTCACCTGTTTTCAGCCAAAAAAAGCTCTGATAATCCCACGTAACATTACCTGTCCAGCACCGAACAGCAGACAGACAAAGTTAATAATTAGTTAATGAACATAGTGCAGCATTTGGCAGCTAAAAGAAACGTTTCTGTCAGGACTTGGTGAAAGCCAAACCAGACCTAAAAGGAGAGTGAATACTGGACTAACAGTATATTGAATCCAAGTGAATGCCAACATTGCACTCTATCTGCTGGATTTGCAAACATTCAACCTTCTACTAACATGTTTACGACGCAACCTTTCTAATGCCACTTACAGACCTCAGACCTGCATATTCAATCTATGTTGGAACCCATTCATGCGTCATCTGTCACCAGAGACTCCAGTCTGCAGTTTAGTTCCAACACTTCACTGACAATTCTGAGAATTACACTAAATTATATCAGATAATTTACCACATGAAAGTCAATTTTCAGTTTCACCCCTTGGTTAAATGGCGTTAAAATATTGGTGTCACTTAATTAATTTCCACTCGTGGTGGCAACACGGGTTCACCAAAAACACTTACCTATGTGCAACCTTGGTCAAGAAAAGGGTCATGGCCCATTCAGATAGACCCCTGACGTGAGTTAAACCTGCATCAGTGTTTCAGTTTGAATGGGGTATAAGGCAGTAAAATGCTGCTTTAAAGCTGCCCAACTTGGAATCCTCAACTGGTGACAGGATATTGGCTGACTTAATACACAGAAATCCAGTAGCTTCCCCCAGTTCATTGGGATTGGAGAAGAGACAGTTCTTTCTCATTTACAGTGCCAGCATTTTAGATAAAAACAGGTTAATGATAGTTTCAGTTTGTTTTCCTTCATTCCTCCTTCTAACATTTCAACATTGTCACTGTCAAACTGTAGAGCCACTCAGGCCTCAATGCAAGCATAAAAGAATACTGAGAAGTTGATAACTGGAGCACAGTGTTTCCTCGTCATCTCTTCAACATATCAGCTATATCTTAACCTTGAATAAGATTGTGCAGTCCATTCTAAAACAACTGAAACAGTTCTTAAATCAAAAGGCCAAACCAAAACTCTATCATATTTGGACATTTACATAAACTCACTGAACTGATCAGTGGTAAGAGTGTCATGTAAAACTTTACTATTAAAACACTACAACTAATGCTTGATGCATTTTTCCAAGCTGAGTCAGTAAATCCTGAAAAATTCTGAGATGCCTCAATTGCATTGAATATTTTAGCATTCTCTGAGGACAAGTGTAAATTTTTACTGGCTAAATAATGATATTCAAAACATGCTGTCTCTCTCTGCTCATCCAGAACTCCAGCTATGATTGGCTGCTCTTTTGTGGTAGATCGTGACTACTTTGGTGAGATTGGTCTGCTCGATCCTGGCATGGAGGTCTACGGAGGCGAGAACATCGAGCTAGGCATGCGGGTAAGAACCACAGATTATTACCCATGCAGCTGTGAAAATTAATTCAAATTAGTAGGGAACTGTGATAGTTAACTTGAAATAGATGTATGTAATCTTTTTTTATGTGTTAAACTGAATTAAAACTCACTGTGCTGAGCAGAAGATGAAATTGCTCAGAATTGTACTGAGCAGAAGATGAAATTTCTCAGAATTGTAAGAATATCTGTTTTTGGGGTTTTTTTGTGAGGCTTTCCTTCAAAGCTGGAGGGTTCAGTGTGCAGTTGTACAACAGAAAGGTCACACAAAAAGCCATAATTACAAATTCCACATTTTAAGGGTGTAATATTTTGATTAACAGTCCTGCTTGGAATGATTTGTGGAATCTATAGCCAGACTTTGGATAAGCTTATTGATGAAATTTTCTTGTGTTTCCCAGAAGGAGGTTTACAGCTTAAGATACAAAACCCAGGGGCGTCAACAGAAGCCATGATTAAACTTTGCAGAGTTTCTTAGATGGGAGTGGGGAAGAGAAAAAACCCCTAATGCAAAATCTTCAGCCAACCCAAAGGCACTAAAGCCTGTATACGGAAAATGTAAATCTCCTTTGCTGCTGCTTTGAGTTGAATTTAACGCTTCATGTGAGCGAAGGGCTTGCTGAAGAAATGGTTAGCGTTTAAATTCAGAAAATGTTTCTCTTCAGCCAAGTGGAACCATTCTGAATCTAAACGCCCTCCTTGGGCTTATTGGAATGAGAAATGCTTGAAAGATCCCACTCCTTCATTTAACGTCGTCCCCACATCCATTTCAAAATCTCAAGATGGCTTCAATGACACCTCTGAAGTGTCAGCCATGTTTGAAAAAGCACTTGAACGAAGGCCGGAGAATGGATCTTGGTTTATAGATTGCTGAGGTGCTTTATCCAAGCCAGAGACATTTATAGTTGTTGATGACCATTTCAGAGCCTTTCATTATTAAACATAAAGTGGCTTTTCCCTCACATCAATAGCATGCCTTTTTTTTTCCTTTGGCAATCAACAATAATGACACAACAATGACTCAGTCAGCTTCTTGTGTCTTTATATGATGGTTCTTGTGCCATTGTCATTGAATGATAACTCAGCAATATGTATTAGGTGCCAGCTGCCAATGTTCTCCCCTCAGGTTACACAGTGTTTTCTCATTCAATGGTGCTGCCTTACAAAATATGCAACTGAGTTAGACAAGGTTTGTAGAGGAGATGAATTCAGCTACAGCAGCTAAATAAAGTTAGAACAACTCTATTGAACCATATGATATAGCGTGACAGTGAACTTCTTTGTCTCTTACCTACAAATGCTCCTCATTGACTGTCTTTTGTGAATATCTACTGTATCTTTTTGATTCATGAAGACAATCTGCCTCCTTCTGCAAACACAATGCCATCACAAATGCAATTACCTCTCCTCCTGTTTGACCTGCCTGTGTGGAAATGAAACGCATGCCACAGAAAAGGGAGCTATTCAGCACATGTACAAGCTTGAATAGGTCTGCAGTCAACAACCAGCTTTGACCATTCATATTGCACAGCCACTAATGGAATGGAGATAGGCTTCTGGCAAGTGGACGGCAATTACTCCGCTAAGGCTACTGTGACTCTGGCAGCTCATTGTAGTGCCGGTTGAGGAGTTGCCATTTGGGATAGGCTTGATTGACAAGAACATGTTTAACAATTAGCCTGGGCAGCTCACAATAGCTGAGCCTGCCCTGTACCAGCTGACTAGAGGAGGCTGATGAAAGGCGTCGTTTACACAGAAAGGTTATGGCATATTTATAATTTACGGAGAGTTGTGGCTCTTATACTTCTCTCTGAGAAAAAAGGCTGCAAGGATCCAAGGAGCTGGCCTCTTTTAAAAGGAGAAAAGAGGTTAGGATGTGCAGGGTTTATCATGTGGTACATAGTGCTACATGTGGTGTTGTTTTCAAGACGAAGACAACAGAAAAAACAAAGGAAGGAAAAATAAATCATAGATCTCACTGCAGTTCTCTGTTTGTTCAGGTGTGAAATGATTTACAGGGTTGGACTTGTAAATAAAAAGCTATGAACAGATAGGGGATAAAACTGCAGAGACGAGGAAAATGGATACGTAAAAGATGCTCCCAGAATGATGTAGTGCAAGGTAGATACAGTTAGGTTCATAAGTATTTGGACAGTAACACAATTTTTGCAATTTTGCCTCTGTATACAACCACAATGAATTTGAAGTAAACAAATCAAGATTTTATGGAATTTTAAATTTTCAGTTTAGTTCAAGGGGGTAACAAAAAATTACATCAGCTATTTCTGAATTGCAGCTATTTTTATACATAGTCCCTCTTTTTCAAGGTCAGAAGTATTTGAACAAACCAACAGACTTAGTAATATAAAAAATGTTCTTGGTACTGATGATGATGAAAATGTGGTCAATGACTGCTTGAGGTCTGGAAATCATGAACATCACTAAATACTGAATTTTCTCCTTTGAGATGCTTTGCCAGGCCTTTACTTCAGCACCTTCAATTACTGCATGTTTGTGTGTCTTTCTGCCCTCAGTTTTGTCTTCACTGAATGAAAAGCATTCTCAGTTGGGTTAAGGTCAGATGACTGACTTGGCAATGAAGAAAATTCCATTTATTTGCCTTGAGAATCTCTTGTGTTGCTTTCACAGTGTGTTTTGGGTCATTATCCATCTGTACTGTGAGGCGCCGTCCTATCAGCAGATACTAGAGCCCTCTACACTTCAGAATTCATCCTGCTGCTTCTATCAGCAGTCACATCATCAATAAACACCAGCAACTCAGTTCCACTGGCAGCCGTACATGTCCATGTCATAACACTGTCTCCACCATGTTGAACAGATGATGTGGTGGCTTTAGATCATGAGCTGTTCATTTCCTCCTCCATACTCTTCCCTTCCCTTCATTCTGATACAAGATCATCCTGGTTTCATCTTTTTCCAGAGAATCTTGTTCCAGAGCTGTTCAGGCTTTTTTAGATGTTTTCTGGCAAAGTCTAATCTGCCCTTCTGTACTTAGGTGTGACCAGTGGTTTTCACCTTGTGATAAACCCTCTGTAGTTACATTCATGAAGTTGTCACTTGATTGTGGACTTGATACAATGATATACCTTCCTCCTCCAGAGTGTTCTTGACCCGGCTAGATGTTGTGAAGGGTTTTTCTTCACCAAGGAAAGATTCTGCGATCATCGACTTCACTCGTCTTCCTGGGTCTTCCAGGCCTTTTGGTGTAACTGAGCTCACCAGTGCATTCCCTCTTTTTAGGAATGAACCAAATTGATGATTTTGCCACGGCTAAAGTTTCTGCCATCTGCAGCATATTAAAAGTTCCCATGAACAGCTAGCAGTGCAGATTCAACCCTTGGAATCAACTCCAGACCTCTTACCTGCTTCACTTGTCATAAAATACTGAGGGAATAGGCCACACCTGGACATGAAAATAATTAGCATTTAATTATCCCATTACTTTTGAGCCTCTGAAAATGAGGGACTATGTATTAGAATTGCTGTAATCCCTAAACAGTCAATGTGATATTTATGTAAGAACCCCTTGAAGCGTAGTTGAAAATCTAAACTTCAATCACATCTTGATCTACGTTTGTTTCAAATCCTTTGTGGTTTTGTACAGAGGAAAAATGACCAAAATTGTTTCAATGTCAAAATTCTTATGAACCTAACTGCACATCGCTTACAGGCATATTATGACACATTGATCATTAGTTTGGCATCTTAAAAGAGGGCAAGCCTCAAAATGATTGAAAATAAAATAACTGGATGTATGCTCACTGTTATCACATATCATTTTGCCACAGAGTAATCTCATATCTTCACATTTGTAAGTAATTGTAAATGGTATATCTGAACAAGGAAAACCTGCTCACTATAAGGCTCTGTTCGCAAACACAGAAAAATGGTTAGGGACAGAAATGATGAATTCTGCCAGAATTGTCAATATGAGTTTATCTCTTGATGTGTCTCCCAGCCCTCCTGCTTTGCTTAGTCTTTGCTGGTATAGCATCTCAGGAGATCAGGACGTTGCCTTTCATTTCAACCTTCCTGTGGGCCCGAGTATTATACTATGATGACTGTCTCTGCAAATATATTACTACAT
The DNA here is from genome assembly GCA_016859345.1 of Istiophorus platypterus. Lineage (NCBI taxonomy): Eukaryota > Metazoa > Chordata > Actinopteri > Istiophoriformes > Istiophoridae > Istiophorus > Istiophorus platypterus. The sequence continues at coordinate 6,522,149 of CM029115.1, forward strand.
CAGATCTATCAAGGTTGATCCCTGAAGTTGCTGCTACTCCATGGAAACCTGATGTAGAGGGAGTCCTTTATATATACTTTGCGTATTTGAATTAGTCTTTTGCAGAGTTACCAGTAGATTGAGGTTAGGGATTGACAGTCGAATTCGAATATCTGCATTGGTCAGTAAACATTTTCTGCTGGGGTCTGACTGATTGTATTTTAATATTTTTAGTATTTTTTTTAGAAATTGATAGGGGCTAATTTTTGTACAATATAAAATATATCCTCTAATGGTCAGTAGAAAACCAAAACTTTCCTATAACCACTATAAAATTATTTAGACTGTTATAAAAACTGCCTCTCTGAAATAGGAAACCAACCCTGTCTAAAAAAAATCTTCAAAAAAACAATCCAATTGAAATAATGACATAATGTGCAAATAAATTAAAACACTCAAACATAATTCTTTCAAAATATTAAGTTGTAGACTTAATAAAGCTGATTACTTATTATATAATGGAGTGTTTTATGATAATCGTGTGCTTACATGCATTTTATTTTTCCAATTAAAAAAAATACTAACTCATTTATATGTTGCATCATTACAGTAACCAGGGGCACCTTAACATTACTGTGACATAACTGTAATATTATTGTATAATTATATGTATACCTTGCAAATATATGATATTGATAATATTGTAGTGTGTTGGGAGTAGGTGGGTGGGATGAGCCTCCCAGGATGCTCTGAGACTGTGTTTATGGACAACAGTTTAAGTTAGGGTGTATTTTAAATAGGATAGATGTTACTTAGTACACGATCATTAGCAGTGGTGGAAAGAAGAGTAATTGTCCTGTTAATTGAAAATAATTTTACTTAAATGAAATTACTGCAAAAATGTACTCGGATAAAAGTACAAAGAAAGTCAGTGTACTCTTAGTAAACGTTACTGTGTTACATTTTTAAAAGGGGGAAGGGGAAATTTAAAAATGTTATATGGTGACAATATTGATATATGACAGAAATACTAAATTAAAAAACACCTTCAGGCTATCAGGCCTACATGCATTGGTATTTCAGTGCATCTAGTCCATTCCCAGGTGACTTGCCAGTCCCGAGTAGCCTTTTGAGAAACTGCAGCTTTTGACACTTCAGAGTTAGGTCAACTTTTCAACCCTTGAGGTTGCTGCTCTCTTTTCACACACTTAATCATAACTTCATTATTTCTTTTTTATTTTTACTTTGCAACAATTTCCATCTTAAATGTTGCGAAGTCAAATTGTCACTTTGTTAGTTAAAAAATACTTGTTACTTCCACCCCTGGTCATTTGTGTCACTGTTCTGTCACTACAATGCTTCTACTAGTTTACATTTTGCTGTTGTGAAAGAATGCATTTTGCACCATGAATAAAGGTATGTGCAGGTTTAGTACCTTCTGTCCCTTAAGGGTGCCATGGAGCATGATGAACAATTATCAATTCTGACATGCACTATAAATATACAAACTGTCAACCAAATTGCCGCATGGAGTCTCACTAAACTCTGTAATGCTTCCATTCTGAGAGCTTTTATTAGTGTTATGGGGGGCAGGGAGCACTGTGGCTATTTCCTGGAAGCAGTATGAGTACCAATGCAGACCTGGTATATACTGCATACTGGAAGGTAGAAACGATTTTTAATGACACTGACAAAAATGAAAATCACTAGGTTCATTTTCCCTTTTCCTTTTCATTTTAATCCTGTTTGAAGTACTTAATTTTATCGTAACGTTCTGTGATGTGAACTGATTCAGTTAATAAATGTTTCTTCAAGCCAAAACATGATGGTAACCGTTTTCCTGCCAAAAAACAGGCTAATCTGCATATGGATTTACCCAAAAAATATGCCCATGTGCTCACTTTGCCATCTTTGAATCATTCAAGCTGATTTATGAAATCTGCCTTATTGTCATAACAGTCCAATCTATCAGTCAAGGAATCTCAAGTACGAACTCATGGGGTGCTTTGGTTTTTTTGATGATATTTATTAAACTCTCCAAGAACTCTTTCCAAAACTAATGAACTAAAGAAATTCAATGGTTTTTTTTTACTTTGAAGTCCACTAACCACCTAGGCTGGGCCTCCAGGTATCTGGTAATGATCTCTCTGTAGTCAGGAGAAGGCGTTAATTAAACTCTAGCCAGTATCAGCAGTCAGACAGGAGTGGGACATAATTACACTTCACTTGGTCCCCTTTGCAGCCCAAGCAGAGTTATTACAGTGTGATGACAGTTAAAGTATAACAGTTCAGAATTTTTATTATTCTGGGTTTAGATTTTATTCATTCATTTGAATTCATCTGTTTTTGTTTTAAATGTCATAAAATTTACCACTACAATTCAGAAATTAATCATAAGAGTGCAATGGCTATTGAGCGGGAGTTTTCTAAACTGTCAGAGGCGCCTCCCCTGGGGAGCACAGGAGAGTTGCAGAAGGGGCAAAGGGGGAGAGGTGAGGCAAAGCTACTCCATCAGGTGAGAGGGAAATGGTGCATACATGTGTTCTGAAAAGCACCTGGAGGTTAGTTATAGTTTTTGCACTTAGTGACCAAAATGGTAAAAGACTGTGACAATTCACTTGACATTTCTTCACATCCAGTTCAGTCAGCTAAGATACTTTAAAACCCTCAATTTGTGTCGAAAACTTTACTCCTTCTCATAGTCCTAACTCAGTGAAAATCTGAACCCACAAACAGGATACACAAAGTATTTAGATTCGGTGTGATTTACTCTTTCCAAGTATGTTATTATTTCAGATGTCTATTGCAAATAACATTAATGTCATCAACCTGCTTAGAAATCATAGAAAGGACACACTTCTTGTAACTCCAGAACCTGCCTACGAACCATGTTTTTAAGTTTTCTTCAGTATCAAAGTAATCCAGTGGTAGTTTTCTATACATCGGTGAGTACACTGCAAATTGGAATTGCTAGTAATTTATTATTCTTACTTTTAATGATGCCTGTCAGCCAAAATGTAAACAGTCCGGCCATCGAATCATCCATCCATCCATCCACTTTCTATACAATTTATCCTGTGGGGGTCTGAGGCCAATCCCAGCTGCCAAAATGTAAATAAACATAAATTATAAATTAAATTTGTAAATTATTTTTAAACTGTAACAATCTGTTGACTAGGATGCGTCAATTACCAGTCATGCAGACAATAAACTCAAGAGTCTTGCAGAATGCTGCATCTTATGCCACCCACTGCTCGCATATCCCAGCCCATCCATATTTTTCCAGATGGTAACCTTGCTTCGTGAAATAAGAAAAAGACAAAAAAAATTGTGATGTGTCAGTAAACATTATTTCAGGCGGCACAGTAACAAGTAATGCTTCAAAGCAGTTGGTACAGAAAGTCAGATGCTGCTTTTGGTTTATTCTGGGAACATTTGCACTACTGATATGAAACTTGGACACTAATATAGTTGATTAACCCCACAAGCAATCTTGCTCTCTAGATATAATTGGATTCAAAGGGAGCTGCCCCACTCAAATGATTTGTTGGTTTGTTTGTTTATAGAATAACAATACATTGTATTACCATCATATCAAGTCTTTACAGTGTTCATCACTTTCAAGAGAGGACATTGTTCTGTAACCTGAATATTTCTATTGAATATTTCTGGTTCTGATACAGGAATTCATTTATAATCGAATCAAACGTAATTTTTTAAGCTTGTGAAAAGGATTGTTCCGCAGAAACAGCATTGTGTTTTCACTTTTAATGAAAGATGAAAGAAGTGTTCACTTCAAAAATGCAGTCTGCAATTTTAAGAAATATTAATTGTCTTTGAAGGGTTTTTTTTTTGTTTTTTGCTATGATCTGTGGATTATGGGCACTTTGGCAGGCACATATTGAACAGCAGGGAAATGCAAAGCCACACACACCCCCTAGAATAAAAAAATGTTTTTTTGTTTTTTTGTTTTTCTTTTCAGAGATAAATATCTCTTAACCTAGACATGTAGATTAACCGAACTTGCCACACTATGGTGCCTTCCACACCTCTAAAATCATGCTGATATGGTCTGTCTATTCATCAATGGTGAACACAAGGTGGATAGATTCATCAGGTTGCTCTGCCAGGTGCTGATGTTTGCTTTCAGCATTGTGAAAGAATTGCGGTAACACTGAAAGTTATGCAAGGTTTGACACTTTTTCTTTACCAGGATTAACAGAGTACATTTTAATATCATCTGCAGGCCACAATGATTTATCAAGGACAACTCTGATAAGCGTATTATTTACTGATAAGCTTAGTTCCTTTGGGAACAGCATAACATATCACAACATGTTTTGGAGGAGGGATTGTCTAATGTATTCAACATACAGAAACATTCAAATCAGACCTCAGATTATACCTCAAGTTTTTCACAAATACAACCGATCACAACATCTGACAGAACCACTATAGTGCTTGTCTTGGATGCCTCCTCCTGCCTGCAGCCCTCCACTGTGAGAGCAGTCACCTTGAAAAGGGCAGGAATGTCGTTATGAGGCAGCATTAAGCCCCAGCCATCTGTGGACACCAGCCATTTGGGCAGCTTCAAAATCATCAGTGTGCCCACGTCCATCAAGCAGCAAATGACAGTGGGCGCTTACCATATGTGAGTCCTTTCCAACAAACTGAGTCATTCCAAAGATGAGAACAAAACTCAGACCTCTGAGGAGCTATGATATTATGCTTTAGCAAATGGAAACAGATAAATGTGGAGGATTATTGGATAAATGCCATAATGAGGAATGCTGTAGCAGCCTATGGACAAGGCACCATATATAGCACCAAACAATAGCACAATACAGTACCATTTATTGATTTCTGTATATATAACCACTCTGGAAATTTCAACTCTAATGTGGCTGTAGTACTTGAGTGTGGGCTCATTTTTCATCATTTTTCAATCATCTCAAAATAAAAAAAATGCAATTTGAAGGCTGCTGGGTAAATAATTGTTCCAGGTTGGTCTTGGGGTAGGACTTTCAGCAATCTCAGTCCTGACTGGGTCTGGGGCTTGTTTTGTCTCAGTCTTACCTTTGTCTAAAATGTACTTGTTCTAAGGTTCTTCTTGCGTAGCCTCAACTACAACCCTGCTCTATTTGCAAAACCCATCCCTGGTACATGACCAATTCATCCTCTCCCAACACTTTCAAGCTACAACATGGGAGGAACCATTTGCTCTCCATCAATAAAGCCTGCGTAAAGGTAACAATAGCATTGGATATTGATTGGGTATTTGTCTGTTTCAGTGCCTGCGTTATTTAGTGACTAAATCAATCCATAGGGCTTAATAGACTCAGGTTTGCTTACTTGATGGTTCATTACTCAGGGAGGAGATACAAGTCTGAACAGATGCAGCTGTAAAAGTTCTGTGTACAAGACTCAGATCTGGTGTTGTTTCAGAGGAATTACTCCAGCTAGTGAAGGACTTGCTGCTGACATATGGCGGAGTGGATAGCTCTGCATATGCTTCGTGTTGTGGAATTTACCGTTGGGTTTTCATTCAATCAGCTGACATTATAAAACATGTTCATGGTTTTCACTAACGCATCAGCGTGTCCTATGTTATTTCAGTTCCTGCTGATCCAGGCTATATCCATAATTTAAACCTCAACAGATTGTGTGTTTGGAAAGCACACTTTATAACCATGTAACAATGACACGTGCCATACATCTCAGCCTGAAATGGCTTTGGAAAGATGATATGACTTTCTGAGCATTTGTGTACCTCGGAGAGTTGCTGCTTTGGTGTTCAGGGCCAGAGGGATGAGTAATTAGACAGACCTTGTTAGCTTGCGTGTTATCTATGTGAATCATCAACTTAATTTAAAAACCCCTTTCAAGATTGACTGCAGATGTTCCCACCTTTATTTCAGCACATTTTGACAAGGTAATTAAGAATATTTCAGATGAGCTGTGCTTTTTCACATCGTTCTGCTATTCAAGGCAATTGAATTTTATGGAAAAGCATTGGAAGCGCCCTCTGTGGACAGCATCATCACCAGTGAATACAGTAAGACCTAGCAAGCACAGATTGACTGTTCCCATCCATTATTTAAGTATTAGTTAATCTTATCACGTAAGATCCAAGTATTTGAAGAATTTTAGCACACACTGATTTGGCAACACCTGCAAATCAGCAGGGATATCAAAGACAAAGGGCAGTGACTGGGTGGAATCAGCTTTTGACAGCCACACTTAAAAGGAGCCGCTGCATCTATCTCTCCATCAGTGTCCTCCATTTTATGGATGTATGTGCAGGAGAGGCAGGAAAAAAAGGCATGAAATGAAGTGATGGGCCATGGGGAGTGGCTCATATCCAGCCTCTCAATGAAGGAAGAAGCTTTTAACTCCAAACTCTTTGAATCAACAAAAATGATCACATAAGAAGGCGAGGGTGGTGATGTTTCTGTTTCTGTGAGATATCAACCTACTGCAAAAAATATTTTCAAATGCAGATGTCCATAACAGATGTCCAAAGCAGGTCATCAACAGGGAAAAGAGTGGATGGAAACCCACAAATCAGTTTGACATTTTGGGAAATATGCTGTTGTGCTTCAGAGCCTCATACGGGATTTGGTTATCAGTAAAATTAATGATTATCAAAGATAATCATTAATAATTATCAAGATTTTGATGAATCTGATTGATTAAGATTAATAATAACAGGGCACCACTGGGAAACCTGGACTAATAACCGAAATTTGGATGCAACCTCACATAGGGCACCATTTGTTATGTAGTGCAGGAGCAAGACCTAGCTATTAGTGATAATTACTGATTATCAAAGATAATCATTAATAATTATTAAAATTTAAAGGAATCTGTTTAAACGGGGTTACAAATAACGGGACACAACCCGGAAGACCTGGACCAATAACCAAATATTGGATGCAGTCTCAACGGGGTGTTCACTCAGAATTGCCAATATTTAGGAAATATTGGTAATTCTAGAGTGAACAGAGAAGGAGTTGAGGTCAGCACTGACTTAATCAACCAGCTTTGTATCACAATATATGAACAGAAAAACACAAAAGCAACTTCTCATTTAAAAGATAACAGAATTTATTAACATCAGTAATATTAACTTCCAATTAATATCACTTCTGTCTAATAGATCCTATCATTCTACTATCATTCTACTACTGCTGACTACCAACTACAGATCACAAACAAGTATAGGAGTGTGTGTGGGGGGGCATGTGTGTGTTAGTGTATGTGAGTGTGGGTGTGAGTACGAGGGTATATATGTGTGTGCGTGCACAAGATGGCGGATGTGACTCGTTCCAGTCACGTCACGTGAAGGTCAGCCGGGAGGAAGTCATCGAGTGTAATGGCGGCTCGCCGTTACCACGTGACTTCACAAAGGGGAGAGCAGCTAAGTGGGAGGTTCTAATTTCCCTGCGCTCATGTGTTCGAATATAATGTGCGTTAGTAAAAGAAGAAAAGAGGTAGAAGGGTTCGGCAGCAACGTTCTGGCGATCGCGATCGAGGGACAGTGTTTATCTGTTTCACGCAGATTTCACTCAGCTCAGCTGATGAGCAGCGTGAGTCTGGACCCTTAACTAACAACAGCAAGTACTGGTCTCGATCGTGATGCAGAGTGGGACAGAATTTATCCACTGCAGACGAAAATCCAGCGGTATGGTTGGTTTGTCCTCAGTGTCCTTGTGTAGGCGAGGAGGCGTTGGTTACGTCAGCGGCTAAATGTATCTGCTCGGCGAGATGATCAGTCTTCAGTGAGGCAACCTAATTCTGGCTCATGTCGGAGAAATAGTTTGTCGCCTTTGAAAGAAGTGAGGTCTGTGTTCCTTCGTCTTCTTCTTGAAACGGGTAGGACTCGTTAACTACCAGGTTTCGCATCCGTGGGCATCCGTGGGCATCCGCAGGCATCCGGGCGAGAGGGTCACTCCGTGATCTCGAACCAGGCAGACTGTGTTTCTTCAACACACGGGGGAGAGCGGAGATCAGCTTGGTCGGCGAGGGAAATCCATAGCCCTGATAGTCGGTGTACACAGGAAACTCCTAACTAGGACTAGAGCGTTCGCCACGTGGGACAAGTCTAGTCTTAGCAGCGGTAATTGTTGCCACTGCTATCGGCCAGGGGTTCGCTGGTCGTGGTGAAGGTCCAAGCCAGAAGCATGAGTTTCGGGAGTTTTGGCGTTAATATAACTTTGGGTGATGTCCCGATTTGGGGTTGACTGTGACGGATTTCACCCAATGGGAGCTGTGGATTATGGGGGAACCACGCTGGTCGGCTGGCGCAGTGTGTGTTGGGTGTCGCCCATCCAGTTACTCAACTGAGACCGCGTGATGGGGGGTTGCTCAGCTGAGTTCTTTGTCTAGCTCAGGTAGCAAAACTTGGTCTTAGCTGGGTTCCAGGTTTGGGTGTGCATGTAGGCCTTCTTTGTCTGCAGTCTGTTGGTGAGGCACAACAATGCTTATTGATTTTCTTTAGATGAGAAGAGTGATACCGCTCTCATGCCTCAACTTGAAGTATAAAGCTACTGCCAGCAGCCAGATAGCTTAGCTTACCCTAAAAACTAGAAACAAGGGCAGAGAGCTAGCACGGCTCTGTCCAAAGGAAAAAGAATCCCCTAAGGCTCATGAATCAAAATGTTACATAATTTGTTTCCATACGAAACCAAAATGTGAAAAATAACAAATGTGGGTTTTAATTGGGGGGGGGGGCTCTTTACCATTTCTTAAAAGAGGAAAGGAACTCACTGGACAGACAAAGGATAACCTGTTAATCAGTGTCGGACGGTTGATTATATCACCTTTGCCACCTTTGGAAAGAGTTGGGCTAGCTGTTTACTCCCTATTCAAAATAAATGGGGGTGAAGGCTGTAGTCAAGCTGCAGTGCATCAGTGTAATGTCAAGTCAATTGAATAAGAGTTCAGGATAATGCTCTGTTCAACACACAATGTCTCGGTGACTCAGAGTATACTTGCTAGGTTCTTAAATTTCAGCCTTCAGAAGTCATTTTCTACCATTCCTCCAACACACAATGCTCAAAGAAAAACACTATGTACGATAATATTTGGAATTGTAGTTAAAAGCTCTTTACTAGATGTTATGTTGTTGATGCTCTGTCCCGATGAGCCAGTGAGTTTTTCCTTTAGTAAAACTGTTAATTTATTATTCATGGAAATTAAAGGCCACTGTTAGCTGTGCCAGAAACCTGTCATTGTCACTTTTCTTCCTATGCAGATGGAGGCTGATAAGTCATAAATTACTTAATGCACATACAACTCTTCAAATACCAATGTCAAATGGAAGTATCTTGCTTTGTCACATCTGTCAGCTCTCCCGAGATCCTCCTAAAGTACAAAAGCGTGTAGTGTAGTGTGTTAGGGGTTTGTTCATCACATTATAATGTTGCCTCTGTATCTCTCTGTTGATATTCTTCTCACTCACCCAACAGCTTTAAAAAATGTCCTACCATTTGATATTCACAGCTTTCAGATTTTGAAATTGGTGTTGGTGCAATTAAACAATGCGCAGATAGTGACACCAGAACTGACTCTAAATAAGGAAAAAGTGTAGCTCCATGGCTGTTTTAATATAAGTTGACCTCTTTTGTGTTTAATAACAGTTTTGTCAGCAAAGGATGGTGCAAGACATCGCAGGGAACTCAGACTGTGTCCACCGTTCCCCATAAAATCCCTTGATATTTGTTTCAAAGTCTTGATGTGTTTTTCTCCATAACCCTTTAATAGGGAAATAGAAGATATAAACATGCAGTCTGGTTAGCCTGCATCCTGTCAGAATTTCCTGGCATTTCTTTGGAATGGCGGAGACATTTTGGGATACTATCCCTCAGAAAGACATCACCTGGCCAAAGAGATGGCAGAGTGGAGACTATTTCAATTAAAAACACAGCGTGTACAATTCCCCAGTGCAATGGAGCTCACACAACTAATTATCTCAAGTGGACACAGCAAGTCTTTGGATAGCTTTCCTCCAAGTTAATTGTGAAAATTTCAGTGTGAAGTCCTTTGACACAGGTCTGCATGTGAATCAGCCCGGCTTTACTTAGAATACATAAGTGTTCTTGTTTTGAGTCTACTGGCACTGGAGTCTGGTGCCAGTACTACATGGATTAAGGACCTTTAAAGACTCGTTTTAATTGAACTTACAGCTGTTATAATCAATATGTTCATACTAAGGATGAATTAAATTACAGTGTGTGATGAGAAAGGGGTCGCTTTTAGTGACAAATTCACAATGAATTACCACCCAAAATCTGAGCATTTTAGAAGCTTTAAGCTCATTGTTTTAGTTTTGGTTTTCCAACCTGCCACTTTAATGTTTTAGTTCAGACTCACTGATCTGTTAATGACTTACCTTCAACTGGTGGATAGAAAACATAATTTCAAATTATTGCTAATGTGGCAACTGTCTGCTAACACATTCACCATGTCAACTTTATAAGATTATAAGTAGTGTCCTAAAAGTTGATGGATACAAATATAATGTTTTATCACCTTATTCTTTAGAGATTTATTTTTTTTTTCCATAGTTTGCTTAATCACATGTCAACACACATGCTGAAGGGAAAACCTAATAAAAGTAGCTGTTTGACATTAAAGAGACAAGTTATGTAAAATTAATTATGTGTTCCATCAACAGTGCAGTAATCACACAGAAGTAATTATCTTCTGCTCCACATAGAGAGAAACAAATGACAGGAGAAATTTAATACATTTTTATGATGGTTTGTGAAGAAATGTCAACCAACCAGGTTGATTGACAGTCAATTCATGCCGCCCCCAGCGAACCAGAGAGCCAACAACATTTCACTTTGTGATATGACACCTAAAATAAGAGCCTAGTACTTCTTAAAATTTTGAATAGGTCTTTGGGTTTTTGGTCATAATTTGTAAAGTTCAGTTCAATTTGTTAAACATTTTAAATTTTTTTAAAACAGTGAGCAACTTTTGTGGCTGTAACTGAATAAGGGTGATGGAAATTCATAAGTGGTGCCAGATATAAAATAAATGAACTGCTGCAGAAATGTACTTCTATGAATATATCTACATCAAAGACACTAGCATTGATTTCCCATGTGTCTCCAACACAATGACTCAAAAATGTCAAGAGTCTAAAGTATGTGATTGTCCATAGGAAGAAACTATTAGCTTAAGCAGCATTGCAGATGTCGCTTGCTGTGTATGCATGCATCGAGTGTACGGGCAAAATGATATGCTGGTAAAAGGTAATACATTTGTAAACATGCTCATGACATAGTTACAGAGAACACAACAGAACATGAAATTTTTGAACTTGCTATTAGTTGCTTAACAGAAACATATGTACATGAGGAACACTAAAAGCAACATGAAGACTTTAAAGGTGTTTCTATCAAGGTCAAATCAGGTGAAAAATGTCACGACAGAAGAAGAAACAGGAACATCAGGAAATGTTGTACGTTTGTTTAGCTATAAGTGACAGAATGCTGTGATCAATACACCCCCTGAATAAATTATATTCAAAATTAGATACCCACATTTCTTCACACCTACCTGTTTATGGCCAAGCTGTTTGTGTCATGCACACAGAATAGCTGAGAAAAGCGGAGTGAACTCCAGTGGAGCTTGGATTGTTGCTACACTCATTTGGGCAAACCTGTGGCTTCTGTATGTAGCTGCAGAAAAAGTTCCCTCCCTGTCTAATAAATACGTCAACTGTCGAGCAAGAGGCATAGTATGACGTCTGCATGACCTCAGAACACACTTTCATCACCTCAGCTGGGTCCACTGCTCTGTGCCTCACCACGGATGGAGAAAAAAATTGATTGGCAATATCACACTTGCAGTTTCAGTAAAAGTTGCACTGGTGTGATTGAAAATGAAGAGCTACTTTCAAGGGAAGTAAAGGTGTCAGTATACTCCAACAGAAGTGCTTTTTGAGAGGTCAAACTGCACCTGAAAACTCCTGCTCCTCTTTACCTCTCTGACGATGGAATTGAAGAGGGAACAGCATCAGACTATTTTAGTTGCCCCCTGAAACCATCAATCTGACATTCATTTCACACAGCAATTTGCCAGCTGTGAGGAGGTGAGAGAATAACCAGGGTTTGAATTTCTCTATAAAGATTTTGCATGTGCTTTGATGCATAGGAGACCAACTGATATGTCTGGTTAAAGGCCCAGAATTCCTAGAAGCATCTGCATTTCCAAAAGCCATCTATAGTCTCATTTAGAATACTTGAACATTTTCATCTGCATATGTTCAGTCACACCCCCATATCCTTCTCTGGGTATCTAGCCGTGGAGAAGTGAACCCAAATTTTGCCTGTGTTAGTCTGAAAAACTACTGCAAATCAGAAGAGACTGATGTTAGTCAGCAACAGGGAGTTAATTACATGTCAGTAATGAGGAGCACCAGACTTGACTTTGAATTTGAGTCTTAGGTTAGCAGTACTGGTTGTTTAAATAATGTTTAAGTCACCTTAAAAGTAATATCATTCTGGGTTTTAGTAGATTGTTTTCATTCCCATGATAGAGTAAATGTTTCAGTGACCAAGTTCCACCCACATGTGAAACTAGCAAAGATCTTAAATCCGAATGCCTGTCACAAGTCTGTACGTGCTGCCTTTTCCCAGTTTATTGATTGTATTGTTTAATGGCGCTGATGGAAACCTGTTTACTGCTGTTAATAGCTTTCATGCTTTTTATGGAAGATGTTTTCTGTAGCCCCATGGAGCTTATCAGTGAAATGGTCCAGCTGCAATTAACTAACTGCATGTGCAGAGACAATTAAATTAAATAAGCAATTACAGTACCACTACATCAAAGTGGTCTGTGTTAAGTGCTTCCTCCTAATGATGCAGGCTGCAATTTTATGAATAGTCAGTGCCAAATCGACTTTGCAAAAAATGCAGTCCTCAGTACCTGTGTGTGGTATGTCATAAAAGGTAGAAGATAAAACAACCTTATTTGGTATTTAGATTTTATTCAATTTCCATAATACTCAAATATTTAAAGGTACAAACTGTAACCGTAGCATGCCACCCCCTTTTGAAGCTCTGTATCCTCTGCGCTTGGTTTGTTTACAGTTGTATTTTATTGTATTTTTTTCTTTCTTTTTTTTTTTTACTCATCAAAATTTTTCAAAGATTAATTTTCTATTCATACAGGAGGCCAAACATTTTGTTGACTGTTAAAATGTCAAAATGAAGTAATCTTCTCAGTAATCACTTGGCATAACATGGAATTAGTGTATATGATTTGACCAATTCTTCAATGATTCACAATAAGACAACAATGTGACCTTGTCATTAGCAGAAGTACATTCAGCATGGTATTAATTTTCCAGGGTGGGCACAAGAATTCTTATTTTGTTAAGGTCAAGTGGAAAACAAATTCTGACATTTGTTCTGACTTGTTTTGCTCATACTTTGACAAAAGCCCTGGTTAAATAGACATAGACTGAAGAATAGAGTTATGAGTAGTCCCTGAATGTAACACACATACCATTAAAGCTAGCAGCCTGCTAAGTGCCCTCTGTTTCTCCTCCAGATCATCATAGCGGTGATTCTCTCACATGTTGAAAAAAGTCTCGACAGTAACAATGACTCTATAAGACAGAGGTGACCCCCTGCAGATGTCTTATGCTTGCACATTGTAAAATCACTCCCAGACATAAACAGAGCTTAGAATTTATGCAAGGCACTACTTAACCACAATTCAATCAGACATGCTATCTTTTTTCAGCACTGTAACATTCTTGGAATAGTTCTTCTCCTCTTTCTGCCTTTAACGTATCTGGATATCAGAAAACCCCCATAACATCAAGAAGTGGCAGATTGCATTGTTATGTATCTTCAGTGGATATCACCTTTGATTGTGTCTTGTAGTTTACTTAGCATGTGAGTTATAGCACACCATTCTGTGATATGTATATTAAAATGAAGTTATGGTTATTGATTATAACCACATCACACATCATTATTATACAGTGTCAGAAATGTGCAATGGCGTTTGACACTGCTGCAAAATGGAAAAAAAAAATAATAATGAAACAATCTATTGTACAGCCTCATTGTGTATTTTAAGAATACATGGATATACATGAGAAATAATTTGTCCTTCCCTTATTACTGACAAAAAAAAAACTTGTGTTGCTTCTGTTTAGCAACACTACAGGAAGCCCAGTGTGTAAAGAAACTACAGCCTGTTTCACAGGCTTAGTTAGCTATTAGGTTTCTGACCTTCTGGAAATGGTGGTTGAGAAAATATTGATCTTCAATTTGCTTTTAGTGCTGGGCAGACTGCTAACTGCAATTACACATATACACATTTTCAATTATCCATGAGTGCTCCATGCACATATCCACAAGCACTTAACACACATTGATGTTTACACACCTAGACACACACACACACACACACACACACACACACACACACACACACGCGCTTGTGCCGCTATCCTTATAAGGACACAGCATTGAGTTCCATTCATTGTTCATCATTTACCAGCGTAACCCTAACCCTAACTTTAATCTAACCTCAATTCACGCCTCACTCCTAATCTTAACCTGGACCTCAGAATTTGGTCGGTTTTTTTACCAGGAAAAAAGTCCCAGTGAGGTAAAGAACTAACAAAATGTGTATACACACACACACTCACTATTGATTTTAAGCAGGAAACCTGGATAAAGAAAGCAAATGCAATAGCATTACACAGAGCTTACTATGTTACAAAGGTTGATGGGTGGAATCTGCAAGGACTAAAGAGTTACCATTAAATTGGTATTGCACTTACACCCACATAAATTCACCAACCATGAAGGCTACTGAGGAAAAGCAGCACTTGTCATGGGCAGCAGCGAAGCAGGAAAACCCTACTCCGAAGTACTAATGGATTTTTTAGGCCAGGGTCACTGCAGATCATCAACAGTGAAGATGAGGGGTCAGGCAGTCAATGGAGGTGTTTAAGTTCAGGTCAGGCCCTTGCGAACTACTTTACCACTGACACAGCTGAGATATTAAAGTGTTTCAGGGTAAGAGAGAATAACAGCGGACAGATGCAGATATTGCATTTAATAACATACAATTAAAGGCAAGCTTTCATAGACCCTTGAGCATTAGCGGAAACATAATTTATGATAAATGGGAATTGTGTAAATGTTTGATAGTGTCTCATTTCCATGAACACTACACACTTGGCCATATAGCCCAAGGCTCACTGATTCAAACATCTTGCCTGCCGACAGGAGCACAAGTTCATGCAACTTACTATTGTGATTTGATTTGCTTCTGGCTTTCCTAACAATGATCAGCTTGCTTTAACACTGCAGGTAACAAAAACTGAATTGATGCCAAATGATGTTTCTAAAACTTTTGTATAATAATCTTGGACTGGTTATTAGAAGATTCTTTATAATGAGGTACACAAAATACTGAGTATTCACCAAAAACAAGTAAGGAATAAACTACAAATTACCAGATGATTCTTCATTGAGTAGTTCCTAAATAATGCCTTTAAATAAAAGAGTGTATAGTAATGATAAAAACATTATATAATGATTCGTTCTTAGATATTTGTGATATTGACGATTGATTGATTGATTGGTTGTATACCCAAAGCTTGATTTATCACTGCACTGTACTTTAGAGCTCCCTTACTGTCCAAAAACAATTACAAACACATCAGTGACTAACACTTTTTCCTTGGGTGACATGTTCCTCTGTTACCATCAGCATGGGCGCTATCGTTTATATTTAGACAATCTGACATGCACTGTCTTGCTGCTGGAAATACTCAATAGACGACCCAATGTGTATTAATCCACACAGCTGAAAATGGTCCCCGACACATGACCCATTTGTTCCTGTCTGAGTAAAATTTGCTAAAAACTACAACACTTAGCTGTTTTAGGAACTTGTTTAGCTGAACTGTTTTTAAAGATTTACATCTTGAGTAAATTTTTGGGTCTGAGGACCACTGGTAGGGTAAAGAAGTCAGAGAGCATTGAGATTATCATTTATTATTATTAGATTATTATTATTTGTTTTTTTTGTTTTTCATTGGATTTGTTAACAGTAACAAAATTATAGAATATCACCAGTCTTATGCTTTAATTAGTGATCCCGATTAACTTGCTGAACCTACACTAGTTATTAATATCTAATGACGTTATTATTAGTTGTTATTTTTCTGCCCACCTCACTAAGTATTTTGTGCCACCTTAAATAAAGCATCATCCCACAAAACTTAACAGCTGCTGACTGTTTACTGGGAGTTCATATTAATTGCTTTTTATAACAAAACCAGATAAGACAAAATTCTGAAAAGAGATTTTAATCAACTTCAGAATATTTGCATAAGCCATCGTGTTCTGTAGTAAGTTTAATATACTTACTCATCAAACAACTACACAAAAAGAGGAGGATAAAAGGACCATAATTGAGGTCAGTAGTTGTTACTATAATTTCAATGCTCTAGTCTGAGCAGAAGAAAACAGACTTCACCCTTGTTCTGGACTTAATTGAGAAAATAGTTTTGCAGCAGCCTTCTCCTTTAGCACCAGGTGGTTGGCGGGGCATTTTGGGTTCAGAGAGAACTTAATGGATCAGAACATCTGTTACGCATTGTGGTGATCATCATTAAGGGACAGTGGGTGGTGGAGGCTCTGCCGTTTGTATGTCTGGAAGGACATTACCATATGCTGTGGCATTTTGATGGTGTTGCACGAGTTTCTAACTGCTGGGCCGAATTCCCACAGCATGGCTTAGATTTGCAGGTGTGCAGACTGTATATCAATAGAGGATGTTATTCTGCAGAAAGTTTTAAAATTCAAATCTGTGCTGCACTCCAAGAACTGACTGTTTTACTACTGAGTGTCTGCTGTTATTTTCTTGCCTTGAGTATCTTGGTTTAGTGTCACAATACTGTCTGATGTTATTGATGCTTTTCAAGATAACATATGTAAATTAACTGCTTTGCTTTATATATGATTCCTCATGTCATCTGCACAGCGCTCATGGCATTAGGGATTTCTTGTTGTCTTATGTAACTTGCTGACAACTTTTGTATTTATGGGTCATCGGCTCAAAGAGCAATTCATCACTTGCCTCAACAGAAAACAATGGGCAGTAATACCAAAATACAAAAACAAGCGCATATGCGCAATGTTAAGATTATCTACCTAAAAGGGGAAGTTATCGAGATTAAAATTGTGTAAATGTAAATAATTGTCCTCTGTCCTTTACCTTTGCAGTAGTATTTGTGCATGCTGCAATCCGCTGCCATCACTGAATATCAGACGAACTGTGTTTTGTACATTTAGCCTGGCTCGTTTGGGAGCTTCAGTATGTAGTAGCAGATTTCTGTTTGTACACACAAATATCTTATATTTTAAACAGTGCACTGCATCAAAAAATCTTTGACATGTTACAGCAAGTCCAATTATGAAAGGGATGCAACTGTGACAACGCATTATGATGATACGTATATGACCTCTGTCCATGACCTTGATTAAATTTGCTCCCAGTTGTGACAAGATATTAATATTTTGTTTGTTTGTTTCCCTCATTTAAACTCCCATAATTCTGTACTGTTTGAATATCATGTCATCTCCAGTGCGCATTGGAAATCAAGCTTCCTTCAGCATTCCCTTTATGTGTGCCTGAGCTCGGTATAGAAATTCCTGTGCAAATCAACACTTGACTGAATCACTTTCTTGCTGCTGTCTAGGTTTGGCAGTGTGGAGGGAGTATGGAAGTCCTGCCATGCGCCAGAGTGGCCCACATCGAGCGCACTAAGAAGCCCTACAACAATGACATAGATTACTACGCTAAGCGCAATGCCCTGCGGGCCGCGGAGGTGTGGATGGATGAATACAAATCCCACGTCTATATGGCCTGGAACATTCCAATGAATGTAAGTTTTTCTCCATCTTAGGTCATGCCCTCCCTCATTCCCTGAGATCCCGCTGCCCCTTCTCTTCTCTTCTCACTTTCTCATTCAGACATGCAGCCTGGGTCTCCAGAGAGACAAGGAATTCAAAATTCAGATTTCATCCCATTTGACCTTCACATTGGCGGAAGAGCAAGGGCAGAGTCAGGAAGCAGTGGCGTTTCAGTCCAGACAAATGAGAGAGGTGTACCAAGTGAAGGAGAGAAGCCTCATGTCTAGTCTATTTTCATGCACATCAGTTTAAATTAATTGCTTTCAAGGGTCTTTTGAGATGGGCTGCAAAATAATAAACAGCTACTTTCATTAATAAAGATTTTAATGTTGAATCCTAATTACCTTCTGCCATGCAAAATGAGATGATTGTCAGGGAAGGATGTCAGTAAAGACCTCAGAAGAGGACAGACTTCATTTGAGGAGTGAGCTAAGTGAAATTGTGAATGAGGGTCATCTTTTGTTCTGCTGTCCTGTCTAAGATGTTGTAAGGGTTGTACTCTTTTACTAAATGTCCTCTGTTTATGTAAATTCCTTCTGGCTAGAGGATTATTTTTTTTAAAAGTCCTGTTTCAGGAAGGGAACTTCTTTTTTAAGCAGATTTGCCACGCTTTGGAGAAAAGGCAAAATATTTTAAGAGCAAACTGTAAAATAACCTGTAATTTTGTAATGAATTGAAATGATTGACCACTGCAACTGCACTTTTGGTTTGACAAGTCTCATACTAAAATACATACCTCAGAGCCCAGTTCAAAATAACACACTACTGTTCATAAGAGGAATGATAGTAAGCAGCTGTGTAGCAGTCACACAAAGGTCTAATATGCTGCTGATGCCTGCATGTCATTTAGAGATTTGGCACAAACATCATTACTTGAGAACCCACTAAATGCAGGCAGAAAGTGCCACCTGGGGAAGGGTTGTAACCATTCAGTGTGTGTGTATGTGCACTGTGGAGGACATGTTAGGGAGGTTGGGGGGACACTTTGACAAACTAGCCAAATGGGCCACATCCCTTTTCCAGTGTAATTACAAACACAGTGGCATGGCACGTTATTACCCAAGCTGTCTTGCGGCGCAGAGTTATTTTGTGTAAGGTACAAAGACCTGACGCTACGATTATTCCATCTACCCAGCCCCCCTCCCCTCCCAAACAGCCCATACACACAATCACAGATTCTTGTTATTGTCTGCGGTACCTGCTGAGAGCACAATTACTTTGGTGGGGGAAGGCTTTATGATGCTCCACAATGGTTGGCCCCAAGTCCAAATTCCAAACATCTCACTGAAATTGAATGCATTTGTTAGCGCTGTTTTATGGTACCCCCCACCCCCACCCCCCCAAAAAAGGAGTAGATTTCCAACTGGAATCCATCATTAACAGATGTTGAGAGCGAGTTCAGCAGCTGGTTGTAGATTCCAGCAGAGAAGGGAAACTGATGACAGAGCTTTGCCTGAGAGCACTTTCTATGTCTGGCAGTAAGACAACTGTGTGTGTGTGTGTGTGTGTGTGTGTGTGTATGTGTGTGTGTGTGCGTGCGTCCGTTTGCCTTTATACAGAATATGTTTATGTACATATTCATGCACATTTAAGCAGTTCACTGTATAGGCATGTATCTGGAAAATATTGGTTTGTGTGTGTGTGTGTGTGTGTGTGTGTGTGTGTGTGTGTGTGTGTGTGTGTGTGTTTGTCTGTCTGCGTAAATGTGTGCATCAGGATCAGACCTCTGTGCCAGGCAGTGCAGCTATTAGGCGTCCCCCCAATCAATCTGGGAAGCCACCTCCATAATGCAGGCAGAGCCGTGAGGGCTCATAATTAAGCAGCTGATTAGAGTTTGCTCAGCACAGATCATGTCTAATGAAAGAACAATGAAGGTCCCACATGACAGGCGCATCTATCCATCTCTTAACTAAATGCTTGTTGCGTCCTCTTAGTACCTCAGCACTCTTGTGTCTTTTGTTTTTTAGCAGTTCGTAGTCTCTCTTGGTTCTTAAGTAAAGTGCCTGCTGGCTAAGAAGTTTGTTGGGTTTTTTTAATTTTGTTTTTTGTTTTTTGTTTTTTTGTCTTTGTTTTGAACCACTTGCTAACAGAACCCAGGGGTTGATTTCGGGGATGTCTCAGAGCGCCTGGCCTTAAGGAAGAGGCTGCAGTGTCGGAGCTTCCGCTGGTACCTTGAACACGTCTACCCGGAGATGCGGATCTACAACAACACCATCACATACGGCGAGGTGAGAAAGATTCTTGCTAACAGGATTATTGGAAATATTTTTCATGTTAATTTTGCTGTATCATCATCTGTAATTCTATTACGGAGTGCTGGTTTTAAGAGGATGCATAGAGAGGAAATTAATTTAGTACCAAAGATGATAAACGCAGAAGACAAGTTGGTGAGAACTTATTATTTGCGAGTTTTGCATTCTCAAGATCTTTTCTGAGACTTTTGTCTTTACTGAGAAATATTTGTCTGTGACCAAGATGATCTATTATATTTTATAATGAAACTGTTTGCTTCCAGCAGTGGTCAAAAAATACCTGATGTGAGCAGATAAACAGTAAGTGATCAACACAATGACAGGCAGAAAAATTACACAAATTCACTGTAACCAGTCTAAGGTAAGGATATGTGTTGCTATAGCGATGCAGCATCACCACACAGGATTAGATGCAATTTCCTCGTAATGAGTTTTAATTAAACAGTTATTAGTTTTCCTTTCCAACTTGATTATTTTGGGCTTGGCTGCTCACTCAGCACAGTGGGAGAAGTAAACAGGATTATGACAGGTTGAAGGATTGAGCACACTCCGGAGTCAGACACTGTTTTCAGGTTTGCTGATATGTTGCATTTCTCCTCATATCAATCCAACAATGGAAAACAGAGGAAAATCAATATGCTCTACAAGTGCAATGTCAGAATACATAAAAATTAACCTCTAGATTCATCAAAGCTATGTGAATTTACACCCCTCTTTGTTTTCCCTGCCTCCTGTTTTGGCTCTTGCACCAAGCTAATGGATTCTTATGAGAGGCAGCCACTTAAGTGGCACTATTTCAGATCTGTCGACAAGCTGGGAAACACTTACCTTGTGTTGCCCCACAGCTGCCGCAGCAGAAGTGAGTCTCATCTGTCACTGAACATCAGCACAACGCTGGGCAATGCTGACCAGAGCAGCCGAGTGGAACCTTCCCTGACAACAGCACATGATAGATATGTCACAACCTGGAAATGAAGCCTTATGAATTCAAATCACACAGAGCCATGGGCTCATGCTCAATGCACACCACCATCTGGAGGCCTGGAGGAGAGGGAGAGACAGAACTGGGCTTGGTCACTGCATAATAATATCCTATTATGGCACAGCCGTCACTTTGAGATGATGTAAGACTCTGCTGTGTGAACGGGCCACGATGGATCTAGTCGGCAGAAGGCAGTGTAACATGCATAAAGGAATAAAATGGGGGGTCAGATTCAAGGAACAAGAGAAATGCTAAAGAAACAATTGCCAATTGATTTTCTTTCAATTCTGTGGCAAATATAACCACAGCAGCCAGTAACAAGGAAGTCCAATTTGATCAGTGGAAGAAAGTGCTAATATGCGGCAGGGTTTGACTGACACAAGCTTTTGAAAGTCTGATTTGATATTTGTGTTTATGAGATGTGGCAAAACAAAAAAAAGGTCTATATTATGAACTAAAGTACTGGATGTTTGAATTGACTACTTTCATGTAGAAATACTTTAAGTCTACAAAGTTCAGAGCTTTCCCAAGAGGCCTCTTATTGGAGCGATCAACGTGAGACTGCTTTTACTTTTAGAAGCTTTTTTGTTTTTTGTGGATTAGCCACTCTTTTATCAAACTGACACCTCTGACGATGAATGAGGCAAATTAGATCCTCACCTCCACCAGGAGCTGCACAACAACTAAATGACATTGAAATTAAAACGCTTCCCAGAAAGCAGCCGTTGGTAATGTCCTCGTGGGCATGCACAGACCTGCCGTCCACAGCGCTGTGACCTTCTATCTCGTCTCCTCCTCGTTTTAAGCAACAGTGTCTCTGTGTTGTCTTTCAGGTGAGGAACAGCAAGGCAAGTGGCTACTGCCTGGACCAGGGCTCTGAGGATGATGACAAAGCTATCCTGTACCCCTGCCACGGCATGTCCTCCCAGGTCCGACTGTTTGTGTGTGCATTTTCACTGCTGTGTTCGTGCTAATCGGTCCATAATTGAATTAGTCAAGCTGTCATTCAGTCACTGTAGAGCTCAGTCTTCCAAACTGGCATTAAAAGTGTTGTATTGCATGTTTGGTTTCCTTATATTGCCCTCCAGGCAAACATAAACACTCATTCCCAGATTTATGAAACAACTTATTCTGCATTTTAGTGCTTGTGACTATGTGGCATAATTGCTCTCCTCTTCAAGCCCCACAGAAGTTAAACCTAATTTCATTTAAAATTAGTGGTGGTAGCAAAAACCTTTTAGAGAGAAATATACGCTCACCTGAATCTTCTCATTTAACAGAACTATATACTCCCACACGCATCTTAGCTGAAGCTTTTAAGTGAAACACACTCAAGACATCTAACCCCAAAGGACCAGTGAAGTAGTTCCAAGGGTTTGCAAACATGGTGAATTATAAGTCTACATTCAGGAGCTACATATATGGAAATGAATGCGTGTGGATTCAATCAGGACCGTCATTCTACCTGAAGAGGTATTCCGAAGGTCACCGTCTGAAGATGCATGTAAGGATACAAAGGGATAGAGAACTAGCAAGATGGGTTTATTTTCGGTTGTAAAGGCCCCACATAGCCGCAGATTTTTAAAGTTCAATTTATACTTTTTGTACTTATTACTTTTGTCTACAATTCCTGTCATCCGCTAACAGCCAAATATCAAGCCACTGACGTGGTCGGTAGCTCTCACTGGCAGCATGCTGATCAGTCCACTAAGCAGGCTAAGCAGGAAAGTCATCCTCAGCTAACACGTAACGCTAACCACGTGCTGCCTGAAGAAAACGGAAATTCTAAAACAAACATAAACAAGGAGTTTCATTTAGAATAATAATGAGATGATAATCAAACACAGCACATGATACATCGCATAAACGCGTGGGTGTAACCAGTGTGTATTACTTCTAGTAGATTTAGTTATTGAAAAATAAATAAAGGGAAAACATATAACAGACATATTAAAGATGACATTCTGCAATCGAATATACATTAGACATGGAAAAACTGAATATCTCCATTTAATTTGATCCAGACACGTGAAGATACTGTTGTGTAGAACATGAGGCACACTTATAAATGATTCTCTATTCTAGGTTTTGGGGAAAAATACACATTACCTCTGTCTTTTTTTTTTCAGTCAGACTCAAAGATGACCAAGCTACCTCTTGCCTCTTGTCTTATTTAATGAGCACTTGAACCTACTGCCGTCGATAAAGACTCAAAATAGGTTCAGGGTATTACAGCTGGAGAATATGCAATGAGATTGTAAATAATACAGTAGCACTTTCTAAAATGCAAAATAATCAATCAACAAGCTGGATTGCACACTAACAAATACTCTATGTCTGCATTTAAAAATGTATCAGCAAAACCAAGACATATTGAACTTCCTTAAATATAAAGCAGCGTGATCAGTAGATCATATAAACAAGTATACACCAGAAATTCATCAAAGATTCACTTGACAATAATGTAATGGCTCAAGTCAGTCTCAGCCACTAAATCACAGAGAATCAGAAGAACTTAAGTTGAAGACAACAAATTGATTTTGTCAGTAAATATATATTTATATATATATATATATATATTCAGAGATTAAGTTATTTTGTCAACATCATGTAATGTTTAATGCATCCTCACTTCTCATTTTACAACATAGTTTGGGTCAGTATGTTTTCCACAGCTCTTCATAAAAGTTTGCTCCCCCAGAAACACTTTGTCAGAATTGCAACCCATTGTAATCCTTGCAACCTGTCAGCTCTTGATTTTCAACTTCTTATAATTTATATATATGTTTTCCACCTAATTACTTTTATATAAAAGATGGAGTTAAGCAAGGGAAATCTTTCAGATCATTTCACAACTCATTCACAGATTCTCCTTTATTCATCCATACAGTCATTTAAACTTCATCTCACAAGCAAAAGTAAATTTTAATCAGGGATTATTTTTCTAATTCAGTTAAAATCACACCTTTCTCAAAGTCACAAAGCATATTTTAAAAAGGCTTTAATCTACCTATGCAAATAAACAAAACTCAAACTCAAATCTCAGATGATTTGAGATATATCTGAAGACTTCAAAACAAAGATTTCTTTAGAAAATGTATTTAAATGAGTGGACCCATGAGCCATGAGCATATTGTTTTAAAACACAGAGAATGTAAATCCCAGTATAATTTCCAGACTAGATCTTACTGAACACCAATAAATATGGTTTTGGCAGTTTGTTGTTACAATGAACAGTATCTTAACACAGCTCCATGTTTAGTTGAAATGTCTTTAAATGTGTTCACCGGCTTAATAATACTCAGATGCTGTCGTGACTGTACAATGACCTACAATGACCTAGGTGATTTATATTGACTCAATTATATGAAGATGCAACTGGATGCTGCTGAAAAAAAGGATTTGTCCTTAAAACAACCTTTACTTGCATAGATAGCAGGACAAATGGCACCATGGGTGGGAGCCTGTTGTCCTGTTTTCGTGCTTATCCTGCTTTTGTGCAATGAAACAAAAGCCAGTCCTGAAGAAAATCATGTAAATGCTATTCATGCATATTTTTTTTTACATTAACAACCATTCCTAACTGCTTCTCTTGCTGGAGAGTGACATCTTCATTAACTGTCATGTGAGGGAGTAATGTAAGTACACCGGTAGCTCACTGGCCTCTCCTCTCTTCTCCCCCAGCAAAGGCTTAGTCAGGTCCAGTAATGTGAAATTTCACTGACTCCTTTAATCCTGATCCCCAGGCAAAATAAACAAATGGAGATGAATTTTGTGTCATTGTATCATTAGATTACAGTGATGACTGACATTACTGTGAGAAGGCCGAATTCAATTTTAAGGGCCTCTGTGATTTTGCATTTCTTTATACCAGTGCTTCTTTTAAAAATATAATTGGCCATCATAAATCTTTATTGTACTTCTGACAAATGAGTCTCTTTCTGCCATCTCTCTCAGTGGAATTCCGAATCATGGACAATGTCTCACCTTTGTCGAGTAGTATAATGTATTAAAAGCATAGTGGCAGAGCTACGAAGCCAGCATCATTATTCTACTTGCACACACACACACACACACTAAGCAGTAGTCTGTTGTGGCAAATGATGCACCTTTTTCCCTGATTCAAGTATGAGCTAGGTGAAGGTAAATATAGATCAGACGTTGTGCTAATTATTGAATACACCTGCAACCAGTCACACCAGTGGTCTCAGATCTCTGAAACAACTGTGCCAATCGCAATGAAGCATGAAATCAGTAGCTCACCAAACAGGAAATCATTATATTGTCTGGATGGTGGCAAAAAGTAAACACAGCACCACAAAACTGCAGCCAAACGCACATGCTGGTGATTTTGGTATAACGACAAAAACAAATTACAAAAAAGAAATACAGTTAAGTAACACTGTTGAAATTACAATATTTCAATCATAATTCTACTCGGTCTCATGTCTCATGAATGGTCGCATCATAACATAATTAATGTGATACACGAGTCGCCCTTTGACACATGTAGCACACAACCGATTAATGTCTGCGTGAGACGCATTCACCATCCCTCGCCTAAACCAAACGTAAAATACTGCATTTGGTTTAGGCGAGGGATGGTGAATGAGATGGTGTCCGGGTAGTGTACAAGAAGGAGGATAGAAACATCATCAACACTCGTTTGCTGGGAATTCCGGACAATGACTGGCTGTATTCACACATCATGTCTTTCGGTAATTAGAGAATACATACCGGAGAGCTGGAAGGGCAAAGTCTGATTAATGTCCAGTTCAACTGTTTCAGACATTTGCAATCACACGTACAGCTCCTCTGGGTAACATCTACAGTAGTGGTTGTTTTGTAGCAGACAAATGTTATTTGCATGTGTTTTAAGGTAAACCCAAAGGACTGTGTAACGGCATGGCACTTCTCTAATCAGAGGCTGCAAATTTATCAACATACTGTACGTGCCCTGTTGCCTTCAGACGGCTGCAGAGACTTAATGAACTGAAGGAGAAACTTTTCATACAACAGAAAGCAGCTGTGGAAAACAGTGTGAGAATGTCCTCTATCAATAAACAGATCAATTTAGAATGATTTAGTCATGTTCCTGCTTTAACCACATTAAATAGCTGATTAATGAAAATCGTTTATTTAAATTTTAAGCATTATTGCCATGTATTTGCTTCAATTATTTACACTGCTGTTTTTAACAAAATCTCAAGTTTGTCAGACATCTACTCTGAACAATACAAAGAAGACGCAATTTTTACCAAATTACCAACAACTGCCTGAGCACTTGTTGTTGCAACACAATGTAAAAAGGGCCCTCAGACTCAAAAGCAGACTTATAGTTTTCTCTTTCTTGGGCTCCCTCTCCATAGGAATCTCAGCTATGTGTGGTGCACTTGGGTGTGCATGGTGCTGCTGGACACTCTCTGCACCACTTATGCTAAGGGGCCTCTTAAGTCCCCCCTATATAAGATTGTGAAGAGGCATCTACCGTATTCGGGTTAGATTCCTAAGCTACACAGTACTGTGGTCACATGTGTAGTCACACAGAGCTGAGGTCCCAAACCAAACCCCTTCTATAATCTTTGGCATAAATTTTCTCTTAATATCATGGTGGAGCAAGGTACTAGATAGGGTAGAAATGTGGAGATTACAACCCAATACAATGTACAAGCACTCCATCTTATATTTACATTGTCACAGCATTGCACCATTAATGAGCTAATTAAGAAACTTGTGATTAGCTTGACCTCCAAAGTGGCTGCAAAACTTTTACGTTGGCAGGAAGGCAATGGAGCGTCTAATCTTGCTGCATGAGGCCACAGGTTAATTAGCTTGGCACAATCATTTCCTTGCCTTAATTATTTGTTATGGTGGCATTTTAGATGTATTAGTGTATAAAAGGCTGCCAGACCAAACTGTAAACAGGTATTAGTGGGAATTATGTGGGTTTTAACTTGGGCCCGGTCAGAGTTTACACCGTGGATTATTCTGCTTAGAGCGATATAACCTCAAAAGACCCAAGACAGCAAAATATAATTTCATGAAGGTTTCTTAATTGAAGTATGATGACCTTTGGGCTGCCACCTTGAGAAAAATAGCACAGATTTACTGTTATATGTATCACATTGGTCTGTGAGTTGGAAATATGCCTATGTAAATGTCTACCATTCCTCAGTGCAAGCAATTATCCTTACCAGCATCTTTATGAGCAGCCCAACCAGCTCTGGTAAACCTTGAGTGACACACAAAGTGGTGCTTTTTGTTTTCCTTTTTGTTCCGAGAGGCTCTATATGGCAGAACATTGGATTACAAATCCCTTGTATTCTCTCTTTGCTCAAGGAGCAACACCCACACAGGCCACGTACTGCAGTTTTAGCTTCTCCATACATGCATACATGTAAGTTATACCGGTTTTACATGCTAAAATTGATTTACAAAGATACTTGAACAGGGATCAGTATAGCAGTATACTGCAATAATAGATTTTCTTACTATCACATTTGAAGCTTTAAGAGATTCATCTATGGGTTTGTAGAGATGATAGTCCCAACATTCTCGTTTTTCATTGGTGTTGACAATTTCCTTTTCTTAGCCAAACCCTCAGAAAATCTGCTCCTAAAGATTGAAAAAACTATCACAATGCGACAAAAACGGTCAATAAAGCATTGGAAGACAGTGTTGGAAACAGTCTTGATTCAGATGCTTCCTGTTATATTGATTCCTCCCAGACTGTGAATGACATGACATAGATACCCACCATGTGCTTTAATAGAAGACTGTGTGTGTGTGTGTGTGTGTGCGTGTGTGTGTGTGTGCGTGCGTGTGTGTGTGCGTGCGTGCGTGCATGTGTCTGTCTGTGTGTGTGTGTGTGTGTGTGTGTGTGTGTGTGTGTGTGTGTGTCATTCAGGACGGTCATGTATGTGTGCTTCTCCTCAAAGCAGGGATGCCGTGTCATATTGAAGACCTCCCTATCTTTGGCGTCTCAATTTTCAGAGGGGATCACTCCCATAAATAATCAATGCTATCTCTACTGTATCCCTACATAATAGATACGTATCATCACAGAACCTTTCATGTGCAGGATTAAACAGTGAGGGATTAAGTTTTGGTATGGGGAAATGTTGTGGCATTAATAAGATGCACACTCTGATTTCCAAGAAGCACTGTATACTGAAACATTCTAAAAAAAAATAACATGTAAAGAGGTTACAGTCTTTTATTTTTTAATCTAGGATGTTTTCCCAAATTTGACTTTTTGGTATCTGCTTATAAAATTGGAATATTATGCTGTGGCAATGTATAATTTTGATTTAAAAAAAAACATAAAAACATCTTTTTAATTTTGCAGTTAGTATATAAGGCTGCTAAAAAACAAGGCGTGCTTGGTTTTTTTAGCTTAACTGCGGTAGCTTCACCTTTGATTTGTAATCTGTCACTTTTAGAAGGCGCCATTCAGAGAAACGGTCAACTAGAAAGCTAAAGCATGAGAGCTAAGTAAAAGCTATCTGAAACTGAATCAATTAATTTGTTTTTCCTTACTTGTAAATAAAATATATCTAATCCCATCTTAACTGCTGCCTCTTCCAAGAGGTCTTTGATTGTCCTTAAATGTAAACACCAGTCATTGTTTGGGATCACCTCTGAGTGAAAAAATGGTCTCTTCTAATTTACAGCTGTGTGAAAAGAAACAGTCCGTGGCGTTTGAAGGGGGAAGTGGGAGGGAGAACCTTTTGCGGGTAGCCCGGAAGGCATCACACCTCAGGAATATCTGAAGCTGTTGTTCTGCTCCTAAATATCCTACAACACCTAGAAACCTAGTAAAACAGTGATGCATAGAATAGGAAGATATGGGCTGTAAATAATTAAAATAAAGTTTACTTTCATGAATTAACTAATTCAAATGGTCAGTAAGGCTGAAAGAACAAATTTGGTGAAACAGAATTTTCCCATTGCATTGTGTGAACATTGTCTAAAGGCAGAGTGTAGTATCTGCATTTGTATCATCCTATAGAAGCTATGTCAGATACGTTTTTTTGTAAGATGATCAGATTAAAGAGGAATAAAATGAAAGCATTACAACCTGTCTGTCTGTTTCACAGTTTGCCAACCAGCCCGACAACTTTTCTCGCACTCTGCTTCTGTGGTTACTGCTGCGAGGGCAGAACAGCTAAACAGCATCACTGCACAAACACATCAGTTGTCACACTGAAGCACAGTCACAGCTTGTGCTTTCCATAGATATTGAGGTGCTCTCTAAAAAGTCAAGCATTTGTTTTTCGAAGCTATGATTGCTGCTGCAGTACTTGAGTCCAGCAGTATAACACACTGGTTATCTCTGTGTTGCAGCTCGCCCGCTATTCCACTGAGGGGCTCCTCCAGCTAGGACCCCTGGGGTCGACCACCTTCCTGCCTGACACAAAATGCCTGGTTGACGATGGCAGAGGACGTACTCCCAGTCTGAAAAAATGTGATGCAGTTTCGAGGATTTCCCAGAGGCTTTGGGACTTTACACAGGTAAAAAAGACAACACGTGAACTGCCCTTTTCGTGATGATCTTCTGCACTGTAACACCTCAAACACACCAAATGTAAGGAAAGCTAAAATGACAGGGTAACACGTTACCGAGGGTTAGAAATTGGGAGTTATTTTATGAGCGACTCTTAGTGTTGCATCTGTTTCTTCTCAAGGTTATTTTGAAACTTTGGTCATATTTCCGTGTGCTGTTGTTGCAGAATGGTCCGATCATCAGCAGGGACACTGGTCGATGCTTGGAGGTAGAAATGTCCAAAGATGCCAACTTTGGCCTTCGCCTTGTGGTCCAGAGATGCTCCGGTCAGAAGTGGATGATACGAAACTGGATTAAACATCCCAGGCACTGAAGCCAGAGACCAACCTCTGAGACAGTTTGGACAATGTTTGAGGTTGAATTTGGATCTCAAACTGTGGACAGTTCAGAGAGAAGCAGGGACTAGTGTTTCCAGTGTGTAGTATTTCACGCTACAGACTATACTGCACACTGAGCTTCCCTCAGGCCACAGTGCTTCCAACACTGAGCATTAAAGAAGAATATGATCAATTCATGTGTTCCACTGAGCAGAGACCTTATGGTCAGCTGCACTGTTTGAAATGGCCCACATTTCTGACGTCCAGCTACATGTATTGAACAGAGTAACAAGACACAAATAACAAGCGTGTCGCTCCTGCAGGTGGGTTAAAATCCTAGAAATTCTTTTGTTTATACTGTAAAACTAGAGACGAGACAGAGATTGTGCGTGTGTCTTGTTTTTTTTTTTTTGTTCTTTTGTTTTTTTTCTGAGTGCATCTGAGCAAATCAAAAGATATAATTGCCGTCAACTGCCACATCAAAGTGATTATTTTAGGCTGTGATTTGGAAAATTGCTTTGGACATATTGTGCTGCCTTGGCAAGTCATGCAATAGGCTTCAAAGGGGCTGCCCATCATCTGATCGGAAGGCATTTCACCTGCATTCACACAAACCACCACGGATCTTTCTTTCTTTGGACTGTATTGCTCACTGTGGACAGGAGCAATCATGTGCCTTTTTTCTCATTTTTCTGCTTCCTCTGACCAGGGAATGTCAGTCCCAAAAGCATGTACAAAATTATTTGAAAGTTATTAATATATAAGACAATGTATAAAACAGTTTAATGATAGTAATATATTGTAAAAAGTGAAAAATTAATATCCACCCTCTGATAACAATTAGGATAATAAAAATCATTTTTATGATGGATCACCTCTCTTTCTTTGTCTTTCCAAGAGTTTGTACCACTTCAGTCATCATTTCAACAAATTCAGTGTCAAATTTTGCCCCCTGAATGTACTTGGCTGTGTCTTTCATAAAAACTATGGATTTCTGCTGGACTATTGTAGAGCCAGTTTCTAGCAACACAAGTACAATTGCCCGTCTTTTGTTGTGCCTGCACTTAGAGCCACCTCAAGCCTCCATCGTGTTTCTGGCCCAGTGCACTGTAATTGTTCCAGCCGCCCACTTTCTTCAGAGAGCACTGAAAGCTTTCCAATTATTATGTTCAGAAGAAAACTTTTTTTACTTGCTTCATTTTTCACATATCCAGCCAAAAATGTTGCCGGTTTTGAAGAATGACTTGGGTCTTTTAACATGCTGTTGAGTTGAATATCAAAACAAGTTCAAGAGTTACCCACAGTCTTTTTTAGCCATGTATGTAGGCTAAACAGCCAGACAGGGTTGTTAGAACAAAGAAAAAAAAACATTTTCATCATTTTCCTTTTCAAAGATTTCCCACATACATAAAGGACTAACTAGCTCCACCGCTGCAGTACAGGAAGAATGTTTTATTGTTTGTGTGTTTTATGGTTTTCTGTGGATCATTGACTGGTGAGGATGCATTTGCATGTGTACACGAGCAGCTGCTATGGCAAGGGATATAAACTTCATCATCAGAGGGCGTACACGAGGCGCTTTGCTGACGTCTGCGTACCCTCCAATTTGTTGTTACTGCTGCAAGGGCGCCGATTGCGAATCGTTCGCACCAAGTGGACTCCAAGCCGACCAGAAAGTGGTATCATAAAACCAACTATACATCCGTAGTGTCCACAGCTGTCTGTGTGTGTCCGCAAGGGAGTATAATTGAGGCCTTTAAATAACCTCGTTCTTTGTACAACACCATGTATGTTGCTCTCAAGTGTATATTTAGGTATTGTTTTACAAGACTGTCATTTCAAAATTAGTGGGATGGAAACATTAAAAATGCAGTGGAGACATTGTTTTAAAATAATTCATGGAGCTAATGTTACAAGCTAAAGCCTACCAGCAAAGGCAATAATTTCAGTTAGTAAAATTGCCAGTGCTTTTGTTTCTGAAATCAAGGACCCTTGTTTCAAAGGTTACCAAGAATTTTGAGTGTTAAATTTGCCAGCATTATTACTGTAAACTGCATAGTATGCTTTGGCGAGAACAGAGAGCTTAAGAAGAACAGAAACAACATTGTTAATGATGGCTCAGTAACGTCGAGTTTCCCAGTAAGTGATGACAGTGAACTAGAATGCACAATATCAGGATCCTTGAACTAGTTCACCTAGAATAAAGGAAACACAGACCATTTTAATGTTTTCAATTACACTTGTGCTTTTCCTGCCATAACACAGCAAGATGTCTGGTGTGAAAACGATGTATTAGGAACAGGAAATAAAATTTCCTTTTTCCAGCAAGCTAAAGGATTAACAATAATGTTTTTCATATTTGTGGTTAGAACATAATGTGAAAAATTTGATTTCTTTTCCTATTTACATAGACATCATACTATAGCAGCATGTAAGCCAGAAAGTGCTGTCTATCCTAAATGCACTGAGCCCATTTGTTGCATTCATAAGAGGTTTCCCTGTGTCCAATCTATTTTTCCACTATCCTTAAGCCCAGATATACTGTGCATTTTAGGATGCAATGGAAAGTGAAAAGTCCTTTTCACTGGGGTTAGCCATGCTATCCAGCCTGCATATTACAGAGGCCCATTTTAATTTTGTTTCCAGCTGGTTTACCCTGAGAGATTGCCTGTACTTGCCACCACGTCATGCTTCTTTGCTTCTAATCATTTCATATAAGCGATGCATCATCTGCGTGTCCTCTAAACGAAGACCGCTCCAGCCCTCCCAAGGTAATATCTTATTCTGGTCTTTGACAAGGTTTACAAACACAGTGCCAGTGCAATGTCTCATGGCCGCGGTGTTAGGAAATAGCTTGAACCGGGAAATTATGATTCCAGCAATATGGGTTTCCCCAGACTTAAAACCTGCAGAATGAATTGATTCAGTGGGTTACAGCTATGTGCCACAGAGTGTTGCCTGCCTAGACGATTTACAGCGGGCTCCAAGGAACTGTGGCATAGACAAGAGGGACTGCATTGGTGTTTGTGTCTTAACTGTATTTACTGTATATAAAGAGGTTTGTGTGAGTGCATGTGCATGGTCAAAGGAACAGATGCCTTCAGACAAAAAGAAAATCTATGTTTTTTTCTGGATTTATGATTAAAATTGCTGTTGGAATTAGAGCAGTGGACCTTCACCTAAAGTCCAACCTTTAAGTATCAAAAAAACTCTTTTTAGACTTGAAATTTAGTAGTTTTCATGTTTACAGAGCACAGAGGCTTTGATCATCTTGGATACACAAGAGTTGCAGTCATTCTTTGAATCCATGCCACTGGATGGACATTAAAGAGCAAAAAGTGAGTGGCAGTTTATCAATCAAATACATTTTGGGTGGATTATCATTTGATGGTAGAGCTATGATTTAACATTAGGGATTAAGATTAGTGTGTGTAACCAACTGAAGTCTTGTCACCTATATAGTTACTTGTGTATGTGTATTAGCGCTGCATGCTTGAGCATCAGACAATAGAGACTGAGCTGGTCGCAGGAGGTGAAAGGGAAGGTTAGTCTGCATTAAAGGTTTCGTTTTCCCTCAGAGTGGATGACAGAGTGATAGTGAGTGATGGGCTGGCAGAGGGTGCGAGGTTGGGGGTAAGGTGTGTGTCACAGGGGGACAGGAGGCGGGGAGTGGCATTGGAGCTTGGGGGAGTTAGATGGACAAGGACACCACATCCGTCTCCCGAGCAGGGACCCTCGTTCCTTCTCATTGTGATGCTGACAATACTCTTTTTATGGCTGGGCTGCAGCCAAGAGGGAGAGGTGACTTCATTATTCAGACAGCTGCATGCACGGGGGGATGGAAGGGGGAGTTGGCAAGAGGTGCAGGGGTCGGTGGGTTTGCGCTCAACAGCATCTGATAGAGGTGCTGCAAAAGGCGACATTTCTATTCTGAGACCAAACCGGTGCTAATTCCCTGGACTGCCACGAATTGATACTGTTTCCACATATATTCATAACTAGGGAGGGAGCCAGGAGAGCAATCAGAGGTTTATTTATCTGCAGAAAAACTGACAGCAATTACTGCTGTGTTTGGAAAGCACAGATACCTGGACAGATAACCAGTTCAATGAGCAAAAAAGTGCAAAAGTTTTAATGAGCAAAGTTTGAGAGCCAAACACACACAAACCTGTATAATCATATTGTAGATTTATGATATAGAAAACTGTAAGCACCGATGCAATACGAATGTTATCTTCAAAGGTATGGATACAACTAGATTAATCCAAAACACAACCTCTTTCAATTCTTAAGAAAATGGAAGGAATACCCCTGATTTTTTTTATGGGATAGAATCAATATGGCCTTTTGGTTCTATCTATGCAAATTCATTAATAAGGATTTTAAGAAAAAAATGCACATATTTTCCTGTGGTCTGGATAACAGCCAGACATTAGAGGGACTTCGAGTGGTTCATTCCCACCCAGATTAATGTCATACAGTTCAGCTCCTCTTGAGATAAAATGATTATTTCTCCACAGTATTTCACCTCTTCAGTAGTCCCCATTTAAGCAAACCAATGTTCGTTCTCATTTTGGGCTCACAAAAAGAGGAAACCATTTACAAAGACAGTAAATGGGAATATGAAAGAACACTCAAATAAACTCAAGTATATAGAACATCAAAGTATAAAAACTCCATCCACAGTGGCTTTGCCTGGGCAGGATACCAACTTAAATGAAGGAATTGTTTAGTGTGACACGTTGGTCTCAGGTCTAAAACAAGGGACACAAGAGAAGTGCTCTTGAGAAAGACACTAAATCTGTCTCCTCATCTCTACCAGTGCCCCCTCTGAAATTATGTGTGCTATAGCAGGAAAAATTGCAGTTAGAGCTGAAAATAAACAACAATTAGACCTATACTGAAGTGGAAGTGCATCTGTTAATTCTGTCATTTTCATGGACGTGGCCGTGTCCCATTGACAAAGATTGGAGCTTGTCAAGTTGAGGGGAGACCAGCATT
This sequence comes from Istiophorus platypterus, assembly GCA_016859345.1. NCBI lineage: Eukaryota > Metazoa > Chordata > Actinopteri > Istiophoriformes > Istiophoridae > Istiophorus > Istiophorus platypterus. Next base: position 6,557,212 of record CM029115.1, read on the forward strand.
TTTTGGGCATTTGCACATGGTGGACAATCCTGGGATCTTTGACGAGGGGCTAACTACAGCACCAAGTGAGCTTGTCCGATATAAGTTGTCTGACTCAGAGCCGCTACACAACTCGTGTAGTGAGTGCAAATTACGTAGGGGCCCAACCTCCCCCATGTGAGAACAAGTGTTAATGTTTGCATCTACAATGAATGGATGAAGCAGAACTGTCCTCCAGGTCACGAAAAGAGAAAAGAAAACAGCATGAAGTGAATTTCAGGAAAAGCAATCAGACAAACTTGTCTTCTCG